>JAFIRS010002638.1:0-196830 GCA_018342105.1 Gonioctena quinquepunctata | reverse complement strand
AACTTGTGTTCTTCGATCTTTTTTTAAATTAAAAATCTGCTTTGACAGACCCAAGTAGAAATTTTGTTTTTTATTGTTAAGATGCTGGGTTTTCTTTTTGGGACCCCCGAGATGGTATTGTTTCATTACTTAAAAGCCCAAATTTAAAATTTTTTTTCTGAATTAGTAATAACTGTGTCCTTTTTTACCTACAATATTTTGGAATTTTATAACAAAAGTGAAATTATGAGAAATTTTTTTCTTAAGAGACGCCTAACAATTTATAAAAACACTTGGCTATTTTCATCAATTTTTCTGTATTTTTTTGACAAAACTACGAATTCGGGTTGTTTGTTTCAATGTTGATTTTTCGAACGGTCCGAATGAAGGTACAAGGAAAAAGTGTTGCCAACATATGAAAACAATGAGTTGAGGAATCCAGGATTAGTTTTCATTGAAAATGCATAACTTTCCAAATATTTAATTAATAACCGAGAGATAATCAACTTTAAACCCCATTGAACAACCGGCCAAAGAAAGAGGGGAATTTTTTTTGGGTTCCAAGGGAGAAAAAAATGATATCACATTCTACAGGATTTTATGGACAGACAAGCCATTTTTACGCCAAAGGGGAACAGTTGGCCCAAAATTGCCGGGTTTCCAAAAATTTCCAAATTTTGAAAAAAAGTCGGCCCAAAATTTCTTTCAAGAAAAATGGTGGTTTTCATTAACCAAAAATTTCCATTTTTTTTAGAGAAATTTTGAACGCGACATGTACAGAAATTTCATTATGTCGTTGCCAATTTTCCCCTAAGTGGTAGACAAATTTTTGGGTATCAGCTTGAGGGGCACCGATCCAAAACTAGAAGGAAACAGCCCAGTCAGATGTTTAGGGAAAAGGATAACAGTTTAAAAATTTGCCACCAAAAAAACCCGGGACTTATTCCAATGGACTTTTTTTTTCATTATCAAAAAAAGGGTTATAACAAAAAGAATTTTAGAAAAACCATTGGGGGGATAACATTAATCCCCCATTTATTAAAAACCAAAAGTCGTGAAGGAAGGACATAATTTGTATAGAAGGGGAAGGACGGCTACTAAATTTTTAAACGGCCCTTTATAAGTTTCCCGAGAAAAACAATGAATGTTACGATGTTTTGTGTGAATTTTTATAGTTATTTTGGTTTAAAGTTTTACACATCAATGGTGAAAAAAAAGAATATGAGATTTTTTAAAATTTAAATTTCAAAAACGTTGCGAAAATTATTATTTTGTCGAAAAATCAACAGTTTTCATCCAACAGTCAAACCCCGTTGGGTGAAACTACATCAAAATATTTTTAACCATCGCAGCCAACGGATACAAATCTGTTAAAAAAAATACGAGGGAATAAGAATGAAGAGAAACCCCCTTTTTTCGATTACTGACATATTAACGTGAATACATTTAAAACCAAATCAGACACAAATGAAAGAAAACCAGATAACTTTTAAAAAAAGAAAGACAAATTTCTGGAGGTCGGGAAGATATGAATCGTCCGATTCATCAAAAATGAAATTTGAACAGTTTTGTCCCAAAGCAAAAAAAAATCCGAAAAAAAAAAAAATTGCAAAGCGTACAAACGGAAACCGAGCAATTTTTCCTCGGTTTCATTTGCAACATACATAAAACCTTTCGGGGGATTTTTCCCCCCAGATATTCTTCGAAAAATTTATGTTGAAATAAAAACTCCCAAAATTTTTTAAAATACCTATATTCTTCAAAACCCCTAAAATAAATAAAATCCCCACCCATTTTTTTTTAAAATTAAACTTCTATTTCAAAATTTTTGCGAAATATGACTTGAAATTTTAAGCTTTTTAAAAAAAAATATATGTCATTTACGAATGTTTTTAAAAGGGGGATGGGGTTCATTTGAAAAAAATTTTTATCGATGACTGAAAATTATCAAAAAGCAAAAATTTTTGAAAAAATTTTTTTTACTTTAAAACTCCTTTTCCCCGGGAAAAAAAAAATTTCTCGTTTAAAATACATTTTTGTTTTTATTTGCCACTTTGAATTGATAGACGGGGTTTTCCCTTTGCTGTTTTTGAAAAAAGTCTAATATTGACCCGTGGGGGAGACCGTAACCAAAATTTTAATTTTTGTTTAAGCAAAAGGCGCTGATCTCGCCCCGGGAATAAACAATTTTGGGGGTGTCTGAAAAGTTTTTTTCTTCACAAATAACCGTTAAAAATAAAATTAGGGTTGGGCCCCCACTTTGCAATTAAAAGATAATGACGCGACTGTTAAATTGCTACCAGATTTTAGAAAACGCGAAAACGTACGAACCTTTTAAAACTAACGCAATCGTCAAGTTCAATCGTCCCAAAATTTTATTTTTCACCGAAACAAAAAATGGTTTAAATATTCGACCTGAATGCGTTTCGCCATCAAATAACTTTCTCCGCCTATGCGGCCTTGAAGTAAAATTAGCCGCATGTTTTTTGCGCAGTTACCAACCGTTGCATTTGCCAGCCGGTTTCCAAAATCCCCCGGAATCTGACACTCCAAAGGCTGTACCCCAGTCATTCCATCACCTTTTAAACCACAGCCGAATAAAGCCAGAATAGTTTCTGCGTGTATCCACTCGGTTTCGTCAGGGAAAATTTTAAAGAAAAATGTAATAATAATTTTGGTTAGCGCAATTTCAAGGGACTTTCCGGTTAATTTCAAAAAAGCGCTTTTTTCAGAAGAAGTTTCTGTCAAAAATCATAATCGGTACCAAATCTTCAGCCAATTTTCAATCAAATGGTCCATTCCAGCGTTTCTCAAAACCGTTCGCAGTGTTCGATCGTTCGCCCGTTACCAATTTCCCCAAATTGGGGATTCCGGGTTTCCGGTGTTCCGCCAAAATTCATTAAAGGGAAAGCGGCGATTTGCTCAAAAGTTTGTCCATTTTAGTCATCCCGCTTATTTCGGTACGTTCGTCGCCACTTTTCGGCACCGTTATTTTCCAAAGCTATTTCCCAACAGCTCGGTTTGATAGTTCCGAGTTTCCAAACTTAATTTCCTCTTTGAATTTCAATACAGTTTCGGAACAGTCCAGAACTTGTTGAAATTAAATGCCATTCATATAAATGCAGTACAGTTAGCAACTGTTTTAAAAATATTTTTACATAAAACGGTATTTTTTCGTTTACTTGGAACTGTTTTCAAAACATTGGTTCAATTTTCCCAAATTTTGCGTAGCAATTGGTGTTTCAGCATGCAGTTCTGTCATTATTTTGGATAAAATTTTTATTTTTGGCAGTTTATTGGACCCCAAATAACTTCCAAAGTGGTGAAGTTCAAACAATAAAATGAAAATAATTATATCAATATGGTTGGTTCCATGAAGCGTTTAATAATATCGGGATTTATACATTAACAACATTTGAAAGTCTGGAGAATAGAAAATAAAAAAAATTTTTTTTCAGCCAAAAAAATGTCCATTTGAAAGTTCCATTATATCCAGTAAACATTATAGCAAACCCATTTTAAAAACTAATTTTAATGTAAAATTAATGCCAGATAAGATATTTCAATGTTGATGGCAATGTTCTACTTTTCCGTTCGCAATTTTATTAAAAGCGTCTCCATTTAAAAGAAAGCTCATAAAATAAGAAATTTAGAATGAAAAATTTATTTTAGGCGATCTTTTAATTATTTATTATAGTTTCTATTTTCATATAAAGTCAAAAATAAATATATTAGGTTCTTTTGATAATTTGATTTTAAATTCTCAAATTATATATTTTGCTTCAATGATCCTATTTAAATTTGAAATGATGTCAACCGATTCAATTGACTGTTAAATCAAAATCAAACAACAAAAATATATATATATATATATATATAGTATATAAAGCTCGTATAGGAAATTTTTTAATAGAAAACAGAAATTTGATTTGGTTGAAATTGAAATGTCCTCTTTTGAAATGTTTTTAACTCCAAATTTGAAAAATTTTCGAAATTCCAAAAAACAGTTTTTGAGGATTTCGAAAAATTTTTTCAAATTTGACAGGTTTGTAAAGCACATACAAAAAGGAAAGGGACTGTTTTTAACAAATTTTTCAAGCACAAACTAACTGCTAAGTCAAATTTTCATTATATCTATTAATAAAAAAAACTTCCATATGTTGCGAACTTTATGTGTGACACTGTATATATATATATATATATATATATATATATATATATATATATATATATATATTTTTATTGTTGTTTGATTTTTGGTTTAATAATTAAGTCAGGTACATTTATTGGTTTGGATCAGTTTTTGATTATCATTTGTAATTACCCAATTCAAGAATAGATTGAGATCGGTATTAGAAATGCAAAATATATAATAATTTAAGGAAATTTATTTAAAATTTCCAGGGAATTCTGTATAATCTATTTAATGAAACTTAGACCTAGCTATATTTATTATTGTACTTTATGTAAAATGGTTTATCCCAGATAAATAAATAAATAAGAGTCTACACGACGGAATTTCTATATGCACAAATTCGTTTTGTGAATATGAAAATCAGCTCTCATTCTTGTGTTATAGTTAGAATTTATCATTTCTTATTGGGCATTCGGAAATAGGAAGGTAGTAGGCCTTGTTCAATTTATAAAGAAAGTCACTCATGTAAAATTAACTAACTAACTGAAACCATTGCAGTGTATCCAACATCAATTTAATTGGGGATATCTATTACATTTCAGTATCAATTCATTCCCCATTTTGAGCTTTAGAGTTGAAAATTCGGGTTTGGTTAAACAAGTAAATTTATTGTTGTGCAATAGTCAAAGTCAGGTTTTATAATGGAATTATAAATGGTAACTCTGGCAAACATGGACAGCTCTTTTGAAATTCTTGAAAAAAAATAATTTTTTTTTTGATATTTTTCTAATGATATACTCTCCATGACTATTAAATGTTAGATTATTGTCGATCATAAATCCCAGATATTTGAATTCATCTACAATTTCCAAGGACGTATTTTCAATCGCTATATCAATCGAATTAACAAGTATATTATCATATTTATATTTAGTTGTAACAATCATTGATTTGGATTTATCTACATTTAATTTAAGTTTATTTGTCTGCAAATACACCAATGTATCGTCGGCAAATGAGCTAATAGAGCAGTTCCCTGCAATTTGATGAATATCATTTATATAAATAATGAACAGAAGGGGACCCAAAACGCTGCCCTGAGGTACTCCAATGCTATTACTTAATTTATTGGAATAACTTGAACCAATTCTTGTTTTTTGACTTCAGTTTTTTAAACCCAACTCCATATACCTCATTTATGTAGTAAAATGTATGTATAATGTTTTATGGGTCTGAAATTTTTTGCATCTATTGTATTTGAAACATTTGGTATTGGTATAATAGTGTTAATTTTAAGCTATCTGGAAATATTCCATATAAAGACTATGTCTGCTAGTTTTTTTTTTTATGTTCTGGTTCCCACGAAAAGGGATATCCTGTAATGTTCAGAGAACATCGTGGGAACCAAGGGAAAGAAGGTAGGAGTTGGTGTTCTTCTTAAATTTCTGAAGGTTGTATGCCTCGGGGAACACCTCCCTGGGCAATGAGTTCCAAAGCCTCGCTGTTCGTTGGATGAACGAGTCTTTGGAAAGTGATGTTCTGCAGGTCTCCGAAGTGACCACAAAGGGGTGTGATGACTGAACTTGACGGGTTAATCTCGAAGAGACTGCCAAAGCAGGAACGATTGTTGATATTTCAGAAGAGCATCGCCCATGAAAATATCTATAAAATAGAAACAAATCGCCAACTTTTCTACGGTGTTCCAGACAAGTGAGCGAGTTTGTAAGCGAGGCATCACCGACGAGACGAATTGCCCTTTTTTGGACAGAATCCAATAGCCTCAGGATATGTTTAGGTGCCGCACTCCAAATATGGGAACAGTATTCCAGGACAGGTCGGATCTGTGCCTTATAGATCATAAGCAGCTGACTGGGGGTGAAATAGCTCTTGGCACGAAACAAAAACCAAGTTTTGGGATGCACTTTGGCAATGGACCTGACGTTATTTTCTCAGGAAAGGTTATTGCTGATAGTATACCAAGCATCGATATGGATGACTTCAGTGGTATGGTTACTCCTGACAAAGTTATGTTAGGCATAGTGAGATCGGCTCTTCTAGAGAAAAGACATGCTTGTGTTTTGTTTGCATTGAATTCTACCAAGTTATTAGATCCCCATTCGAGAATTGTTGCTAAGTCCATATTTATATTATTAACATTTCTTCCTCGTCATTTCTGGTTTCAAGGGCTGATATAGGGCCCTGGAAGGAAAGCGGTATGGAGGGTACTATCATCGGCAAAGCTGTGTACTGGACATGAAGTTGCTTTCAACAGGTCGTTGATGTGAAGTAGAAATAGTGTTGGTGCGAGAATAGATCCTCAGGAACACCAGCATTTATGAGTAGAGTGTCAGATGAAACTCCATCGACCACTACATGGAGAGACCTGTTTGAGAGAAAACTAGCAAGCAGAGAACACAGCTGAGGGGCAAGCCATAAGACGGAAGCTTGGCGAGGAGTCCCTGGTGCCAAACTCGATCGAACGCCTTGGAGATATCTAATGCCACAGCTAAAGTTTCTCCATACTTTTCAATAGATAGCTGCCATATATGTGAGACGTAAGCGAGCAGGTCACCAGTTGATCTCTGATGGCGGAAGCCATATTGCCTATCGTTGACAATTCCTGAGTCTTCCAGATATTTCATAAGCTCGATGTTGATGGCTTTTTCCATGACCTTTGAAATAATAATAATTTAATTTACCTGATTCTTGTGAACTCATTTGATTAAGATTGAATCAGTTAGATTTAATATAAGTCACTAACATTACAAGATATCATTACTGACATTTGCTCTAAAATCTAGTAAGACTAAATTTAACTGCTCGTCATTCGTCATTATCTTATTATAACTAATACATAAATTAGAATTTAGCTAGTTACCCTATATTAGATTTTTATTGTTAATTCGTGATTGTTTGTTGATTATTACAGTTGATTTCATGAGAAATAAACATTTTTCTATAAATTTTGTAATATACACTCAATTGAATATGTTTTATACCGGGTGACACAGGATATCGGGCCACCCCTGTAACTTCTGCATTCGTGAACGGATTTTTCTGAAATTTGGTACAGTTATATAAGCCACCATTTCGGATTTGATCACATTACAATCCAATATGGCGGACTTCCGGTTTTTCTGGAAATACCAGTAACTTTGTTTTTTCAAATGGAACACCCTGTATATTTTTACATATTCAAGTTCAACAGGTCAAAACAAGTCCAAACCTTATGTCAAATGTAATTTTTTTGAAACAATTGAAATTAAAATTGTTTTTTTATTTTACCTCGTGGATAAATGAGATTTGGTCAAGGCTATTCACAATGAGTCGCACATAACAGAAAAACATATTTTTTTCTGAAAAAAAATTTTTTGTGTCATTTATTGATGAATTAATTCAGTCACATCACATTTTGGTCAAAAATTATTTTTTTTCAAATGAAACCCCTATGGACCACCTACTGTCTCTCTAGAACATTCAGTAAGGAAAAAAATGACATATAATTTTTTTATTTCGATGCAGTAACAAATTGTATGCATTCAAAAATCTACAACTAGTCCATGAGTTTCCTTTAAAAGTTTAGGAAATTGAACATATAGGGTGGTTTAATAATTTTAATAGAAAAACTATTTAGTTACCAGGGCAGTTTAATAATTTTATTGTTACCGGGGTGGTTCAATAATTCTGTGGGATTGAAAGTTTAGTTATGAGGGTAATTTAATAAATTTTGGGATTTTTATTTTTTATTTCAAACGATAAATTACCCTTGCAGAGGAGGGGAAATAATCTTTCTGCCAGGCCGGTGCGCTACCTGGGGGGGTAAGAGTCCCGCCGAATAGTGCCACTTTGGGGGTATGATTTACTAAGCCATATGATAGGTCCAGGAGTGAGGCAATGGCCCTCCTGACCGTTGGGAGAACGCTGAGACAGTGCAAAAGCAGCTCAGGTTCATTTTATTGTAGCATAAGTCCAGGAGTGAGACAATGGCCCTCCTGACCGTTGGGAAAATATGCAAAAGCAGCTTATGTTCAGTTTTGAATACAAGGGTACTGAAAATACCTTGAGATACGCAGTAGCGTACGAAAAAGGACTCAGGTAATGAGTTCCATTGAAAAGGCGATATGGAGATGGAGCGTTAAAAGATATGTTTTGCTAATTGCAAGATACTTTTTACGGGATATATTTTTTTTTAACTAAGGATAATTTTGTACCCGAAATGACAAAGTCAAGCTGGTGATTTCGTGTATAACACAAATAAGTGTTATGTGCAAATAGATAGATTTTCGCGAAGAGAGAAAATGCTGAAAATGATTAATTGATTTTATTAAATTTTAAAGGGAAGTACCTTTAAACTTCCACGGAATTGGTAGGAAAAAATTGATTGGCTATCTGCTAAGGTCACGGATAGCTAATCAATTGAATAGATATTTTTTTTGCAATTTATTATGGTTTATTTTATTTTGATTTGATGTACTAAATATTTATTTTTGGTGGAATATATATATATATTTTTTTTTATTTTACGGAAACGCCACCTTGACTGGATTCCATATGAAAAATGTGAAATTAGGTGTAAATCAGGATTTGATAAAATGTTGTCAATGTAAGAATTTTAATGGGATAAATGATATTTTTTTTATATAATGATTATTGTTTCACAATTTTCATTGTAATGTAATAATATTATATTTATTTATTCAACGGGTAGTCCCAATTACAATTTGTTGTATATAAAGATAAAAATTTTAAAAATCCTAAACTAGACTAAAGATAATTAATACATAATACAATACTAATACTAATAATAATATAAAACACAATACAAGTCCACTAAAGTGGTAAAATACAATACAATATGGTGGTAAAATATATAAAAATACAAAGCTATATAATAAAAATGTAATGAAATAATAATCATGAAAGGAAGTGTTTCAGGAAATAATGCGACTCAATTCAATTTTAATGGTGTTTGTGGAGCTGCTAAAGACATCAACCTGTTGATACTTATTTCCATTTCTGAGCATTCGGGTGAGAGGAGAGAAAAAACCATAATTTTTGGAGTGAAACGGTATTTTAAATATTTCAGTACTAACTCTGGTCTGTCTACTGACATTAATGGTAATTAAAGATAAAATCTCCTCACAGTTGATGCTGCCAGTAGTGGATTACGATTGAAAATGGACTCTATTTATGATGAGATATAATTTTTGATTTTGTAATGGACTATTTTTGTTTTGTTTTGTTGAAGGACTTGATTTTAATATCATTAGTGCGCGATTCGGGTTAATAAGTGAATTGAAAGACTATTGGGGATGGAATATGCAGTAGAGAAGGTTCTGGAAATGGTAGGCAGAGCAGTCGACAGCATGGTAACTTTTCTCTCTCCTGTATTTAGGCCAAAGTAATTCAGACAGATTGGAAGCAGCGGACGAGATGGTGTAATTATTGACAGGGTTTATTAGAAGTAGCTGATGTTAGCAGCTAGCAAAAGGTGTTGGCAGTAAGTAAGTTAGGTGTCCTAGTATGAGCTAGAGTTCAGCTCAAAGGACAGAAGCAGAACAGTTGAATAAATTGAGGCTGTTGTAAATAGGGTTACTGTATATATGAATTGACTGAATTGAGTGAGTCATATAGCGGCCTAGAATGAATCGAGTATAAAGCAGAGACGGAAGTTCACTAAGTTATGGAGTGAACCATGGAAGCTGATATATTGAAAAATATTGTGGCATGGTAGTTACGCCTGAAATTGTAGTAGTTGATTCGATCCTGTAGCTAGTTAAGCAGGTCGAACTTATCCAGTATACCGATAGCGAGATTTTGAAACCCTAATCGACTTGTTCCAGCGTTCCAGCAGCGAGATTCAGAAACACTAGTTGTTTGTTCTAGTATTCCAGCAGCAAGTATTCTGTCTTTGAGAGAAAGTTACTTTCCAGCATCACTTACAGGGTCGTTAGTGATAGTGCCGCCGAACAATCGGGAGTGTGTGAAACAAAAAGGCAATTTTCAACCGAAATGAACGGGTCCGCACTTTAAAAAAAAAATGTGTTTAGATTGTAGGCTGTACTTAGAGTTCAGTTTGATAGAAATTTGACCTCCGAAAAATTGAACAGGTCCGTATTAAAGAATTGGGCCTATAATTGTTGGCCAATAATAGACATTTTTTAATTTTGGAAATTTAACTTTGAAATATATCGGACCTGATCAATAATTTTTGTACTTTGGGAAAAAGTAATGGCAGGTGTAGCCAATACTTTTTTTAATGGAGGGAGTATTGTAACACCCTGTAAGGTGTTATGTTATTGTTGTTTTATTTCTTATTTTTTTGGCCTGAAAGTATCTATTTTTCTGGTAACTTATGAGATTGAAATTTTATTATTGTAAGAAATACTGGAAGAGCTCATATCTTAGTTATTCAGAAATTATCATTTTCTTTCATTGAAATAATATTCATATATGGTGTTTAATGGAAGTCAACCATCAATCTTCGATGGGAGATTGAAAAATAATCAATTATCGGTTTAGAGTTTAATTGTTTATTTAAGTTGGGAGGCTGTATTTAGATTTATTTACACAGTTAAGTGTTATGGTCCAATTGCTGTTGTGCTGAAATAACAAAAATTATTCAGAGAAAGACTTCATCTAGAAAAATCACGCAATAATTAGTAGCCAATAGCATTTGAATATGCAAAAGTACCACTGAAATGAAAGACCAATAAGGGATTTTTAAAATGAGACTACGCCTTGACGCTAACTTGGAGCGAAAAAAAAAGGAGATGAAATAAATAATTCGGTCTACGGGCTTCACCCGAACAGACGTGCTAGGCACGGGCGAAGTGGTTCGGTAGAAAATGTTTGGTATTATAACAGATTTGGGTTTTTTTTTTATACGACGGTGGAGAATAATATTTTGTTTGACTAACATTTTGAAGCGTCAAGGATTATTTATATGAAATTTCGGGATAAAGTGAGTTTTTCGTGAGTCAAAATGGGTGGTGTTTAAGTATGGGATTTTTATTGTATCGGTAGATCAAAAGGGAATATATACGAGTGTCTATGAAACATGAGACAGAAAATTGGGACAAACATTTGGAAAAATTGGTTATTGGAGGCAACAATTGTTCTACAGGGTAAGTGCAATGCTTTTAGGAAAAAAGTAGTTTAACGCTGGCTTTAATTTTACTCTTGGGGTGAACCACATGTACAAAAATCATTCGTATTTATGCAGGTGTATTACCTGTTCTGGTATTGACGCCAATGCACAAAAAGTTTTATTAAAATTAGGGAATTATCGGTAAACATAAAATATGAGGGTTTTACGGGAAATATGGATTTTATTTGTTTTAAAAATACAAGTATGAGCTCTTTTATTGAAATAAATTTGGTGTTGATCGATGTTTTCAAATTTATGGTTTCAATCTTTGGTTGAAGCTAGATATGATTTTATTTGTTCATATTATTAAATTATTATTGTTTTTCAATGAATTATTTTTAACGATGTAATTTTTTTTTTGTGCTTTTATTCAATAGAAGTATTAAATTCATTTTGTGTATTATTTGAAAAAAAAAAAGATAAATTAATTCAATGTAAAAGTCATTTTATTTGAGAAGAAACGTATATATATATTTATTTTTCATATTTAGAAAAATTTTATTTGAGGAAAAAAAGATTCATTGATTCATTGGAAAAGAGAAGTTGTTCAAAAGAAGACCTCGCATGTAAGCCGAGGCCGAATTCATTGTCCTGAAGGACAGGTGACTAAAATTAATCAGTGCCTTACAAGAATTTTTTCAAAATCTGGTGAATTAAATTATTTTAAAAATTTGTGGAATGTGTTGAGAAATCTATTTTTGGCCATTCCGCTGGTGACAGCTGCCCATATGATATTCAAAATATTATATGTATTTTGGTCTTATTAGAAACAAAAAAAACAGATAGTGTGGCTATATGGGACATCAGAGAAAGATATGGTTAGTAAGTATGAATATTTCTTTCCAAAGGTATTGAAAAAATGGTAAAACAGAGAACTGTCTCTCCGTTATAAATGGTGACATCAGCGAGACATTTTTTTTATGAAGATCATTGTTATTCATTTTTACTGAAGTGGCTAGTATTACAGGGGTGACAGCGTCGAGAAAGTTATGAAAAGATAAATTTCTCCTTGTCAGGTAAAGTTAAAGGTATTATCATTTTTTCTATATAAAACAGGGAAATGGGTCTAAAGCCAATGTAGCCCTGTTACACCACAATGAGTTTTCCAGCTGAGAAATTCATCCAAGTGAACACCCAAAAACTTCACCGTAGTAGAACACGGAGAAATTTCATCATCTCCAATTTTCAAGTTGAAACTGGCAACTTCTTTTTGTCTAGCATGAAATCTTATTAGGTGTGTTTTTTGATTATTTCAATATAGGGAATTTTCCTTAAACCAGGTGTTCAGATTTTGCAGGATTAATTTACCTTTGATTTGTAGATTATGATCCATTTTATCTGATATAACCAGTGATGTATCATCAGCATATAGTGTGAAATGGGCATCTGTAGAAATGGATTCGATATTATTCACATATAATAAAAAAAGTATTGGGCCCAATACTGAGCCCTGTGGGACACCAACATTAATCTCTACATAATTGGATGTATATAGCTTTTTCACATTGTTGTTAACATTGATGATACTGACATATTGCTTCCTCGTTGAGACAAATGTTCTCAGCCAATTCAGTGAATTTCCTTGCATGCCAATATTATGGAGTTTTTCATAAAGATTTTCGTGATCAACACAGTCGAATGCCTTACTGAGGTCACAAAAGACCCCAATAGGGCATTCGCCCCTGGTAATTGAATTCAAAACGTTCGAATATAAAGAATGAATCGCATCGGCGGTTGACTTTGAATTCTGGAAACCATATTGGTTTTTGGATATGATGTTGTTCTCATTCAAATAAACGTTCAGTCTGTTCAAATATGAATATTCAAAGATCTTAGAGAAGACAGATGGCACTGTGATTGGTCGGAAATTTGTCATGTTATTCGGATCGCCTTTTTTATGTATGGGAATGACTTTGCCAGTTTTAATGAAATTCGGGAAGATTCCTGTACAGAATGAAATATTTATCAGATATGTTAAAGGTGAGATTATAGTGGCTAAAATTTTTTTTAATAGAAACCCTGGAACTTCATCAAATCCAGATGAGTAGGTGTTTTTTAGTTTTGACAGTAAGAGCTTGTATAATTCATCTTATACGTCGTCCAAAGTACTGACGAGCACAGTTATGCTGAAATGGACAGGCGCACCATCGTGCATAAACCACATTCGTGGTCGAATAGCTAGTGGAACATTTTCAAGTGAAATGGGAAGCTGCTTCTGGAGAAAATTTGTATAGGTTGCACCAGTTAGTCTTAACGGTAGAAAATATGGTACAATAATATTTTCGTCAATAATTCTGACCCACACGTTAAGTGAAAATTAATATTGATACCGAACTTCTTGAATTGCATTTGGGTTATCTTCGACCCAAATGATTGTTATGGAAATTTGTAATCCCTTGACTTGAAAAGTTGGATTCGTCAGTGAATATTACGTTTTCTAAAAATTGAGCATTTTGGGTAATCATTTGAAGACTCCATTGACAAAAGTCGACTTGATGGGGAAAATCTCGCGGCAAAAGTGCCTGGACTCGTTGAATATGGTAAGGATACAATTGGTGATCCTTTAAAATTTTCCAGATTAGTTTTTTTTTGCTAACATTAAGTGTGTTAGCAATTTGTCTTGTACTTAATTCCGGACGATCTTCAATCATATTGAGAACCTCTTCTTCCAGTGCCACCATTCTTATTACTCGTGGACGACCACATTCAGTTGTTCGTTTTTTAAAAGCCCCCCTTTCACAGAGACGTTGGTGAAGATGTGCAAAAAAGCAAAAATTTGCGATGAGGCATCACACGCTGAGGATACATCTCTGCATAGGGCCGTCTAGCTTCCAAATAATTTCATTGGCACGACCATACATAAAATGCATATCGGCCATTTCAGCGTTAGTGTAATTATTCATATTGAAGATTCAAAAGACACAATTGAACCTTCAACTACCACACAAAGCGACTCAACAGCCATCTACTAGATTTTTTCGATTTTAAAATACTACGATTGAAGTCACAAGTTGTGCATACAAAACGTGACAGCCACCTACTAGATTGTTTCGATTCCATTTACAGAAGATCTGTTCATGCACAATGTTGTATTTTTTTTATTAGGAAACTATTGCTTTTGCGGACACAACACAGAAGTTAAAAAAGTTTTGTTGCAATGAATCGTTCTTTTCAACACATTTTTAAATTGAGGAATTTTGTTTCTTTAAAAAGTTTTGGTAAAAAATGGAATAGGGGTTGCATGTTTCACCCCTTTAAAAGATCACAACAAAATCAACTCTTCAGCAATTTCAAGAAAAAAAAAATTGTTTTTTCTCATTTTTGGAAGAGTGTTACTTTTCAAGGAAAGGCTTAAGAGCTTTTGTTTACGAGAAAAACCTCCTTCAATTTTCGATGAGGAATAACCCCTAAAAACTTTCGCACTTATTTGGTAACACCCTGTATGTTGGTCCCCCAACTGCCTCTTGATATGTTCTTTATAAGCATCCCAGTGTGGGTATCCTATATCCATCGAAGCATGTTTCCCAAGTGGAATCTTATGTGTTGATGATCCGACATCGAGGTGTCGTCAGATACATGCCAGTTGTGAATATGGTTAGTTATAAATGGTTCTGCAAGGGTTAGGTCGAGGACCTCTTCACTAATCGCATTTATAAAGGTGGATTTGTTACCTTTATTGACAATGTCTATGTTAGTAGCAGACAAATATTCTAAAAGATACTCACCTCATGCATTTTTGTCTGCGCTTCCCCATGTGAGATGGTGCGCATTCGCCTCTCAGCACAGAATGAAGTGCCTGTTCTCTCTTTGACACCATCGGATGAGGCGATGGACTTCTTCTGGTTGTGGTTGTAGGAAGTATGCCGAGGCCATAGCGATCTGCCTCTTGCCTGCTTCAGTTGGCACTTCTACAATAGCGGTTGCCAAATCTCTAGTGATGAACTCTGGAACAGGAATAAATTTAGTTTTAGGGCCAAGCAATAGGGCTGCTCGCGGTTATTCATGGTTGTTGCAATATAGTAACTTACATGATTTCATAGTGAGTCCTTGTATATGTCCTCCATTTATCTAAGCACACTTGTGTTGTGCTTATTTTGTGAGGGAGGTCCTTGGAGCATTCCACTTCTCCTTCCTCCTGTCACTCCAGGCCTTTGCTTTTTCTTCGGTTTGAAGGACCTGTTGGCCTTTACTGGGGTTTTTCACGTTATTTGCAGATTTTGCACCATCGGCAGGCTTTTCAGCCTATCCCTGCTCACTGCACTCTGTTCGATACCTACCTGATACTTGCCAGGTTCGGACCCTTTGGGTTTGCCAGCCCCTCCTTGTGACCAAACTTATAGTTTATCACAAGCCCGGTTTTCCTAAGTCTTTCGACTGACTGAAGGTCAACCAATAGCGTTAGGAGGGCTTTCGGTTGCTCTCCTTAGTACCCTCTAGTTCAGTGCATTGAGGCTTTCGTTTTGAGCCTCTATCAAACCAATGATTTTCTGCGTGGAGTATCCCTGGCTTCCAGGTAGGTAAGCCATCAAGATTTCGTTGTGAGGCATTTCTGCCTCTTCAACTATTTTCAGTTTGGGTTTGATGTCCTTGACGGTGTTTTTCAGCCTCCTCATGGTGGTGTTATTGGCACACAGTCTGGTCTGTTGTGCGAGCTGTGAAAATGAGAATTGAGGCTTTTTTCCCGACTCGATGATTTTATTCAGGATCGTCTCAGTTACAGACTCTATCTGTTCTGTTGTTAGGAAGATCTCTGGATAGATAACTATAACACCCAATATATCTCAAATCGATGTTAAAACCTCAATGTATGGAATGAAATGCTTTGGTATCAGCTGGGAGAACTAATAAAAAACATTTTGTAAACATTTCTTGGGCACACTCTGTATATATCCACTTATCACAAAGAAATAAATTATAATAAATATGTCAACCTTATCTTAAACATTGGTAATATATGAAGAGACAGGACTTGATAACAATAGGCTGATTTATGGCAGTTTATTTCATATGAAATTGCAGATTTTTTCCTGCAAGAAAATATTTCCAAGTGTCGAATCAGAGGTTTGGAATATATTATTCCATAATGTAATAAAAATTAAAATCATAAGTTCGTTTTTCATTTCTCTTCTAGTCGGTAATCATAGTTTGAAATATATATATATATATATATATATATATATATATATATATATATGTGTTAATATGTGATAATTTTATAAAATGTTATGTATCATAGGTAAAAATCCTTTTTAATGTGTAATTCTAGTTCATAAGCTTTTATATTTCCTCTTTTAGGTTTCTCTTCTTTCATATATAATTCTTATTTATATTATTGACATGTTCCACACCCGTTTAGGTATTATGTATTGTACACATGAACGAATAAAGACTATCTATCTATCAGTAGTTCTTAGGGGTGCCACCGGCAGTGTTTTCGACAACATTCATAGGTAAGGGAAGGTTTAGTAAACCCAAAAAGTGCTCCAGAGCACTGTAGCACCTTTCAGGATTACCAAGCACTAAGCCTTCTCGTGAAATGCTCGAAGCACTAAGCGGTGGTTCAAAAAAGTACTCGGGAGCACAGTGCTTACGAGCACAAAAGTGCTTTCACAAGCACTTAATGATTTAATGACATTTGATGGGGGTTGTTTTCATTTTCAAAATTCTACAAAATTCTAAAATAACATGAACAATTTGTATTCATAACTGTAATTCCATTTGAAGCAAACAGTTGAAAAATCTTCAATTCAGAATGTCAATTGGTTTGTGTGTCATGGCATGTGAATGTCTCGGTTTATAAATGCTCCTAAACATTCTATTTTTTAAGTGTGTTTAAGTTATAAATAATAGCTGTGTTTAACATCATTCTAAAGTGTGCATTTTCCTCTTTACAGCGATTAGTAAAGTTAAGGATCTACGATTTGTTTTGTTGTGTAAAAAGTACAATTAATTAATCTCCAAACAATAACTGTTCCCAAAAAACTGTTCCCAAAAAAAAAAAAAACGCTCATTATCAGTCTAATTTATATCTCGCCTAAAATTTTGTGTTTTTATCTTGGAGAGTATTGACCTGTGTGTTTTGGAATTCCATTTCTTATCAGCTAAGTATTTCCAACGTTTTTTGTGACTGATCTTCAACGAACGAGAATACATGCTTTGGAAAAGCAGCACCTGACTCAGGACAATTGTCTACCTATTCTGAATTAGAAGAGATATTGACTCTCCCCGACCCCCGAGTGTATGACCAAGATACAAGATGGATTTTCAATTTAAATGCTGTAAGAAAGATCTGAACAACTATGTCTGTATTTTTGTTTCAATATTTTTCACAAAAGTTGCCTTGGAAGAAACAAAGGACATATGATTGTGGATAAACATAAAATCTACTGCTCTGGATTATGTGCACAAAAAGCAGAAGATCAGGAAAATAACGTTGAACAAGTCAATATGGAGAAGTTAATAGCAGATATGAAACAGGAACAAAGAGAAAAAAGCCTACATTGTAAAATTCGGAGAACTTCTCAGGCTTTTGAGGAGGATGTTGTTGTAGAAAGTAGAAAAAAGCTATCAGGCACAAATCGAGAGCCAGCAAGTCTTGATGAAGGAACTAAGTGATAATCTTGAAGAAAAGAAACTAGATGTGATGAAGGCTGAATTGAAATTGATGGAAGAAAAAAATTCACATCTTGCCGAAGTACTCCTGCTAAGAAATCAAATAGAGGAATTGATTGACCTGAATAACAAACTTGACAAAAAGTTGTTAGAAATAAAAATGAATTAAAAACAAATCTTGAAAAAAAAAAAAAAAACATAGAAATAAAAAATAAAAAAGGAAATAAAGTCAAAACAGTGCGTGATAATCTCAAAAAAAATCAAAATTCCGATTTCACTGTAGAAATTATTGAATGTGAATCGGATTCCAGCAATGGAATAATGAATGGAAGTCATGATGCAACTGAAGAGTACACTACATTAGAAAGGGAACTGATGGAGACCCATGTGACTCCAGAAGAAATTGAGACTCATGTGGATGATGCATCACCACCTCAACATAGGATTATGATTGTCGGGGACCAATACGCAACTGGATTCAAAAAACATCTGTTCTCAATCATAAATAGGAACAAATTGAATCTTAACTTGGACGAAATCATCAAGCCCAACACTGAGCTGTCTGATATAACAAAAAACATTTTCTGTGATACATTACAATATGGCCAGAAAGAATTTGTTATGATTCTGTTCAATACCGTCAATGTAAGCAACTCCAGATCTCTAAACCTAGCATTAAGGAATATTTTGAATATAAGTAAAACAACTAACTTATTAATTATTTCAGAATGTCACTCAAGCTCTGATAGAGTCATCATCAATATTATAAGAAAGGCTATCAGCCACTTCACCAAAGCAAATAGAAACTGTTCAATTGCTTTTATTACTGACAGCAAACAACACAGAAGTAAATTTGAAGTAATTGAAAAGGTAGAAGTTACCCTAAACTTCAGATTATCTTGTAATAACATTGTTTTGAAAACTCTCAACAATAATCTAGGAAGTAATTTAATCAACAATGATAAAATTGAATGTGATACATCAGAACTGAATTCTTTTTTAGCGAAAACTCGAGAAGACTCCACAATAGATTAGGTGATAGCACATTATCAATTATATTATTGAACATTCAATGTATCAGAAATAAAGTCGATGATCTTGCGATATTTGTAGAGGAGCAGGGTTTGCCAACCTTCATCTTACTAACTGAACACTGGCTACTAAATTCTGAAACTTGTTATATTCCAAATTATGTATTAGTTGCTAAGAATTGCAGGAATCAATTTAAGAATGGTGGTACTATGATTTTAGGGAATGAAAATAAAATTCGCAATCTCAGGCTTATTGCTGTAGATAGATATGACTACCTAATAGTGGAAAAAGAGTTTGAATTCTCTCTAGTACATGAGCGAAAAAATAATATATTCCTTATCTGCCTTTACAGAGCACCCATTTCTGATGTGAATACCTTTTTAGAAAAACTTGAAACTCTTTTATCCAGCTTGCCGCCTAATGCTCACATCATATTAGCCGGTGATTTTAATGTAAATTTTGCTGAATACTCCCTAGCTAGAGAAAATTTAAGGAATTTGTTGTCCTCCTTCAACATAATGATGCATGTTGAACAACCAACACGTATCATCAAAAATTCTGCTACTATAATTGACTATATGTGTTCAAATTTAGATAGACATAGTATTAGTTGTTGTACTATTCCTGCAGGTATCTCTGATCATGAAGCAGTATTTTTCCAGTCCAATAACTTCAATATCACACCTCATAAAAATGGTTTTAGGTATGGCAGGATTTTTAGTGCAAAAAATTTCATAAAATTGCAGAAGAAATGTCAACAGATTCCATGGAACACTCTCAAATATTCCGAGGAACCTATCAATACATTTCATAATTATTTATCAACCTTATTTGAGAACTGTTTTCCATTGCAAAAGCTCAAAATAAAAAATAAAAAACCGTGGATAATTAAAGGCATCAAAATATCTGCATGAAACTTGAGGTCGTTGCATACCATAAGAAAACAAGTACAAAATGGTTTTTTTATAACTTATTTCAATGCTTACAAACGTATATATAAACAAGTTATCAATAATGCAAAAGAGACATACTACAAAAATCGTTTAAAAAACTCAAAAAATAAAACAAGAGAGAATTGGATGATAATTAATGAACTAAGAGGAAAAAATAAATCACAACCAATCAATATTGAAATTGACCCTGATATTTTAAATAACTTCTATTGCTCCATAGGCCACAAACTCACAACCAATCTCAATTCACAGGTCGACTCTTTAGACTATCTGAAGTATGTTAGCATTGCACAAAATTTTCACCTTGAAGATACTGACATATTTGAGCTGAAAGAGGTTATCAATGAAATAAAAAATTAGAGCTCATCGGGTATGGACGGCCTATCTGTAAAAATTTTTCAAAGTCTACCTGACCATGTCCTACTCACCCTAGCTGAGGCAATTAACAGTTCCTTCAGAATGGGACAGTTCCCTTCCTGCTTGAAACAAGCAGTTGTAATCCCCTTGTACAAAGGTGGTGACTCAGATGATCCCTCGAACTTTCGCCCAATTTCATTATTATCAACATTATCCAAAATAATAGAAAAACTAGTCAAAAGAAGAATGATGGTACATCTTACCAGAAATGACATATTAAGCCATGCCCAATTTGGATTTCAAAACTCGAAAAGCACAAATGATGCTTTTTTCTCGTTGCTAGAAAATACATATGTTACTTTGAATAATGGAGAAACCGAGGCGGTATTTTCGACTTCTCCAAGGCGTTTGATTGTGTCAGCCATGAGATATTACTGCAAAACTACAATTTTACGGTTTCCGAAATTCCTCATTAGACTGGTTTCACGTATTTGTCAGAAAGGAGTCAAGTAGTAAAAATACAGGAAAACTACTCTAACAGTGGCAAAGTCGCAATGGGCGTTCTACAAGGGTCGGTTCTAGGTCCTATTCTATTTTTATTGTATCTAAATGACCTAGCCACCATTCGCATCCAAGGAAAATTCACTTTCTTTGTGGATGACACCACCATTCTATGGCATAGCAAAGACATGAATCACTTGAAAGAATCAATTGCTCTCGATCTAGAAAAAATTAAGCAATGGTGTGACTCCAATCGACTCTGTTTCAATTTAAAAAAAACAAATCTAGTCACCTTTAAGTTTGACTTTGATAATTTGTACTTAGATAACCAGATTATAACAAATAAGCCACAAACTAAGTTTCTAGGTCTAATTATAGACAACAAGCTAAAATTTGATGAGCATGTAACGACCTTGAGCAAGAAGTTAGCCTCTAGCTGCTTTGCAATGAAAATTGTTTCAAGAGAATTAACGTAGCCTCGGCTAGGATGGTCTACTTTTCCCTAGTTGAGTCACATTTGAGGTATGGCATTGCCTTCTGGGGTTTATGCAATAACCAGCTGTTTCAATGTGTTTTTATTCTACAAAAAAGAGCAATCCGATACCTGTGTATCACGATCACTGCAAACCACTTTTTATTAGCCAACAAATATTATCACTCGTTTGTTTATTCATTTTGGAAACTGTATGCCTCATCCACACAAAATATGGTTCAACACCTACTGAAACACGAAAACATAAAACAAGAAATGAAGGTTGTGTTCCCTTACCCTTACCTAAATCTAGTCTGACAAAAAACTCCAACATGTATGAAAGCAAAAAAATATATAATCATCTGCCAGCCAGTTATAGAAACATAACTTCTCTGAAGAACTTTCAAAGACTGTAAAAAGGCTCTATTGCAGAAAGCTTATTATAACCTGCAGGAATATTATGATGATATACTATAGTTCCTTATGGGAATTGATTTGATACTGGATATTTATATTATTGAATTTTTATTTTTTATCTCATATGTTTTGATTTATTATGCAAGACTACTGTTAAATCTTAAGGGTGGTAATTGTTAGTTAGTTAGTTACCCTTTTGTTAATGACATCTTATTTTATAATGTGTTTGTTTATAATGTGTTGTTTTCAATAGTCCTTCTTTTTTAAAGGAGATTGACAATATGTTTTTTATTCATATATGTAATATTTATCTTTTATGTTTATACATTTTATCCATTTGACATTTCTATTTTATGTTATTAAATTTATTTTCAAAATAAAGTTTTTATTGATTGATTGGTTTTTCACTGTAATTTTGATAATTTTCCAATATTGAAAATATGCCAGGCTTCTCTAAATAATAAATGAAAACACTTCAAATATAAGTTCTGATGATTTCTTACTACTCCATTCATGAGAAGCATTTTCTAGAAACTTTGGGAATGTTTGATTTCCATTTCTGAGAAACTTAGTAATTTAAAAGTTCAAATACCAAGACCCTTTTCTTCAACTTACAGATACTCAAAATACTTACAGTTATTTCCCTCAACTGGATTTTTCTCCATTGTAATGTTGCATTGGCACATGCTATACTTTCTATTACGAAGGTAACTGTTATGAAGCTGACAAAAGCCAGAAACATCAATATGAATGTGCTGAAAAGCCATCCTGCTGCTGCGAAGGCTGCAGGAAGTGTTAATGCTCCTGTTCCTACGATGAGGTTAAATATATACACTAGCCCAACCTAAAAAACAAATATATACCTAGAATACATAAATAATAGCTACCTACATCATAAGTGTATGGGATTTTGTACTTAAACGATTGATCAAACCTTCATTTTCATATATTTGAATGTTATTTAACTCAAATCAAATTAAGGGTCATTTTAAATAATTCATCATTTTCAATTACGCAATGGAATTGAGACCTTGAGTATATGTCCCTTAACAACAAAATAAAACGATTTTCATTACTATAAATTAAGAATACAGGTAGTTTTTGTCAATGTTGACTCATAAGGTATTTGGCTCTTCGAACTTAGTAAACCACAACACCCGTTTCGCAATTCATTACCTTCATCAGATGGAGCTGAACTGTTTATCATGGTTTTGTCATGGTTTATCATGGTTTTGGACAAATATATTGAAAATAATATTGTCAAATCATATGGAAACATGAGTTTCTTGGTTACCTTATCCGCCGGATATTTATTTATTCAGTGAAAACATATGTTGCACATGTAACGTTCACTGTCATTGAGTTCTTTTGTTTTTCGGAGTAGGATCACTAATGAATGAGTTTTATTCTTACCCATGGTGGATAGCGATCTACTTGGGGCATTCTTTATTTAATTCAGCTCATTGGGTTCCCAGATATTCCAATCATTCTGAAAGATAATAATCAATTTTCAAGGCAATAGAAAGATCAGTTTCATATCACACCCCACATAATGTGAGTCACTTTCACATACTGTATTTTTATAACCTAGGTAAGGTATATGTCATAATAATAAATAGTAAACAAAGGTGGAAGCAGGGTTATTATATATAAGTATTATATATATAATAACCCTGGGTAGAAGTGGAAAGCATAGGCAAGTAAAGTCTAAAATCACAGAAACATGATCTGTCTATTAGCAAAAAATACCATTTATTGCTCTGAGTGTTCTGTGCTCAAAGTAATAAAAATTACTACTCTGAGGTTGTGTGGTAAAACCACCTAAGGTTATGTGGGAAGTGTGGATTTATGCAGCACAAAATAACAAATATCACGTAACAAATAACAAGTATAAGTTAAATTTCTTATTTTTCAATGACACTGTTTATGCAGCCAAGTATCAAATATCAATTAACAAATAAGAAGTTGACCAACTTCAACTTTCTATGTTAATTGAGCGTTATTTTCTTATTGTGCGCAACAAGTACGTAGGTGACCGGTGATTGGCTTGTCCAGTGAAGAAACTTAGCCTAACTTCTGTCAAAACAAACGATATTATTTATGTTTTGTGTTTGCTTTTATCGAGGGTTTTGTTTGGAACAAATATAATATTTTGAAATGGAATTCGACGACGCTGTTCTTGTGGACCTTGTTCGACAATTTCCCTATTTATACGACAAAGGGAGCAAGGAATTCAAGGACAAAAATAAATCCACACTAAAAGGGGAGTTCCACACAAATTACCAACTTCCAAGAAACCTCCAAAAACTTCTGCCTCTCCAACTGTAATTATTTCTTCAGGGTGTGTAAAGAATCGCAAACTAAACATGCTGAATCATTAATTGTTAGTCCCGAAGTGTTTATATTTTTGTAAATAAAAAGTTATACGAGTAGGGAATTTTATGACTATATCTCAAGTGTTGGTGCCTGTCCAATCTGATTCGTGCATTATCGACTGTCATCTGTCATGATGCTATTTGAACCTTAACGCCGAAGGCCGACGAACGCCACTTCTTTCTCTTGTTTGACTTCCGTTATTGTCAGTTGTTATTGTGTTCTCTTATTAAAACTTTTTTTCCCAAAATATGACTACTCCCTAGAGTAGTTCTTCAGGATGGAGTGTCCTTGGAAGATATTGGCGAATGAACTGATATTGTTTAGATTTTCGAGGGGACACCTCCTGTTACTTCAACAGAGCTTCTCTCTGTGGGAGTCTGTGGTAGATGGCGCCATCCAAAAATGTTTGTTTATATTCTCGCTTAATGTCAGAACTTAATTCCTGACATCTGCAGCATCTTATATGAAATTATTTTCAGTGTTTTGTCGGTATCTATGCGTTTTCTATCTCTTTGATTTGAAATTTTGCTTAGCTTATTCCTGAGTTTGTTCTTTAAAAAATCACTCGTTCATCAGTTCATTAGGAGTGCGTTCCACTAAGCACTCACAACGATCACGCTCACGACCACGGTTTTCGCCGTTCCACTTGGTTCTGGGCGTCACAATTATAAACTCAAGTGGAATGGATTTTGGAGCGTTTTGAGCGTTCATTTAAATAATACAAATAGCGCGTCTAAAAAAACAAAACAAAAGGTGGATGAGGTTATGTTACAATTTGTAAGTGGTATCATTAAGTTTTAATAATTATTGGTAAACTAGATTTATTAAAAAAAAATACATATATACTTTAATTCTAGAGGAGTATTTAACTAATTTATGTTCGTATATAATAAAAATGCCTTTTACGGCGACAGTCGGAAATTTGTTGGTGCGTCGAAATAATGCTTCACAAAGTACTAGTTCGTCCAGCTCAGATGAAGAATGGAATACAATTTTACAAAAATATAATCGTGAAAAACGAAAACTTAGACGACGTATTATTGATTACGATAATGTAATTACTCGTTATCCAGATGAAGAATTTAAAAGTAATTTCAGGTAAATTTTTTTTTGTCACTTAATACACTGTACATTTTGAAAATGTTACTCATATAATTCTTCATTGATCTCTATAGACTTTCAAGATGTACATTCAATTATTTACATGAGCTGATACAAGAAGATTTAGTTCGACGTGTTCCCGAATGTCCTACAATTCCTTCTCGTCATCAATTGATGATAGCTCTTTGAAAAATGGCCACTACAGATTCTTATAGGTCAATTTTTTTTTAAATCAACTATTTTAGTGTTATGTACCATAATTCACAAGTATAAAACTAAACCCTTTTTTTCATTTTTATCATAGATCAGTCTGTGACAGATTTAACGTAGGACGAGCTACTGCTGTAAGAGCTGCACGTCGAGTGTGTCATGCCTTATTCAAAAAAGCTTTCAGTTTCTCAAAACGCTCACGTCGACCCACCTCTCGAGATGGGTCGTTGTGGGCTCGGCGTGAGCGAAATTAATGACGTCATAAGTGACGTTTTCGCCACGACCATAACGACCGTGGTCGTCATGTGGAACGGCTGAAGGTATATTTTGATCATTGTGAGCGCTTAGTGGAACGCACTCTAGTGCGTGAGTAATTGTTCATTTTCAGGCAGTGGAGTGTGTAAGGATACTTTTTGTAGAATGGGCCACATTTGTATTTTGTGTGGACAGTATAAAGCCGCAGATTCGAATATTCACCTGTATTCAGTACCAAAAGCAAGTACAAATCTTGACGAATTGACTAATAATGATATTTTCAAAGTTCGTCATATTGTATGCATTGAAATTTATATTTTCTGCAATTTAATGACAATTTCATTTCCAATTAATTCTCCGTCTGACAAAATGCAGTTGACCTCAAATTCAAATGGTACAAAATACGAAAAACAACACGACAGTGCTTTCTTTGTGCAATGTTCTGGTGCTTCTAATTCTAGCTTTGCTATTGATGAAGTTTGACAGATGTCTCTTTTCAACCAATAGCAAAGCTAGAATTAGAATCCGCGAACAGTTACCCTGCTACTGAAATGAAATTAGCGCCATTTGACACGCTAGTAATCTCTATTATCAAGTAGGCCAAGTCGATCCCAAACTTCTACAGGTATAAGTGCACCAGGGTTTTTAGACATCTTAATCTCTTGTGATTGTTGACATTTAATGAAATTCTTGTTTACCTGGTGAATGTTCTGTTGACCATAGACAAGAGTTCTATGCTGTTGACTATTGAACGTCCTCGAGTGAAAAAATTTGTGATTCAAGTTCAAATAATTATTGTTGTGTATATACCTCAATGTGACTCTTGGCAAAACGATACCGTTGTACTGGAATAAGTTTTTATCATTTTCCGTGAGAAAATGAATGAACGTACTGGTGCAGACTAATCTAGGATTGAGTGAGTCTATAGAAACGATGGGCTCTTGAAGAAGAATACAGTTTCTTCCCAAAATGTTCCTGTATCGTGTGTGGCCAAGAAAAAAAGAGAACCTTAAAGAAAGTTGAGAAGAAAAAAAAAGTTAAGAAGAGAAAAAAGAGATATTATTTAACATACCGAAGATTATTCATACAGTATGGAAAAAGAGTGACTATATATGTATATCTAGGTGAAAAGGGCACATTTTCACACCATCTTGTTTGTTTTAGATGAAATGAAAAAAACTGTTTTTGTTAGTTTTATTTTCAATTCGAACATTCACAAATAATGTGTAACATTTCTTCAAAATAATCATAACAATAATTCCCGATGACTTCACTAAGCTGTCCAAACTTCGAAAAGTTTTTTTTGAAGCAAATTAGAACATACTTTGTCTCCTTCAAAGTGAGTTTTCGCAAATGATATTGTCTTAAGATTTAATAACCACTTCACTAGAGTCTTGAAATAAATAACACTATCCAAAAAACTGGAAAATAATACCAAATGGAAATATTTTAAGAAAAACTCGAAACAACTGTATAACCTCTGAGAAAACAGACAATGTACACGTACGTATGTCTGGTTTGAATTTTCGCCACTCTGGCATCTAATTTTGAATTCCCAATACAAAGTCAATTCCCGGATAAACCTTGGTACTCCCTAATTTTCCTTTATAGACCGAAAACACTTTACAATAATAGCAGAACATTTACACAAAATAGGAGTGAAAGATGATGAAAGATTGAATGTGGACAAATCGAAAATTTAGATCGTGTATTTTTTCAATGCCCCATAAACCAAACTATACAGATAGATTTTTATGAAGAAATTAGAAAAAACGGCATGTGTACACCATTCAATATGAAAATAGTTCTAACCAACCTTAACTCAAATATTATAATGTTAAATAACAAATTCATCAACTACAACAAAATCAACTTATAATCTCTAATATGTTTACTTACAGATCCTATCTTTCAACACCCTGGGTTTCCTTTTTCCTAGGCAACATTTCGGTTGTGTAATGCTCCTCCGTCGCCCGGTAGCAAGAAGAGTCTAAATGTATCCCATAGAGAAACTAAAAATAAAGAGAGTGGTCAAACCTGTAGTAAAAGTTGGCACCACGTTTAGACAGTGGGGACATATCTCGCAACTGGCCGAACTAAATACAGTTGGTAAAACTGATTGAGATAAGGCGGGTTTTTCAAATGTGTTACTTTTATATGATTGATATGGTATATAATTTATGAGTGATCGATTTTCCATTCTTGTATTCCATATGAATGGTTGTATCATATGAAATACAGGAATGGCAAACCGATCACTAATGAAATATACACAGTAATCGATTCGTAGAATCTGTTAGTTCGTTCATGGTTAAAATAAAGTTTCAAATTAAATCTCTATTTCATAATATCAAGAACAAAATTAAAGATCTTATAAAACAAGAATAATAAATTGAACACTATAGAAACACATTTTATTGTATCTAGGACAAGGTACAACTACAGACAAAACAATAATAAAACTCCGAAAAACAACAAAATTAAAAATATTCTTCAGTCTTATCAGCAAATCAACCAAAATAAAAACAAATTACATTCACAACAAACCTTCAATAATTTTGTTCATTTATTAGCACAAAGGAGAACAAGTAGGTATACTTAACAAATACTCCAGTTTGATGATAATCTTCGTATTTCCTCAAATGGTGATAGGAAATGGAAACTGATGGACGGAAATAAGTATCAGTTTGTGCAAAAATTTCTGCGACTGATGGATGGAAATAAGTATCAGTTTGTGAAAAGCAGCTTATATTTTACCTTGTGAAAGAATATTTCGAGGAATTTCAGCGTCAACTCGAATAACAAAACATTCCATTTTCGACGTTGGGTTCATAATTCAAGTACATAGTATAATTTCTATAATTAATTTTTCGATGACAATTAACATTAGAATTATTCTGAAATTATTACGTGGTTTGTCATTTTCTGACAAATGTCAAAATTGGAAAATTATCATGTCAGTCGTCTGTTGATTGCGGGCAGCGCCTCCATGCGCGACTGGCCGTACCAAAAACTTGGTGGTCAAGATCGCCAATGTTTCAAACAGTCTCTTTATTTTTAATTTGTCTATGATGTATCCTTTGTTGTGATATTTGTTTACTAATACCTAACCCCCACACCTTTTACAGCAAACACAATATTATAATAGAGGGCATGAGTTTATCTCAGATACACTTCACCGTGGCCCTCAAAAAATATAACCAGAAGAGCCAGCCAATTTCTCAAGGAGAATAAGCCATAATTATTTAAGAAGAATAAGAATTGCCGTCAAAAGCCACAGGAATTAGTTCATGCCTGGAGGCCTTTTCGATTACAAAAAAAGTTCAGCCTACAACCTCAAGTTCAATTTATAATTATTGTTTTTAATTGTAATACCTTGTATTGTTCTAAATAAAATTTGTTTTTAATATATTTGTAATATTTTATTCAGGAAATATTCTAAATAATATATTTCGTGCATGCAAAATGGCTTGAAAATCTTGCAATCAGGTTTGTTGCAGGTCGGACACTTTTTGTCAAATAATCATAAAACTACATTCAAACTGATTCTAGGCAACAAACCCTCATGCACGATTTTCTGCAATTTTGTATGGTGTTATTTTTTGTAGTCTAGTTCCATGGTAAGTTATGTTTATTTTATGTTAAACTTGTGTTCTATGAAGAGAAATTAGGAAATAGCGTATATCTCAGTCATAGTTCTCTCTCTATGTTTATGGTCCTTGTTCTCAGTCGTAGTTGCCTATCGAGAAAAATCATATAGCTCGTCCAATATTGAAACGACCGTTTGGTACTTTGGTAGGTAGAGAGGGGGAAAACACGAGTGGACACGATTTGCTGTGCTGTGGCAGCTTATGTTACGGCGAATCTTCACCAGTGTTTGCAGGTTAGGTTTATTTGATTAATAAATAGGTAGTGCAGTATTTATTCAACTTTGCAATAGTTTACTTGTTACCTTGCCAGAATGCCCTGTGCTAAGTACTATTCAGTAACGGAAAAAGAAATTATGGCAAATGTTATCAAATTCATGAAAAATTAGGCCAAAAATGGGATACAAATACCTTTACAAAATTACAAAAAACGTGCCAAGGCAGCAATGGGTATATAACAGAATATTGTTTTAAAAAAATTAAAACGGAACAATTAACTGTGAATTCAGTTAGTATTCCTTCTTTGCCGTCTCCGCAAAAAAGAGTAGGAAGAATAAAGTCAAAAAGTAATATTACAGAAGGGCAGGGTGAAACAATAAGAATGATTATTAATGATTTTTGCTTGATTAAAAAACAACGCCCTACTTTAAAGTCTATTCTTAAAAAAATTGAAAATGTATGTATGTAAGGAAAAAACATTATTTTCACCGATTTACACAGTTCTCATACACATTCTAAGACGTGGGTTGATAAGAAAAATCCTAATTAAAATTTAAAAAAACCGTATAGTAAAGGAAAACAATTAATAATAGTAAAGGATGGCCTTTTAATTTTCAAATCTGGGAAAAAAGTGGAAATGTTTTAATTATTTATTCAGATACTTTTTCATTAGTAATTCAATGTTGAACAATCATGGTCGAGATTTTAAATTGTTATTGGTAGAACCGAGCAGAAAATTTCAATGTGTAGTTTTTTTATGGTTTGCAGCAAAAGTATATCACCATATTTTTACATAGGGCAGAGGAACATTCAAGTCATTCATGATAAAAAACTAGTTAGCCCTCTTGTATATTCGTATTTTTTTAATAAAACAATCTATAAATCTCAAAACTCGTCCCCATCTTGGAGTTGCCGATTGAAATTGTTATGCAAAACTCGTCCGTCATCTTGAATTTATGAATTTTAACAAAAAAAACGTGATCTCCGACCCCAAAAACCCCTCATATACCAATTTTGATTTCATCGCTGACAATGATTTAATTATTTTTTGTTGAATTATTTGGTTTCAAAAAACTTGTCGCGCGAAGTGTTCATAAAAGTAGGTACCAATTAATTTGATTGGGCAGTGATTAGTTGGTAAGTGAGAACTTGTCACAGTATTCATGAAAGTAGACTTGTCGAAGTATTAATTTTATTACAACACACACATACCAATTTTGAATGGAATATGACCATAATCAGAAAACTCGTCGTTCATCTTGGGGCCGCCATATCAAATTTATTAATTTTGAAAAAAATTCATAATCTCCGACCCCAAAAACCCCCCCATACCAATTTTGAATCAAATTGGACCGTAATCACAAAGTTCGTCCTCCATCTTGAATTTATGAATTTTATAATCTTCGACTCCGAAGCCCCCCACATACCAATTTTGAATCGAATCGGACCATAATCTCAAAACATTAAATAACGGGAATCTCGGTGAGTGTCTATAGCAAATGTTAGGCGAAAATAACATAAATTACTTTTAGGATATATAACAAAATGTATACATAGATATAAAAATTAATTTAAAAATACAAGAGCGAAGTTTTAAGGTGGCTCCCCCACGAGACAGTTGAATTAGGAAAATATAAAAATTTGGCATACGTATTGTTTAACATGTGAACAACACCTCTATAAAATTTTAACAAGTTTCACCATCCCGAACCCGAGATATATATAATTGAATTTGACTCAATTAGCACGTAACATATGGACCATGCATAGGCAAACAGCACATTATTAATTCTACCGTTAGTACTAAAATTAAGAAGTTTATGAAAAACGAGGAGGAGCTAGAGCAGAATATCACAGATATTGTGAAAAAAAATCAAAGTGATTGACCATCTAGTTTGACAGATATAATCTCGAGAAGTACTAAGGTTTAGGCTGCATACGATATATTTTGCAAGCGAACGAGCGTATGGTGGGGAACGGAGAGACGGCAACAGTGTACCCACGGCCAGGCGCTCAGTTTGAACAGCTCACATATCGGTCTCGAAGGGAAAAAATTGTACTTGCAAAAATTGGCGAAACACTTCGAAGCATACTTATTGTTAATATATCTTTTAATATTAACAATATTTGTGATTCGAGCATACATCAACTCAAGGTTAGCTTCGAAATAACAAACGTAACAAACAAATGATATTTTTCTTATAACAACGTGATAATGTAATATATTAATAATAACACGTTTTTTTTAAACGCTAGGGCTTTTATTTTTTTCGCCAGCACTTTCTTTTTAATAAATATCCCCCTTTGTCGCGTCCGATCTGACATTTTTCTGATAAATTCCTCGTTTTTCGCAAATAATGGAGAAGTTTTCATTTTTTTTGTTATGGATTGATTCTGAAAATTGAAGTAAAATGAAAGAAAAATGTGAAAGAATCATTAGAATATCTCTAGAAATGAAAAAGTTATGGAACTTTGAAGTTGCGCTTGGAAGAATAATTTCATTATACGCGGCGCTCCAGTGTGTGACGTCACGTTACATGAACGAGGCGACTGGTATTCACAGAGTGCTTACAAATTCATTGGTGTGCAGTCATTTGCTTCGTTCGTGTCGTGTGTTGTTCATTATGCGATGGCTGAAAGTAACAAAATCACCTACAAATATTGTATTGTCCCTATGTGTATAAGTACGACAGTTAAAAACCCCAATAAGTTGTTTTTTCATGTACCAAAATGACATGAATTAAAGGAAGAAGTGGTGCAAACTAATGAGGCGTGACTTAATTGGACCTAAAAGTACTACATATGTGTGTGAAGATCATTTTGATGTAAGTACCTATCAGTACTAGCTGCCTATTTCTGATTAATATAAATACTGAGCTGTAAGTAGGTTTGGAATAAGTTATTGAGTAAAAATCACTATACTTATATTTTTACAAGCTTTTATTAAACTTGCATTGTATATTTGTTTCATTAGGTCGAATGTTTCAAGTGAATTTTGACCCACTTTTAGTGGTCTGATTAACTTGAAATGTGGCAGGTGTACATAATGCCGGTGAGAATGTATTATGAAATTTTTGTTGAAAAAAAAGGCGACTCCGTAAATTGATATCTGGGGGTTATCGGAGTCGGAGATTATGAATTCATTGCCAAAATTTGAAAATTCAATGGCGGACAAGTTAAATTGATTATAGTCAGATTCTATTCAAAATTGGTATGTGAGGGTTTTTGGGCTTGGAGATTATGGATTCATTGTCAAAATTCAGGATGGCGGACGAGTTTTGTGATTATGGTTCGATTCTATTCAAAATGGGTATTTGGGGGTTTACAGGGTCGGAGATTGTCAAAATTCAAGATGGCGGATGAGTTTTGTGTTTATGGTTCGACTCAATTCAAATTTGGGGTGTGGGGGTTTTTGGGGTCGGAGATCATGATTTTCTTGTCAAAATTAATGTATTCAAGTCGGTGGGTACAAGATGGCGACGAGTTTCGTTATTATGTTACGCATAGAGAAATTAAAAATGATGTTACGATTCCATTCAAAATTCGAATTCAATAAGATGACGCGTTTCATGAATGACTAAGGCCCGGTTGTTCAATGCGAGTTTAAACCGTTGATTATCTAAACTCGGATTATTAATTAACGTTATGCGTTTTTCAATGAAAAACTAATCCTGGATTCCTTAACTCATTGTTTTCATATGTTGGCTACACATTTTTCCGCTTGTACCTTCATTCGGACCGTTCAGAAACATCAACATTGAGTCAAACTTAACCTAAGAATTCGTAGTTTTGTAAAAAGCAGCGCTGCCGTTTTGAGAGTAATTACTCCATTTGTAAGCAATTCGAAAGCTCTGGAGTAATCGTGGAGTAATGACGAATTGTAAGGATTTTGTAAGCATTTTGCACTAAGGACCAAGGAGTGGGAGAAAAACATTAATCTTCCTGACTACTTGTGTTTTTTTCGTGTGGTACATGGCCAATGGCCAGTCATGTAATGGCTAATGGCACAGAACTCGTTAGTCGTTACTCTTCACGTCTTTGTCTATAATAGTTTGCTAGTTTGAGTTCTGTGTTATGTTTGTCGAAATCAAAATTGGCATGACATGACATATCTGAAATCTTATCTCAGCCTGAGGCTTCTATGAGTTTTATCATTGTTTAGATTATACTATGTTTTTTTCAACAGGTTTCAATGCATGATTTTATTTTAATTTTTCTTTGCCTCAGTTAGATCCACAATAATTACATTTTGTGAAAATAATTTCTCATATCCCAAATTTTTTTCGAAATTTCCAAGTTTAAAAGTGCTCCTCAATTCAAACTCGATTTGACCTCCATTTGAATAACTTCCCCCAAACACTTGCGCCAGTTGTGGTTGTTTCAGGAATATTGATAGTCGACACTATTTCTTTCAACCCAAATATAAATTCGAGCTCACTTTTGATGTGATATTTGAAAACTATGATGATAAAAATATTGGTACAACATATAAACGAAGGCAGATGAAATTATAGTTGACAGTTCGAAGCAACTAGTGGTAAAAAATAGAACTGTGTGAAATTACGATGCTTACGTCCACCAGAGGCGCTAGGAGTACGTTTTTTTATGTGACGACAAAATTGGCGTTTTCAATATCGAATTATGAAAAACATTACATATTTTTTCAATATCTAAGTTTGTTGCTGAGCTCTCTAGGTGGTAGTCTTTATGTGCAAATCAAAATATTCTAGAAAGGGGGCACATGCGTGTTTTCTATTGCATTTCCATTTCAATAGACATTGGTGAATATGTGCTTTTTCTAGTCTCGTTTGGTCTGGTTTCGTTTCAGAAACAGTATCTATCAGAACAAGTCGACCCTCGAAATCATCCATATATACCATAGATTATGTATAAATTAAGTTTGTAAGGATTTTGTAAGCATTCTCAAAATTCTGGGAGTAAAACTCCGCATTTTGATAGACGCTAGTCAGCATTTTGTATACTTTCAATTGGCAGCACTGGTAAAAAGTATACAGAAAAATTGATCGAAAACAGCCAAGTGTATTGTATAAATTGTCAGGCGTCTCTTAAGAAAAAAATTACTCATAATTTCACTCGTAAAAAAATTCCAAGATATTGTAGAATGTACGGACGTAGTTACTAATTCGCTAAAATTGAAGTTTGGGCTATAATAAGTAATGAATACAATACCATCTGCCGAGGTCCCAAAAAAAAGGAATAGCATCTTAACAATAAAAGACAAAATTTCTACTTGGGCTCTGTCCAAAGCAGATTTTGTAGATTTACAAAAACGATCATTCGAAGAACAAGTTGAAATTAATACACATAAAAGAAAAACACCAACTTTCCTTGGAACTACAAAGGGAGGAGTATAATCTAGAGAAAACCCATATGATTGAGATATATAAACAAACATTATCTTTGAAACATAGCTCATCAATAAATCAACTTTTGCTTGAGATTCCTGAGAACAGATCATGTTTTACATTTTGCATTTGTGATGATTAATTTTAGTTTTCTATGTCAAACGTTTTTGGTATGAAAAATCAAGATTTGATTTTTATTTGGAAGTTTATTTTTTGTTACGATTTTGCCTTTGTAGTGGGTGATTTTTTGTATTTTTGTTAGTTGCGGACAATTTCTTTATTCAAAAATTATTTTTCTGTCCATTCTTCCAAATGGTTTCTAGGTACCGTAATTTCGGGTGACTTTGGCTTACTTGAATTCAAAGAATGTCTACAATTAATTTGTAGAAATAAATTGGTATTATTATATACCAAAATATTGATCTTTGACCACTCTTTCAAATTAGCTATTTCAAATTGTGATTAAGACTTTGTGGATATATAAAAAAACATGGTGTGCAAAGTCACCCGCATATTGAGGGCTGGCTGACCCATGGCTTAAATTTTGGGTGATTTAAAAGTAATCCGACGGAAAAAATAAGCAAAAGAAATTTGCCCATAAAAACGTTATTTTATTTTTAATCATCATAAATGATTAAAAAAACATTGCTAATTGCAGACAAATTTTATGCAAGTTGAATTTGGTTGCAAAGAATGGAATACAGTGTTACAGGTATATATACAATAGAATCACGAAAAATCAATTCGATAAAAAAACAAGCTTACATTTTGTATAATTAATAGTCTATTTCTGAAAATGAGCCAAAGTCACCCGAAATTATGGTACGTTGTCTAAATATGGGTATCTTTCTTCTTGGGGCAATAATATCAAATATTTCAACAAAATCGTCTGTCTGTTATATCTACGAACATCTTTGCAGTCGGGTATAAAACAAAAATATTCAACACAATAATAATTTTCAGAATAGTCAATGTCTATTGAAATGTCAAACAATCAAATACCTAGGTTAGAATCGGCAAATTATCTCCTTAAACCCCCGAATTCATGAGATTAACTTAAACCATTGTTAAACTAGGTTTATCTCTTAAACCCGTATTGAACAACCGAAACAAAATTGGTAATCCTGGTTTAAGCCAAATCACTTGGTCATCCTCGATTGAACAACCGGGCCTAAATAGGATCGAATAAATCATAAGTAAGGAAACATTTTTAAAAACATACTTTTATTTAAATGCTCTGAAAAGAAGAAAATATACCTTTAAGTAAATCAAACCCATCATTTTGTTACATCATACAATTTTATATGATATAAAAGCTTGCCGAAAGATTTGTATGGAAATGAATTTGTTATTTACTTTATAAGTATGTATGTACTTTAAAAATCGAATTTGTGACAAGTCACAACATTGAAGTACCTATGTCAAAATAGTGATGCGTAAGATGCGTTGATAAGCCACATTTAATATCGATATGCTTTATAACAGGTTGAAAACGGCACAGAAAATTTAGTTAAATATAGACTGGTTGGAGGAACGTTGAAGTTAAAAGCCAACATATGTCCTCATAAATTTGCCTGTCAAAAGGCGGTGAAACCTAAAGAAGAACAAGGAGCATATGAAAAAAGACGTCGAATTGAATTAGTTGAAAACCTATTAACAAAAGAAGTACCGTCGACTTCAAGTCAATCATCTTCGTTTCAATCTTTTGAACTGATTGAGTGTGATAAAATGGAGTTAAATGAAACAGAGGATCCGGAAACAGAGGATCCGGAAACAGAGGATCCGCTACCAGAGGACATTACTTTTACAGAATAAGTAACACATAATCATGCAAATAAAAAAAGAAACAAACGAGTTGAAGTTAATATAAACATTTCACAAAAAAAATAAAGCAGTGCAAACTATCATTAGAAGGAACAAGGCGAAAGACACAGGAAACAAATGCATCGAAAACATTCATAAATCTCCTCACAGCCTTCCATCGAGAATATCGATATCTTCTCTCAGTAGTTCTTCTTCAAACGAGTCAATATTTTCACTAGACAGCACAATTTTAGCTAGTTCCTTATTAAACACAATCAAGCCTCAATATTCCAACGATACCATAAACAAAATAACTAAAAACGATATTTTTTATATGGGGCTGCCAGAAGAATTTTTTTTTCTCGCGAAACTATTATCTGAAAGTGTTGCTAGTCCAGTAAGAGATATTTTAATGTAATTGAAGAAAATTCGTTTAGACGATTCCTATGTGCGTCTGGCTATAGATTTCGATGTATGTAAAAGCTCAGTTAGTAATATTTCCAATAAAACTGTTCCCTTAGTAGCCGACCGAATGAAACAGTTGATATATTTTCCACCGATCGAAGAAATTCGTGAAAAGCTACCGATATCTTTTAGGAAGAGATATTCTGCTACAGTGAGTATTTTGGATTGCTTTGAAACAAGAATAGAAAAACAACAAGCAATTAACTGCATTTCAATAACTACAAACGGTGCGAGAGTCTTGGCGCGGCTGGGGAACTAATAAGTAATTTGTGGTGTAGCGATCTCGGACGTGTGGCGTGACGTCACAGGCGAGTTGGAGTCCACAGACGTTCCACGCTAAAATTAACGTAAACTTAAATAATTTATTTCTCAGTCATTTATTGATGGATTGAAAAAAAAAACACTGATTTATTAGTTCTGATCTATATTTTCATTTCGTCGCGTCAAATATAGCATTTTTAACATCACTAAACAAGTCCATTCTCTCGATAGATTCAACTTCAGCACGTGAATATCGGTAGGTGTATATAACAGCTGACGCGCAAGTTGCCACGATCGTCATTCTAACACGAACACATAAGAATGCGTCGTCTGTATAGGCAACCTTTTCTGTGTGTTAAGGCATAGCCCGGATAGTTCCGTCAAAAAGTTAACTCTCAATGTCAGATCAAAAATACTTTTAGAATAAATTTTTTGAAAGCAAATGATATTTGTACTATATCTACTGGCACTGAGTACGTAAATATGGGCTTTACAAAGTTATTGATTACGATCCTCAGATCAATAATTCTTATTGATCTGAGTTACGATCCGAATGAATTATCAACCCTTTTAATATGCAGACGGTATGTAACTTTTGGTTGGGGCTGTCGCAGGGGATATACCTTAAATATAAAGTAATATCAAGATGAAAATATTGATTAAAGCTCGGGACTCGAAGTGATGGGGCATTTGTGTTTCAGTTGGAGGAAAACCCGGAAAAACCCACAACACAATCAGAATTCAGATCATCAACTTTCTCATAGAAAAGGACACGTGCTCCCTGGAAGATGAGAGAATCAATCTTGGAAAATACATGGGAGTCATCGAAGAGGTGCCAACAATTAGAATAATGGTGTTTGCAATATGCCGTAGTGTCCATTGGAAATGGTGCCGATATGATTAGATATGGCGTAGATATTATAAAGAGTATTCATTCCATCCTGAGCAGAATATTGGTCTAAATTCAAATTTTCTATGGGAAAATTAATCACATTGTCCAATTTACGGCCATCAGTCGAAGAAACACGTTTTAAATGTATAACTAAAATTTTAGGATTACTTGAAGACGGGGAAATGCAGCCTTCTGGAGATTGAACCATACTCAATCAATGATTATCTTTCTGCCAATTTATCTCAGTAATCTTAAATGTATGTGACGATTGTTTTAGTTAATGTCGCCTTATATCGTATATTATATATATATATATATATATATATATATATTGTGACATTCCTTGAAATAAAATATATTTATTATTATTAATGGACGGAGAAATAGTTGCAGACTTGGTGGGTTGCAACGCTTTTAGTAAACCACAAAAATAACCGTAGTGTGAAGCTTTATTAGATTATGAGGGTGGACATGTGATCATGGGGACATTTGAATATCGGATTATTTAAACTTGAACAAACATAGAATAGAACTTTATTAATCCATAAAATACCATAATTACATGGTGTTGGACAAGTCAACTATAAAGTATCATAAAAAGATATTTTACAATAAAAGCATGTATAAAAAGTAGATAAAATACAATACAATAAATATTAATATAGTTAAAAGCTCATTGAGTATCAGAATAAAAAGAAAAAAATTATTAATTAGGATCTATTCCTGCTCAAAAACTCATTCACTGTGAAGAAAGTTTCAGATACTAAAAAATCCTTGCATTGTCTTTTGAATTTTTCGTATGAATTAATGCTTTTCAGTTCGCTGGGAAGTGCATTAAATATTTTTATAGCAATGAAGTGGGGCGATTTCTGGTACATTGCAGTTTTATGTCTAGGTATGCCCAAGTTAATGTGGCGTGTTTGATATTCATGCTGTTTTTGGGAAACATTATTAATATCGCTCTTAATAAAAGTGAGACATTTCAAAATAAATATTCCTGAAAAGGTTAGAATTTGTTTCTTTTTAAATGTATTTCTGCAGCTTTCCCTATAACTCAGTTGAAAAATAAGTCTGATTAGACGCTTTTGAGCAATGAATACTCTTTCCCAATTACTTGATGAACCCCATACTATAATATTGTATGATATATGGCTATATGCAAAAGCATAGTACAAGCCCATTAAACCTTTTTCATCCAAATATGGTTTCATTTGTAGTATGGCGTAATAATATGGTTTCATTTGTAGTATGGCGTAATATGCTTTATTGAGTTTCGTACAGACATGATTCACTTGAGTACTAAAAGAAAGCTGAGAGTCAAGATAGGTTCCTAACAATTTTACATCTTTAGTAAAAGACAGATCCTCAGGTAATTGGAATAGTGAGGGAATCTCACGACGCAGATAAAAATTGATACATTCTGTTTTACCTTTATTCAATATTAGTCTATTGCGTGAACACCAAGCCCCCATCTCATTATAGGTAACTCTAATGTGTTTTTGTAGCTCCTTTTGGGTAACTGCTGATACAGTTATGGTTGTATCATCCGCAAACATGGTAATTTGTCCTATGCTGATATTTCTCGGTAGACCAATAGCAAAAATTAAGAAAATAAGTGGTCTCAAAACTGATCCTTGGGGAACACCCAGGGGGACTTCATGGCTTTCTGATAATTCATTTTCGATTTTCACCAATAATTTTCTGTTAGTTAAATAGCAATGTATCCAATCCAACATGACTCCTCTAATCCCGATAGAGTATAATTTTTCGAGAATAAATTGAAATTTATACTGTCAAATGCTTTGGACAAGTCAAACATCAATGAAGCAACATACTTCCCACAATCTAACTCGTAATATACGTAGTCCAAGAGGTGGTTTGTTGCTGTTTCTACAGATTTAGATTTTCTGAAACCGTGCTGTGATACAGATAAAATGTTATTCTTTTCAATGAAGCTTATTATAATATCATATACCGCTCGTTCAAGGATTTTGGATATAGCTGGTAAGAGTGATATTTGACGGTAGTTATCTACTGAGTGCACATCACCTTTTTTGAAGAGAGGAAAAATAAGGGCGACTTTCATCTAATCAGGGGTGGCTTCTTGTAGCTATAATAAAGTACTAGAGTCCGACCGAAAGACAATTCGAATACGGAGTAGACTCCCCCCTCCCCAAATAATCCACACAGTTTCTAAAAACCTCCAAAACTTGATGGTATTCGAACATTTTAAATAAAAAATTACTGCAAACGTCTAAGCAATGAAATGAAGGACGGACGCCGTAAACGAACTGATAAAAACTGCAACCCATGCCAGAAGATGCCCTTGCAATAATTATATTCTCAATGGCGAAATCATCAAAGGTAACCATATGCAGAAATGTGTCGGCAACAATGAAGTTAGTGGCATTTGCAAATGCCTCAGCCAACAGAAGCAGAATTTTGAATAATGCTCTTGGTGCAAACTGGGAAGTTTGTGTGATACCCCTTGGGTGGAGAGGCAGGCCAGTTATTTGCAATTTAAAGGCGACACAGATATAAATTGTTTTTTTTTTTAGTTTCAATGGGAAACTAAATAATTTACGAGAATTGGTGTTTTTTTTATTTGTTTATGTAACGTCGGCCTATTTCTGCGACTAAAGCTGAACACCGACGAGCATACTCTCCCCCCACCGGAAATTTTGGTGTTCCAGAGGTAGGGATCTTTAACGAGTTCAACATCCATGAACTCGGAACCGCCATCTAAAAGTATCGAATGCTGTTGGGTACGTCGGCTCCAAAATTGTGGAAAAAGCTGATGTCTGGGTCAAATTTCCCTCAAGTATTGATGCAATAAATACTGCGAAACATTTATGGATACAAAAATATTAATTTCCCACTGCTATTGGAGCTCTAGATTGTACTCACATAAGAATAAAAAAACAACGTGCACATCAACATGGTGATGAATACATATGTCGTAAACAATTTCCTAGCATTAACGTTCAAGCGACATGTAATGCAGATGAGTTGTTCACCAGCGTAAGTGCGGAATGGCCAGGATCAGTACATGATAGTAGAATTTGGAAACGTAGCAGTGTATGTCGAACACTTCGAGGTTTCAATCATGTTGTTCTGATATGGCATTGAGAAATGTCTTATGACACCTTATTATGAATGAATGAATATGCTTTATTGTTCAAAGATACAAAATCTTGTTGACAAAGTAAGGGCCTAAAACAATCTTAAATTAAAGTAAAATACACACACACACAAAAAGAAGACCTACAACAATATATAAAATCTAGCACATGAGAACATCTTACAACATATTAAAACAAGCTTGAATTAGAATGCATCATTATAAAATTCTTGTAAACTATAATAGGGTTTATCCAACAGGAGTGCTTTTATTCCCTTTCTGAAATGTTCTACGGATCTTATTTCTTTGATGTGTTTTGGTAAGTGATTGAACATCTTACCGCCTCCATAAATTACTGAATCTTTAATTAGTGTCAGTGATGGAATCGGGAGTTTAATGTTGCCAGCTTGACGGGTGGCAGGGACGTGTGTAGGTAGTGTCAAATTTGTGAATATGTTTTTTAATTAGACATACCGTTTCCATAACAAAAATTGCAAATACTGTTAACATTTTGTGTTTAACAAAAAGAGGTTTACAGGAATCACGAATTTTTGCTTTGCACATATATTTTACTGCACGTTTTTGTAGTACAAAAACAGAGACTATGAGAATCATATTACACACCCCCCAGAATGGGATTGATTCCATATCTCAAGTGGGATTCTACTAAAGAATGGTACACAACCTTGGCGGAAGAAAGACCAAGTTCATTCGATGTTACTCTTACTGCATAACATCCAGAAGACAATTTTTCATTTAAAATTGAAACATGTTCATCGAATTTTAATCTGCAATCTATATGAACACCTAGAAATCTTGTATGTTAAGTGTTTCCTATAACATCATCACCCATGACCAGCTCATCTAATTCACCTTTGAAAGACATAATATTCGTTTTTGCCATATTCATAGCTAACTGGTTTGAGTCGCACCAACTTTTCACCTCACACATATCATCCTTGATAATTTCAAGAAGTGTTCGGGATCTTTATTATTCCAGAATATACTCGTATCATCCGCAAACAGTGTTATTTTTCCTGAAATGTATATTCTGGCCAAGTAATTTATGTAGAGTAAGAAGAGAGTTGGTCTGAGTATTGACCCCTGAGGCACACCACATTCTACAGGCAACTCATCGGAGTATGTTGTCATTTTAACAACTTGGCTTCGACCTGAGAGATATGATTCAAACCATTCCTGAGAGACACACCTAACGCCATAGTGGTAAACCTTTCGTAACAGTATTCTGTGGTTCACACAGTCGAAAGCCTTTGATAAATCACAGAATACCGCCGTAGTAGCTTCACCTCGATTTACCTCAGTATATACGTCATACAAAAAAGAAAAAATTGCATCATTTGTACCTTTTCTAGCTTGAAAGCCGAACTGGGCATTTGTGATGATCTCCTTTTTAACTAAGAATGCAGATAATCTAATCTTCACCAACTTCTCAATAATTTTTGCTAATATAGGAATGAAAGAGATAGGTCTATAGTTGGATGGATCATCACGGTCACCACCCTTATGCAGGGGAATTACAGATATTTTCAGGAAATGTACCATTGTGAAAAGTTTTATTTATTAGATGAACCAGGATATTAAGTGCATTTTCTGGTAGATTTTCAAATATTCGTACAGAGATATCATCAATGCCTGAAGTAGTTTTATTTTTGAAAGTTGTTATAGTATTTCTCAGTTCAGTTAAATCGGTATCGTGTAGTACTAGAGAATCAGCTATAAAAGGACCTTGAAAGTGAGCTAATGGATCAACTTGTAGAGATATATTTTCTGTTATTTTTCCAGCAATAGTTATAGTAATGATTATTTAGGACATCAGGCGATAATGACGCTTCAACTTTCCTGACATTTCTGCCTCTAAGGTAGTTTATCACATGCCAGCTCTCTTTAGACTTATTTTCGGCATTTTCTATTTTTGTCCTATAGAATATTTATTTTGCCAGTTTGATTACACTTCTGTAGATTCTACGATAATTCTGGAAGAAGGTGTGGACGATATTTTGATCCCCTGTGTGAGTCACTTTTTTTTTTTTGTTTGATTTTTTTTCACAGGAAAGGTGATTTCAAATATATCTCGGATTTTGTTGTAGAAGTCTGCAAATGGATCGTTCGAGTTTAACAAGTGTTGCCAATTTGTTTCCAAGCAAGCTGAGTAAAACCTATTACAGTTTTTTGTGCAAAAAATTCTGCCATACCTAAATTTATCGGATTCTAAGTTTACATTCTCATAGAGTTTACAACAGTGGCTTCATGGTCTGATAAACCTGCATGAACTGCTGAACAGAAACATAGGTTCGATTAAATTACTACATACATAGTCAATTGTCTTTGCAGAGTGATTGGTAATACGAGTAGCTGTATTAACATGCATTTTTAAATTGAAAGAAGTCACCAAATTTTAAATTGAAAGTAGGCCAACAAATTATTCATAATCTGGGATAATGAGAAATTAATTTGTTATTGATTAGCACCCTAAGCTCAACCAACACCCCAGTGTGATACATCATTCAAAACCCCTTGTATAAATCTATTCTAAAACTATACACTTTTACTTGCTTATGTCGTTATTTTCAATTAGAGAAGTGAAATTATGGATATTTTTCTTTTCCACTGTCACCGTCAACAGGTATATTGGATTTGATTTAGTTTAATATTTTCATTGACTAAGGCTCGGTATTTTCATCTCCGGTTAAACTAGGAATAAATCAACCAATGGTTAGAATGTGCTTTTGCTTTATCAATAAACGTTAGACGAAAGCATATTCTAACCACTGGTTAATTTATTCCAAGTATAACCGGAGGTGGAAATACCGGGCCTAAGTAACACAACTGAAATAATATTTATTTAAATTCAAAGAAACAACAAATTCTCAATAATTATTCAAAGGGCAAAATAGTCCCGGTCACCTATTCGCTGTATTCCACTAGCATCAGATGTTTTTTCCTTCCTCCATTTTCTTTCTCAGTAGTATTTCTTTCTTCATTCGAATAACTTGTAGTTCTCTGCAATTCCGAATTAGATAAATTTTTTGTCTCAGATGTCTCATGCAAATCCATTTTTTTCTTCTGGGGAATCAGAACAGGAGGAATTTTTATTGGTGGGTGTTCTATATTTTCTGTTACATTCTTACTCACACCAACTTCAACATTTCCAGGAACTTTGGAGAAAACAGGATTTTCATCGCTGCCACCTTGCATTATACAGGGTGTCCCAAAACTCAACGTCATCCTTTGGAGGGCTGATAGTGCAGCTCATGGCTGACCAGAATATCACAATATGACCTTGGTAAAATATTGATAGTTTTGAAGATATTGGCACTTTTATGAATTTCGTGAAAATCGAAACCTTTGATCAGTATTTCGAGTGCCGCAGGTACAAAACTTCATAGTTTAAGATTCTAATTTTTGTTATGCAACCCTGAATAACCCTCCTATTGATTACAGTCCAAAATAAAATGATTGCTACCATACCTGTGGAGAAAAAAAAAGTATTTGTCTGATTTTATTAGCTCTCTCAGACCCTTCATACTGTGTACAATATGACTACACTAACCTGGCACATTATGTTAAAAAATTGCATAGTCAGTGTAGTTTTTGATAAGGTATAACATTCTTTTTCTTTCACTAGCAGCCTATTTTGAAATTATTTCAATAATGAGTCTGAGTGGCTTGCAGCGACTCTATTAGATGTGCATTGATGTTTTGCGTAGTATAAACCTACCGTTGCACGACGACAGATGATAACGTCATGTGACATGAGTTGCAGTGACATTTATTTGGCAGTATATCATGCTACCTCTTTTGCTGTGTATCGTAGTTCATATTGTTCTAGTACACATTATAACGGTTTTTGTTTGTTGGACTCGTGTTTGTGTAGTGATTTGTATTGATTGTATTAGACTGGCCTGTCCTTCTTCTGGACTCTTGTTTTTGTTACGCGTTGAAGGTGAATTACTACTTATTATGCCGTTCCAGTTTACGTCTCAGGAATACGCTAACATGCATTACATTTATGGGGAATGCAGAGGCAATGGTGTTGCTGCAGCTAATCTCTATCACGAAAGATACCCGTATGCTTTGAGACACCCTGATCATCGCGTGTTCATAAATATTCATCAAGCGTATGCGGAAGGCAGTATGCCTCACATTCGCGCTGGGACTGGAAGACCTCGTACGGATTACGATGACGCAGTCTTACAAGAGATTGAAAATGATCCGACTACTTCGGCGCGAGCAATTGAAAGTCGTACAGGGATACCTAAACCCACTGTAAACAGAATTACACGAAGGTATCAGTACCACCCATATCACGTGCAATGTGTGCAAAAGTTGCTTTTGCTTTTGCAAAACGTGTCCAGTTTTGCCAAAGAATGCTGCAGAAACATAGAGAAGACCCAGAGTTCATAGATAACATTTTATGGACGGATGGAAGCACATTCTCAAAAGATAGCTTCATGAACATGCACAATCTTCATACGTATGCTCTTGAAAACCCACATGCAATGCGAGAACAAAAGTCACAATATTGCTTCAAAGTAAATCTATGGACCGGCATCTGGAAAGTTTCAATAATTGGCCCTTTTGAATTACCTGACATTCTAAACGGAGGAATTTATCGCGATTTTTTTGAAAACAAACTGCCTACTCTTTTAGAAGATGTACCTTTGGCAATACACAGGGCGATGTGGTTCCAAAATGACGGCTGTCCAGCTCATTACGCACGACCAGTGAGAAATTATTTGGATCAAACTTATCCACAGAGATGGATCGGCCGTCTTGGTCCCATTTTGAGGCCTCCCCGGTCTCCTGATTTAAACCCATTAGATTTTTTCTACTGGGGTTGCATAAAGGAGAAGGTCTATGCAAACCCAGTAAATGATGAACATGACTTGAGACGTCGTATTAATGAAGCAGCTTTCCAAATAAGTGCTAAAGGAAGTACAAGACGAATAAAGAGATGCCACGTTTGCATTCAACTTGGTGGCAGGCAATTTGAACACATTCTTTAATTTTTTTTGTCCTTTGTTTAGTTGCCAATAAATACCTGTCACTTCAATTTACCAAGTGTTTTCATTCGAATTCCAATTATTGAAATAATTTCACAATGAACTCGTATTGCAGTAAACTAGGAATATCTTTTTTCCTCAAGTGGAAGATAGTGAATGTTGTATCATGTCAAAAACTACACCGAATGAGCAATTTTTAAAAATAACTTGCCAGGCTCGCGTGGTGATTTTGTTTACAGTATGAAGAGTCTAAGTAAGCTGATAAAATAAATTAACTCTTTATCGAATCGGGCGAAAATGTTTTTTTTCTCCAAAGGTATTGCACCAATATTTTTATTTTGGATTGTAATCAATAGAAGGATTATTACAGGTTGCATAACAAAAATTAGAATCTTAAACTATGAAGTTTTGTACCTGCGGCACTCAAAATACTGATCAAAGGTTTCGATTTTCACGAAATTCATAAAAGTGCCAATATCTCCAAAACTATAAATATTTTACTGAGGTCATATTGTGATATTCTGGTCAGTCATGAGCTGGACTATCAGCCCTCCAAAGGATGACGTTGTGTTTTGGGACACCCTGTATATTACGGACTCGTAATTTGTTTTTTTTGTTGCATGTTGCTTTCCGGTTTGTTTTCTTTTTGATATTAGTTTTAAAATTATTCAATTTCTTCAATATTTTTTTACTGTCCATCATAGTGCCATATTTATTTTGTATGTCAATCTTCATTTGTTTGAGATATTCTTCATTTTTGGTTTTCACTGACGGTATTTGGCTTTTATTCAGTATGATCGGGTGGTCCTTTACAAAATTAGCAATGAACATCAGTTCATTATCGTCCCTTCCTTCTTGGGAACTGGCGGAGGAACTTTCATCTGAACTAGACATAACGACTTCACAAGAACTATATATGCTCACATGTATACGAACAGTGGCAGAATGAGGTAGACATATCGTCTCCTAGAAACGCTACATACGTCTCATAAATAACTCTTTTTTTGAGCACATTCTCTTTCTTCATGAATACCATTGAATATGTCTATTTTTGTTGATATGAGACAGACGAGAACATAAGCAATTGCTTATAAGTAAAAGCATTTGGTTATTAATACGAAAATAAAGATTTGCTTTTCCTTATGCCTTTTGCTAATGAGCAAATGCTTTTACTTGTAAGGATTTGCTTATAAGCATTTCCTTATTTTTATTAATCGCACTGATGGTCCTGAAAATGTGTGATTGTGAACTGGCGGAGGAACTTTCATCTGAACTAGACATAACGACTTCACAAGAACTATATATGCTCACATGTATACGAACAGTGGCAGAATGAGGTAGAAATATCGTCTCCTAGAAACGCTACATACGTCTCATAAATAACTCCTTTTTTGAGCACATTCTCTTTCTTCATGAATACCATTGAATATGTCTATTTTTGTTGATATGAGACAATTGCTTATAAGTAAAAGCATTTGGTTATTAATATGAAAATAAAGATTTGCTTTTCCTTATGCCTTTTGCTAATGAGCAAATGCTTTTACTTGTAAGGATTTACTTATAAGCATTTCCTTATTTTTATTAATCGCACTGATGGTCCAGAAAATGTGTGATTGTGAATTTTTAATAGCTATGAAAATAGTTGTAAGATTTCAAACGAAAAATGTGGGGTGCATGCAATAGATAATAGTAAAGAGTGTAGGAAGTAGCTGCCGTTGAGAAAACTCACACAATACTTCATATCATTTGCAATGCAATAAAACAAACAGATAGACAGGAAAACGAGTTAATATTGTATTGTCATCCAGTTTTGTACCATTTCCGAAGTTTCAAGTCTCTAGCTCATCGGGAAGTTAGTTTGAAATCCATTACAAGATTTGTATCGGACAGACATAAGGGAGCTAATAAAACCGTGTTAATTAAAAATTAGTAAAAAATTGTTTTTAAGTTAAAAGGTTTTATTCTAAAAAAACATAATAATAATGCAGATAATGTAAAAAAATAATTAATGAATAACCTTTTTAAAGACAAGCTTTTATTCAAATGCACTGAAGAGTAAAAAATAATTGCTTTAGATGTGTGACGTAGGTTATTCCGTGAGTTATAGATTCAAAAGCTTGTCGCGAAAAGTTTTCAGTTCGAATATAAAAGCTACAAGCTTTTGAATCTATAACTCATGGAATAACCTACGTCACACATCCAAAGCAATTATTTTTTACTTTTTAGTGCATTAGAATAAAAGCTTGTCTTTAAAATAGTTTTTTATTAATTATTTTATATTGTGCTTTTAAGCAATTAAGTACACCTCAATCTATGCATTTTTGTTAAAGTATCGTTATTATGAGGCTTTTTTCCTGTAAGTTCTGAGCTATCTAGTCATTCAATGAGGAGACCATCTAAAGATTGACTCATCCGCCATCTTGGAGTTGCCATCTTCAATTTATGAATTTTAACTAAAAATTAATAATCTTCGACTAAATTCATAATCTCGACCCCTCACATACCAATTTTGAATAGAATCGGACCATAAACAAAAGATCATCGGCCATCTTGGAGCCGCTATTTTATTTTTATGAATTTTGAAGAAAAATTAATAATCTTTGACATACCAATTTTGAATCAAATCGGACCTTTTTTTTTTTATAAAAAAATTCCATGAGCTGCCATTTCAATTTCATAAAAACCTTCACATACAATTTTGAATAGAACGGACCATAATCACAAAACTCCTCCGCCATTTTGGAGCCACCATCTTGAATTTATATATTTTGACAAAAAAATCATAATCACCGACCCCGAAAACCCCCACATACCAATTTTGAATTGAATCGGAACATAATCACAAAACTTATCCGCCATCTTGAATTTTTGAATTTTGACAAAAAATTCGCAATCTCCGTCCGTCCCCTAAAACCGCCACATACAATGGTGTATTGTATTCTACTAGTCAATCCCTTCTATTTGATACCCATATTGAGGAGGTTGTATTGACTGTCTAAACTCTATGATCCGCCATTTTGTTTCGGACGCCATCTTGGATTTGGAATTTTTTCATGGTGTACTATTCAAGCCCTTTCATTTGATATCCATATTGAGGGGGTTGTATTGACTGTCTAAACTGTATGATCTGCCATTTTGTTTACTTACAATTATAGCCATTGTTTTTGGTAAACTGGGGGGGACCGACGAATATAATATCCATATTCGGTGGGAACTTAGTATTGAATTATTTCTTAATGTTAATGGGCAAAACATTACCTTTTTCCTTATGGAAACATTTCTCTACAATAGAATCAATATATGTTTCAAAATTGCTTACATATAGGATTCCGTAAATGAACAAAATTTCAATATTATGCAACAATTCTCTTCAATTTTAAATTCACATCATTACAAAAATTGAAACAATTGTTTGCATTACTAGAAGTAAAATAAAGTTGTTGATTTTTTTGAGAAAGCAATTTAGATTTTTTTTTGAGAAATAGTATTTTTAACGTTAATCGATCTCAAGAAAATAATTTATGTTTTAATTTTGTTAACAGCTCCTGTAATTCATAATGAATTTGAATGATTAGTTTAATACATTAAATCAACTTATCATACAGGTATTATTAGAAAATATAAGAAATAATACAGATCCTAAAACAAAATTATTCTGGAAGCCAATTTAATGTAGCAATTGAATTAAAATATTATTGTTGGCCGACATACCAAACAAAGACGAACGCCAATGCCTTTGAAAAAAGCCACCACCTCCACACTCTTTCCTACACAGTTTTTCACAATTATTTCACTCGGTGAAAGACATGTTCAATCTATATCATTTATAGCCCATTAGAAAAACTATGTTTTGTTCTTGGGATATTCATTTCGTTTGCCATTTGAAAAGCTTTTAAAAATTATTTTTATTGTAATGCTGTTTCAAGTGAACAAAATATAAAAACAGTGAAAATTCCAAAATTTTATTTCAACATTCAAAAGATGTGATGTCACATCTGAGGAAGGGGGCATTCGAATGTGACAACTTCTGACATAGTGGGTGATAAAAAATACCAAATACGCGTGACGTGATTAATTGATAGCCCTTCATTTTTTTTCGTTCGTTTTGTCACAGTTAATGTTTCACATTTACAACTTTAGTTAAATTAATAATTAGAGGAAAAAATAAGAAAGTACAAATGCTCACAATTTTTTAGTTTTCTTTAGATATAAATTCTCAATTAATGTATGTTGAAATGGAAACATTCTCAATTAAATATTGAATAGAAATAAATTTCTGGGAATTGAAAAAAAAATCTATTCTTTATTAAATTGTTTCCCTTTTCAACATGAATACCCCCAAGAGGTTATCTTGAACAATAGTGACTATTTATCTTTGAGTGATGATTCCACATCTGATTTTATGAACGCTCTGTTCATATTTTCAAACAAATCAATAAATATATGATTTAGTATTTCATCAATTTTTGTCAATTGAAAGTTCCCTTAATAGAATAGTTGAAAAATTCAATATCAGACCTGAAATAATACATTCAAACTACATTCCAAAGTTGCAGAACCTTTGGGCAATTTTTTTGCTAAAATAATGCAAAATAATTTGTATATTTTGACTATATAGAAAATAAATTTATAAAAACTCCAATCGTAATCGTCTGAACACATTATTGAAAATGTGAAGGAGAAAGAATATACAGGGTGTAATCTTGCACACCCGTGAATGACGAGTGTATAATGCCATTTTATAACGAATTACAGTGGTTAAAAATCTGTTTTTTTAAACATGTTTTGTCCACAACAAAATTTTGGGTAGCGCCCGCCACCCGCCTAATTTCAGGTGACCTGCTCAGAGGAAAACTTCACTATTTGTGATTAAGAGGTTTTCTAAGTATATTGGTTGCAATTTGTTTATTATTTTAAATATGAATATCATAGTTTGATAGTAAAGTCGTTGCGAGACAGTAAGCCACCTTAAACTACAGAGCATATCTTGTATAGGTGTCATTCTATTGCAGCGTAATATTATTCGCATTCCACGATTCTGTAATTTTTGTAATTGATTTAATTTGTTCTGATTCAAGAGATATAAGAGAGTCCCGCAGAAGTCATAATGAGGTTTTATTATACAATTATACCACGTTATTTTGGCATACATTGATAATAAAGATGACACTCTGGTCACTGGTAAGGAACAAACGACACAAACACTATTGAAAAGGGAATTAGTCGCAGTTTTGAAAAATCACAGCCATTGTAATTATTCAGACATCGGGGGAACTGAACACTGTTGCCAAGCAAGTTTCTCTCAAGCACGGTTTACGAACAAAAGTTTGTTAGATTCTACTAGTGTTTTCTGATTGGCTGGTGAATAAAAGTTCGTAATTAGCAACCAATCAGAGAATTAATTTGTATATTATTGTCTTTATCTTTTGCTGGGTCTCAAAACTAAACACCGAGCTGTTCCATGCGTATTCTGAAGAGTAGAAAATACATATATTACTTTGAATAATGGAGAAACCGTACCGGCAGTATTCTGCGACTTCTCCAAGGCATTTGATTGTGTTAGCCATGAGATATTACTGCAAAAACTACAATTTTACGGTTTCAGAAATTTCACTTTAAACTAGTTCCACACGTATTTGTCAGAAAGGAGTCAAGTAGTAAAAATACAGGAAATCTAACAGTGGCAAAGTTGCAATGGGCGTTCCACAAGGGTCGGTTCTAGGTCCTATTCTATTCTTATTGTATCTAAATGACCTAGCCACCATTCTCATCCAAGGAAAATTCACCTTCTTCGCAAATGACACCACCATCCTATGGCATAGTAATTAAAAAAAAAAACAAATCTAGTCACCTTTAAGTGTGACTTTGATAATTTGTACTTAGATAACCAGATTATAACAAATAAGCCACAAACTAAGTTTCTAGGTCTAATTATAGACAACAAGCTAAAATTTTATGAGCATGTAATGACCTTGTGCAAGAAGTTAGCCTCTAGCTGCTTTGCAATGAAAGTTTCAAGGGAATTAAACTTAGTCTCGGCTAGGATAGTCTACTTTTCCCTAGTTGAGTCACACTTGAGGTATGGCATTGCCTTCTGGGGTTTATGCAATAACCATAAATTTCAATCTGTTTTTATACTACAAAAAAGAGCAATCCGATACCTGTGTAAAGCTCAGTATCACTATTACTGCAAACAACTTTTTATTAGCCAACAAATATCATCACTCGCTTCTTTATTCATTTTGGAAACTGTATGCCTCATCCACACAAAATATGGTTCAACACCTACTGAAATACGAAAACATAAAACAAGAAATTACCCTTACCCAAATCTAGTCTGACAAAAAACTCCATCATGTATGAAGCAAAAAATCTATAATCATCTGCCAGCCAGTTATTGAAAGATAATTTCTCTGAAGAACTTTTGAAATACTGCAAAAAAGGCTCTATTACAGAAAGCTTATTATAACCTGCAGGAATATTATGATATACTATAGTTCCTTATGTGAATTAATTTAATATTTTTTTTGTTTTTTATCTCATATGTTTTGATTTATTATACAAGACTACTGTTAAATATTAAGGGTGGTAATTATTAGTTACCCTTTGGTAATGACATCTCATTTTTTAATGTGTTTGTTTATAATGTGTTGTGTTTCAATAGTCCCTTTTTAAAGTAGATTGACAATATGTTTTTTATTCATACATGTAATATTTATCTTTTTATTGCACATTTTATCCACTCTACATTCACTTATCTAATTATGTATACATTTCTTCTTAATTTTTCTATTTTCTTGCTTTGTCAATAGGAATCAACTAATCAGACAATAAAGTATATTGTAAATTTACACTTTGGTTAGAGTCGCCAATCACTGTGAAGGATTTTCATACTTGATATCTAGTGAACGCCCGCACAGTGATAAGCTCCGGAATCCAACCAGAATTTAAATTTATTACTTTATCCACAAATGCAACGAATGATTCATCTTGTCTTCTACTCTTCAAAATATGCACGGAACAGCTCGGTGATTAGTTTCAAGAGCCAGCAAAAGACAAAGACAATAATGTTCAAATTAATTCTCCTGCACATCGCGTACTGTTTTCTGATTGGTTGCTAATTACGATCTTTTATTCACCAGCCAATCAGAAAACACTAGTAGAATTTAACAAACTTTTGTTCGTAAACCGTGCATGCGAGAATCTTGCTTGGCAACAGTGTTCAGTTCACCCAGTGACTGAAGTCTGAATCATGAATCATTACAATGGCAGTGATTTTTCAAAACAATATGCAACTGCGAATAATTCCCATTGCAATAGTGTTTGTGTCGTTTGTTTCTTACCAGTGATAATTATAATAAGTGCCTCAAAGCAGAGTATGAAGTCAACTAGTTCTGACTTTATCACCAGTTTAGATGTTTTCTTCACTTTGGTAAATTGAATATCTATCTCAGGCAGCCTGCAGGGTAGACATTTACCACACAGTTCAACATCATATCTTATTCAAATGTCAAGTTAAATGTTTATTGCATTCGGCAATTGCCAAAGTTTTCCTGAGTAGGTCACCTGAAATTAGGCGGGTGGCGCTACACAAAATTTTTATCAAACAGAGAACAAAATTGTTTTCATTTTTTTTTTCAGATTTTTAACCACTGTAAATTGTTATAAAATGGCAAAATACACTCGTCATTTACGGGTGTGCAAGAGGTTAGATTATACCCTGTATGTATACTACCATAAAAATCTTACCTATCCTGGGAGTCTAATATTTCAATCTGATGCAGTCATTTTCGGCATAAACACCCTGCTTCTATCGGAAAAGCAAAACTTTGGTACTTTTCTAAGTTTTTTATTCATTTATTACTTATTTCAATAGTCTAAACTCTTCTGTTACTCAACGGGTCTTATGTTCCCCTTCTCATGAATTTCATCCTACTTACCTTTTTTCATCCTATCAATTCAGGTCAAGCTTGGTTATATCATTCAAACAACTTCTTGAGATCGATGTTAACACTATAAGACAATAAAAACTAATTAGAAAAAAGATCCCTTTCGTGAAAGATACTTATCCTTGTTTACATTCCCTGGAGAGCCACGAATCTCACTTATAAATATCTACTCTTCCCCAAAGTGACATTCATTCCTCACTGGAAAGAAAAATAAAGACGTGAGTCATTTTGCAAACAAAAAAAATGTGTTTGAATACATTTCAAAATGGCTTTTCAAAGTCCATTAATTTCTCAAAGTGAAAATTTGTTTTTTAAATTGAATTGAATAAACGGAAAATTCAATTGAACCCACCGTCTTTTTTTATAAGAACCAATAATTTACAATCTATAAAAGTCCAATAGATTCGGCAATATTCCCATTTGTATAGTATTTATGAAGGGACAAATATTTACAGATAATTTACGTTTCCCAAATCATAGCCGTTTTAAAAATCAAATTCCAAAGTGAATATGCTAATGCCATATTCGAAAATGTATTCAAAATGATTTTCATGATGGATTCAACAATATTTTGTTCCCCACTTAAAATACCTTTGATATTCATATCGTGAGCCTCATCATCTTTCTCTCGACATTCCTTTTACGCCACTCTGTAACAAATAATAACATATTACAGTAAATGTTTGAGATTTTCAACAAGTTCATATGAGAAAATTACAGTAAATATTCAAAAATTTATTGAATAACTTAGAAATTATCACAAAAACAAAATCAACTATACAAGCATGTCCACATAAAATATGTATGATCATCATAGGAAAATAGCTAAAACTTTTTGGGGGATTTCCTGTGGTTTTTACCTCTCTAAACCATTTTATATCTTGTCCTGGATGAAAGGGTGAGTTAAAGCATTATTGAGGCTGATTCTCTTGGCAGGATCGATTGATAATGCTTTTTCTAGAAGGTCCTTGAGCTGGGTTACTTTTCGTAGCTGGTCCGTTGGTAAAGCTTGGCTTGCTATCAGTTCTGACTGCAAGTCACGAGTAACCTTTACCACAGACATAACAACCACTTTCTCCTATCAACAAAAATGGAAATAAGTCGACAGTTCTCGATTTCTACCCAAAATATGCCATGAAGTAGAAATTATATGTATACTCTTGCCAGAGATCTAAGAGACTCATTAGAAATGCTAATTCCATAATCTAATAATGGCCTATTGTTCGGGATGTGAAATAATCCATAGAAAAGGGTCTAGAGATTCCAGGTTCGGATTTAAAAATACGTAAATTATCTCGTATATTACACTTTCATGCACGAATTAAAATTTGTCAACGTAATTTGATAATTATGACTAATTTGATTGATATTTATTAACCTTTTTACACGCTTTATATTAGTTTCACTTGTATGTTTGTTTGTAACCGACTCCTTTGGACTTGATTTTCACCCACTTCCAGACGTCCGAATGATTTGAAATTTGGCAGGTGTACATAATTCCGGTGACAATGCATCAAGAAATTTTTGTGTGAAAAAAAAAAAAAAATGGCGGCTCCAATATGGCGAACGAGTTTAGTGATTATGGTCCGATTCGCTTCAAAATTGGTATCTGAGAGTTTTCGTGGTCGGAGATTATGATTATTTTGTCAAAATTGGAAAATTCAAGATGGCGGCTTCAAAAAGGTGGACGAGTTTTGTGATTATGGTCCGATTCTATTCAAAATTGGTATGTGGGGGTTTTTGGAGTCTAGTATTATGATTCTTTCGTGAAAATTGAAAAATTCAAAATGACGGCTCCAAAATGGTGGACGAATTTTGTGATTATGGTCCGATTCTATTCAAAATTGGTATGTGGGGGGTTTTTGGAGTCGAATATAATGATTCTTTCGTAAAAATTGAAAAATTCAAGATGGCGGCTCCAAAATAGTGGATGAGTGTTGTAATTATGGTCCGATTCTATTCAAAATTGGTATGTGGGGGTTTTTGGAGTCGAATATTATGATTCTTTCGTAAAAATTGAAAAATTCAAGATGGCGGCTCATTGTAAATATTGACAACGTTAAAATCTTTGAATGACTTCTAAAATCGAGATTTGACTAATAATACAGCTGTACACATTAATGATTTGGAAAATAATTACAGTTACTAATAGTAATCACAGAATTAATAGTAGATTAGAACAAATAATAGTAAAAGTAGAAAATAAATAATAGTTTTAAAAAACTAAAAAACACGCTTTTTATAAAAAACCGAACTAAAAATAAATAAATAATAGTGTAAAAAAAATTAATAAATATAAATTAATAATAATGTAAATAGGAAAAAAAATATTTTATTTTAAAAATAGCGTGGGGTACTTATTCCGAATCTTAAAAAGCACCCCTCGCTTTTTTTTAAATAAAATAATGTTTTTTCTTATTTACATTATTATTAATTTATATTTATTAATTTTTTTTACACTATTCTTAATTCAAATTTATTAAAATTTATTTTCTATTTTTTTTGTTTGGTTCTCTATGAAAGCGTGTTTTTTAGTTTTTTTTAAACTATTATTTATTTATTTTTTAATTCGGTTTTTTATAAAAAGCGTGTTTTTTAGTTTTTTTAAACTATTATTATATTAGGTTTGGATTGTTATTAACTAATTTTCATAAAATAATTAGGACATGCCCAAGTTTCCATGCTGATTTGTGGTTTAAAATTCAGTTTGCAGTTTGTTTAGAAAAGAAGTTATTTGTTGACAATTACGTGTTGCCTAAAAATGTTTCGTCAGTGGAAAGAACCTAGTATGTCACATTGAGATACTGGTCAAAATAGCATCACAAGAAGAAAAATAGGTGATAAAAAACAAATAAAGCGCGATGTTCCATCAGTTGACACCAAAAAAGTTATATATGACATTTATACCATCCTTCATGAATGTACATTATCATAATTTAGTACAGTGAAGGAAGCTGCAGCCTTAACATGCAGGCCAGTAAAGACAGTGTGTTCAACATGGCGGACGAGTTTTGAGATTATGGTCCCATCCTATTCAAAATTGGTATGTGGGTGTTTTTGGGCTTGAAGTTTTTTTTACAAGCTTTCATTTATTTTCACCTGACCCGGTGTCTGTCTGTCTGTAATCAAATCTTGCAAGTTAAATTTGTCCCACTTCTAATCGTCCGATTGATTTGAAATTTGGCAGGTGTACATAATTCCGGTGACAATGCAATATGAAATTTTTGCTAGGAAAAAAAACAAAATGGCATTTCCAATATGGCGGACAACTTTTGTGATTATGGTCCGATTCTATTCAAAATTGGTATCTAGGGGATTTCGGGGTCGTAGATTATGATTTTTTTTGTCAAAATTAAAAAATTGCGGCGGCTCCAAAATGGCGGACGAGTTTTGTGATTATGGTCCGATTTTATAAAAAATTTGCGTGTGGGAGTTTTTGGGGTTGAAGATTTTTTTTACAAGCTTTTATTTCATTTTTTAATTTTACCTGTCCCGGTGTCTGTCTGTAATCAAATCTTGCAAGTTAAATTTGACCCACTTCAAATCGTCCGATTGATTTGAAATTTGGCAGGTGTACATAATTCCGGTGACAACGCATTAGGAAATTTTTGTTAGGAAAAAAAACAAAATGGCGGCTCAATATGGCGGACAATTTTTGTGATTATGGTCCGATTCTATTCAAAATTGGTATCTAGGGGTTTTCGGGGTCGGAGATTATGATTTTTTTGTCAAAATTCAAAAATTGCGACGGCTTTAAAATGGCGGACGAGTTTTGTGATTATGGTCCGATTTTATAAAAATTTTGCTTGTGGGGGTTTTTGGGGTCAAAGATTTTTTTTACAAGCTTTTATTTCATTTTTTAGTTTTACCTGTCCCGGTGTCTGTTTGTCTGTCTGTGTGTCTGTCTGTAATCAAATCTTGCAAGTTAAATTTGACCACCGACTTCTAGTCGTCCGATTGATTTGAAATTTGGCAGGTGTACATAATTCCGGTGACAATGCATTATGCAATTTTTGTTAGCACCGGGACGACTTTAATTGAGCTGACTGATTCATGGTGCATTTGCTTTACATCCGCAGGAAAACCCTACTTTAAAGACTTTAATACAAAGAATAAAAAAAGATTACACAGGAATAGAGTGTTACGGTGAGACACTCAGAAAATGCATTTAACAAAACTTATATAAAATTTAAAAAAATGGATAACCGGCAAATAATTATAGAATCAGACTATTTAAAAAGATGGAGGATGGAATATTAAATTACAATCCTTGAATATAGAGAGGGTGGGAGGGATATTGTTTATCTGGATGAGACACGATTTGACACTCATGAAGTTCCAGATAGAAGTTGGGTAGATTCGTCTGGTCACTGCACAACCAAAGCTCTATCCAATAAAGGGAATCGTGTTAACAATAATTTATGCTGGAACAAAAAATGGTTTTATACCAAATGCCTTATCATGATGATACAAAGGCTGAATGATTTGAAGACTGTAAAAATAAACTTTTAGCAAATATACCACCCAATAGTCTGATTGTGATGGATAATGTTATTGGAGCTCACAATCCTTGAATATAGAGAGGGTGGGAGGGATATTGTTTATCTGGATGAGACACGATTTGACACTCATGAAGTTCCAGATAGAAGTTGGGTAGATTCGTCTGGTCACTGCACAACCAAAGCTCTATCCAATAAAGGGAATCGTGTTAACAATAATTTATGCTGGAACAAAAAATGGTTTTATACCAAATGCCTTATCATGATGATACAAAGGCTGAATGATTTGAAGACTGTAAAAATAAACTTTTAGCAAATATACCACCCAATAGTCTGATTGTGATGGATAATGTGAGCTCCAATAGTAGAAGGTTAAATAAATGTCCTTGTTCAAATGAAAAAAATTATAAAAAAAAACCTTTTTAAAAACAAGCTTTTATTCAAATACCCTAAAAAGAATAAAATAATTGCTTTTGATGTGTGACGTAGGTTATTCCGTGAGTTCTAGATTCAAGAGCTTGTCGCACAAAGTTTTCATTTCGAATACAGATGAGACAAGCTTTTGAATCTATAACTCACGGAATAATTTCAATAACATCACACATCCAAAGCAATTATTTTGTACTTTTTAGGGTATTTGAATAAAAGCTTGTTTTAAAAAGGTTTTTTTTTATTAATTATTTTATTTTGTGCTTTTTAGTAAGTACCCCTAACACCCACGTACCAATTTTGAATCGAATCGGACCATAATTCAAAACTCGTTCGCCATATTGGAGCCGCCATCTTGAATTTATGAATTTTGACAAAAAATTCATAATCTCCGACCCCGAAAACCCCCACATACCAATTTTGAATAGAATCGGACCATAATCACAGAGATCTTCGGCCATCTTGGAGCCGCCATTTTGATTTTATGAAGTTGCAGAAAATTCATAATCTTCGACCCCGAAAACCCTCACATACCAATTTTGAATCGAATCGGACCATAAACACAAATCTCGTCCGCCATCTTGGAGCTGCCATTTTGTTTTTTTTTCTCTAACAAATGCATAATGCATTGTCACGGGAACTATGAACACCTGCCAAATTTCTCGTTAATCGAACAACTAGAAGTGGGTCAAATTTAACTTGCAAGATTTGATGACAAACATTGGGACAGGTGAAACTAAATAAAAGCTTGTAATGACACAAAACTTACCATTCAAGACTATATGCTTGAAAATAATATGTATTTTGAAGATGTTTATACAAAAAAACAATTGCTGGAAATAAAATCATTTTCAATAAAAAAACAAAATTATTGTGACACATTGGCAGAATAAAAGGGTCATACGGTGGTAAGACCGTCATACAGTGGTAAGACCTCTTCCTTACCATTGCATATTCAATCCAATTGAACACATGTCATATATCGTGAGCTGAAAGCATCGGTAAGGAGAAATAATGTATCGTCAACTTTAAATTCATCTTTGGTAGCTTTGATTCGGTCCGAAATGCAGAATATTCCCAATTACAGCTGGGAAAATTGCGTAGCGTATATTCAAAAAGTGGAAAAATCATATTTAAATATAGATCTGTTGCCCAGAGAAAAAACTGTTGTCAACTTTGATGACGAAAATGACAGTAAAACTGACTTGGGTTAATTAAAATGTATTAATTATTTTTATGACACTTGAAGTTTTCGTATTGTATTTGTACCTGTTAAACTCTATTTTATAAAATTACCATTTATTTTTCCACTATTTTTTACACCAAATACATAATAATTATGTCAAAAATTCACTCATATCTGTACCCGAAATTTATGAAGATGGGTTTTTATATTCTACAAGCAAGTATATTTCGTAGGTATATTCATATTATTACGTGCGTATAGGTAAATAAGTTCCCTATATTGATTATACACTGTACTGTTTATTTATTACTTGTTATTGAATCAGACGTTACACATCATCTTTACGTTTATATATTTTTTTACTTTTTTTTTTATTCATTGAGAATAAGTACCTATTTTTCTACTGGTATTTGGGAAACTGTACTTTGTCGCACACTAGACAATATAAAAACTTATTAACAAAAAATTAAACCGAAGAAAAAATCAACTGAAAAGCAAAAAATAAAATAAACCTTCTTGCTCTAAATGATAATCGAGCTCCTAAACTAATGTGAGTAACTAATTTTGAGTCGGCGCCAAACAAACAATTATCGAAGATCATTATATTACTTTGAAAAAAGTAATCAAAACGCAGCCGTGCATCTGCTGCCATCATTTCACGCTTTACCTAATTCAATTGCTAGTTTGTTTGGCGCCGACTCAAAATGAGTTACTCACATTAGTTTAGGAGCTCAATTATGATTTAGACCAAGAGGGTTTATTTTATTTTTTGCTTTTCAGTTGATTTTTTCATCGGTTTAATTTTTTGTTAAAAAGTTATTATTTTTCAATTTTTTGTTGCTGAAATCTACTAATTACTACCTACTTAATTTTTGATTACTTCCAAAATACTTACTTACCTAGCTTACTTCAACTATTAACTATTAAATAATATGATTTTCTATTTTAACTATTTATTATTATATAATATAAATTAATTTTGAAAGTTCTGGTTGGTTGATTTCATCACTTTGTATAAAATTCCATCCTTTCATAGAATGTAATCATTTTGACTGATGTAGGAGGGTCTGTCAATGTCAACATATGTGTGCCAAAGTTCACAAGTGAAAAATCAATCATCCCCTATTTTTCTACCCATAGGGGTGGATCATTTCATTCCAAATTGGAATATGATCAACTATACTCTTTCTAATAAAAAAAAATCATTCAATCGGAAAACCCACTACAAAGTTATGCCTGATAGAATCGGTTAACGGACCAAAATTCAGAGGGTGAACGATCAATACCCTTCATTTTGCTACCCTTGGGGATGGATTTTGTAGTTCAAATTGAAATGAGACCAACTTCGAAGTACACCCTATCCAATGAAAAATCTTCGGAATCGAACCTCTCTGTGAAAAGTTGTGCGTGATCATACAAAAAAAAAAATATACGCGTCGAATAGAGAACCTCCTCCTTTTTGGTTTAGTCGGTTAAAAAGGATATTTCAGTTTAAAAAAATTCATTGTCTACGAACTTACTATACTTACGCGTTCATAAATAGAATATTTTATACCATCAAAATAATTTGTTGAACCGTGCCGTCAATAAAACAAATAATTTTGTGTGAAAATTTAATTACATCGAGTACGTCTCTGCTTGTGGTCGGTCTCCCGATGAGCCTTATCGGCAATCAATAATAATGAGTCTCTTGGATGTTTGGCAATACTATACAGATGTGTTTCAATTGTGGGTTATAAGTGTGTAAAATTTGTGTCAGGTGTGTACTTTTGAATACTTTTTACTTGATCAAAAAGTGATATGGTGAAAAAATTGCAGTTACCCTTTTACGAAAATATACAAAATAAAACTAGAATGACAAGAACAATGTGCCAGTAAATTTATAACTAGATAAGGAAAGAGGGTATGATTGAATTCTGGGCCGCCCAGAGGAGTTACTGGTGCATCAGAAGTATCCATGAAAGAATTTCATATGGAAAGATAACTTCAAAAATGAATTGAAAAACTTTTGCTGGGATGAATTTTTTCAAATAACATTTTGCCAAAAACACTACAAAATGTATATGTTCACAAAGTTATGTCAAGACCAATTAAATCCACTGCCCACAGTTAGTATTGAGCATGAAAAGACATGAATTGTGTTGTCAAATGGATTTTGTGAAACTTAAATTGAGAAAAGAACGATTTTGAAGTTTGAAGTAAAAAAATGGCGAACGTTATTTCTATTGATAAACTTACATGAATCTAAAGCTGTTATTATTCTCATAATAAATGATTTTTAAAATGATTTCATATATGTCATTCCAAGCGCCCCAAATGTTGTTGACCCAGGCCTCTGAATTCCTCTAGACGGCCCTGATAGAACTACTTAATTTACTCCAATTTACTCACCCGCTCAGTGACCTTATCAATTTCATGATACAAAAAGTTATAGTTGCTGTCGAAGTGCTGGTCCTTGAATGCGCCTTTCCTGATAACCTTATTTGGGAATTTTCCTTTCACGTCCATGAAAAATTTGAGCATTTGATTATTTGACTTTCCTGAGAACATTATTTTACCAGTATACAGTTCATAGATGGTACACGCAGCAGACCACATGTCGATGGCATAATCATATGTCATGCCTAAGATGATTTCTGGAGCTCTGTAAAACCTCGACACTAAGTATGGCGTGATTTCGTTCTCGTTCACTATTGAAGCTGATCCAAAATCGCATAGCTTGAGCAGGTGTTTGCTTTCATTGACTAATATATTGTCTGGTTTGATATCTGGGAAAAAATAGGTTTGAAGTTTATAATCAACGGCTGTCTGTCGATGGTAACCAAAAAGAAAGATAATATTGCCATACAAATGATATGTACAAAAAATATTCAGTTGAGAAAATTAATCAATATTTGCGAATTACATAAAGCTTCACATTCTTATTGAATGAAAAATGTTTGGTTCTGGACTATACTCATCTATATAATCAAAATGAATCTCGATTCTTTGTAAGCGCAAAACGTGAGAACAGCTGGACCGGTTTGGCTAACTTTTTTTTTAAATGTTCGTAATAGCCCGAGGATGTTTGATACGAAAAAAAATTAAGAAAGTTGCCCGGAAATTTTAATATAATATAAGGTTCTTAGGAAAAGAAAGGTTTTTTTATAGAAAAGTTATTAGATTCGGAAAAAATTTTAAGTGATTTTTTCTATTGGATTTTTGAGGACTAAGAGCAATGGATATGCGTAATTCTTTGGTAGTGAAAAAGTTTTCAGGAATATATATATAACGGGATAAGTGGAAAACGGGATAACAGAAAAACGTGAACGGGGAAAGTTAAAAGGATAACCTAGATGGAACACAAAGAAAAACATAGGAAAAAAAAAGTTCTACGTGGACAAGAGTTTTCAGGATTTTTTTTTTAGGGAATATATAAATTTGAACAGGACAACGTCTGTGGGGTCAGCCAGTTCAAAACATAAATATTAATTCAAGTTATTTTAAAAATTAAAAAATACCTTACCTGCATGAAATATACCCGTCTTTTTCAACAATTTCAGTGCCAATAACAACTGCTGGGTATAACTTCGAACAGCTTTTATGTGGAGCCCTACGTCTTTGCCATATTTCTTCAGAACCTCTCGGAGATTCATGGCCAATGGTTCAAACACCATGCACAAGTGTTGTTTGTGGAAAAAATGTCTGATCAATCTCAGACAATGAAGCTTATCTTCTGGATCTGCATCATTGAGCTTTTTCAGTATTTCCAATTCTTTAAGACCCGTTTTATGCCTGAAGAATACAAAACATTAATCATATTTTCAACATTTGACTTTATTTTATTTCAATGCGTGATTTTTACAATAAATGGCTATTTCACAATCAACAATAAGTTAATTTATTGATGATTGAAATACATAAAATACCAAAGAAGAACATTTTCAAAATAAATTTTCTTTTTTAAAATCAATTCTTTATTTGTTCTAAACCTCTTTTTTTTCTTAACTCATTTTCAAAAGTATTCTATTAGTTACTGATAGGCATTTTGAAATCCTTTCTTTGTTCACTACTATCTCAAACCTATTCTCTAGTATGCATGTTGGGCACTTTTTTTATTTTAATCTTATATATTTACCCTAATAAACATCCCTATGTTTTCACTTTTTATAATAGATAGGCATTTTATCTCCTTAGAATAGGTATTGATAAATTAATAAGGATATTTTTGACATATTGTTTTTATGTTAATTAATACAAATATAATACAAATACTTTATTCGTCACTTAATCTATCATACAAGTTATAAAAATATAAAATATACAAAAGATTATCGGACTAGTCAAAATTTACAATTAAAAAAATTACAATTAGATAGTATATTTAGATAGATAGATAGATAGGTAATTTTATTAGCTCCAGGTACAAGTACAGGGGCGCTATTCTTGACCATTCGCATATTTCAAGGTCGTGCGCATCTCATGATTTTGCTAATGAAATTTGCTTTTGGTATTCTTGACCATTCGCATGATATGCGATCATACGTGTTTATCAACGAGTGAAGTTTGTTGATCGCAAATGCCACTGTCATTGTCAGAGTAAATATAAATCTTGAAGTAAATATTTTATAGGTTTATTAAGTTCATGTTGTGAATGTGATAATAGAGTATTATTAAAATACGTATTTGAAGAAAAGTTATACTGGTTGATCTACAATATATTTGAGAAATAGCCAATTTGGAAAATTTAGAAATTGCAGATGAACAAATAAATGATCGCAATTGTCTCGAAAATATTGACCCCTTTGAAGCTTTGACTGAACATCAGTTTTTACAGATATTCAGTCTCACAAAAGAATTATGGAGATTCTTAATTTATACATAACTCCCTTATTGCCGGCCTCGGAGGAGGCCTACAGACTTGAGTAAAACAAGCAGAGTAAGTTATAGTATGGATTTTTATCTTCTTTAATCCAAAAAGTTTTTATTCCATAGGTTTTGGAAGCTGCCTTCAGGGGTAACTATTTACTGACGCCAAATAACGCTAAATTGCGCTGTTATCAAATATATTCGAACATGCGAATGATGACGTTTGCAGGATTTCGCGAAGGGTTGTCAAGAATAGCATTTTTAGGAAGTATTTGCAAATACACCGTTTGCAGCACTGCACATACGCAGAGTTGTGAATGATGTCAAGAATGGCGCTCCAGTACACATTTAAACTCCTAAGGGTATGAAACATTTGTATGTTATAGTACGTTTTTTGCCAAATATTTTTTTTCCAAATAACTTGTTCTTACAATTTATAAGAAATGTGGTTTGAATTATCGTAAATACAATTTTCGAAATTGGACAAAACGCAAAGTCTTCAAACATGACTTTGCGTAAATGTGTTAACTACCATGAAAGTTTTTGTTACATCTGTGGTAAATATATATTATCAAAACAATATCACGAACTTTGTTAAAAAATGTGTTCAAGATGTACTTTCGTTACAATATTTGTAACTTAGAAAAACCTTGGACCGCAAATAAAGTCTGTACAACTTGCGTATCAGAACTTTGTAAGTGTAAGGCAAGAAGAATAGTTTTGACTTAGCCAAACCTATGCAATTGAGATAACTTGAGGATCACACCCAAGACTGTTATTTTTGTTGCTGCAATCTGAAAGGATACATTGATAAAAATAAAAAAACAATGTCGCGGCCAGTCGGAAAGGTAGATTTCAGAATATATTTATAATTAAAAAAAAAATCATTGGAAACAAAACAAAAATTTAATTATCGAATAAACCTTAAACTTTTCAATCAAAAGTTGGTGAAGGATCCAAATTTCCTTAAATTCTTCCTGATATTTCTATGTAATCTGACTCGAATCAAAAGAAGTATAACCCCAGCACACAAGGATATAGACAGTACTTACTTGGGTTTCAATCTTAATATCACTTAGAAAAATAATATCTAATATTTAACTCTGAAATCGAGAAATGTCAAAATACAATGATGTTCTGTTTGTTGGCGGGAGGAAAACTCAAATGGTGTCTGATTGACAGCATACAGGCTGAACAAAAATTATTAATTCCCATAAATGGTCATTTACAGCGATTTTTTATAGGAGTGTACATCTTAGAGAAAAAGAATGAAAGTTGTAGAGCTCATAAAGCTCTATCAAAAGACCTATAGTTTGCTAATATTGGTATGAAAATTAAAGATTGAGATTTTGTTTTGTTTCAACAGCCGCCATTTTGAAACTTCTGGACCGATTTGGCCCAACTTATCCGAGGCATTCATGGAAAATATTTTTGTACCGAATACATTCCATTCGGTTGAAAAATGTGGCATCCATTTTGTTGACAAATTTTGTTTATCCCATGTATCTATATATATATATATATATATATATATATATATATATATATAACATTTGATCTAATGGTATTTTTGGGTTCTGGAGACCATGATCGTCGAAGATATATCAAAAAATTTTTAAAGTCTTGTGATGACGGGATCTGTTAGGTAGTATTTCTATTGAAATCTACCTAAAAAGAAATTGTCTATCCAAACGTTCAATCAGCCACACATCATGTATTTTTAAAATCAAATAGTGATGAGTCAACGCCTTCATGTTTAGACTGCACTATGCATTCCCAAAATTCAATTGCAAGAAAATCTCGATCCTGATTTTGTAGTTTTCTGAGTATCTGCAAATGTTTGACCAGTCAGACTGGAATGATTACAAGAGAAAAACTTACTTTCTCCTGGACCTACATTCTCCTGGTACCATAATAAAGATAACGATGTCTTACAATTTTTTTATGAAGATGCAGATCTTGTCTATTATGTAATTATCAAAATTTTTGATTGTGAAAAATCCTGATGTGATAGAAAAAACCGAAAAATGAAAATAAAGTGTTTAATTTGCAGGTCTACATTATTGATATGATTGCCATGCCCCAAACAGAATTCAAATGCTGCTGTTTGGAATAAATGACAGTGAAATATATGAGTTTTAAGTATTTCAGCTGTATGAAACTTCTCAGTCTGAAGAGAACTGCCATCACAGGTCTATTGTTTCTCATATGTTCTACACGTGATGACCAGTTCAGCCAGTGATCGATATAAGGTAATTAAATGGCGTTTGATCAATATATTGAGCTGATTAGAATATAGCATTATTCAAAGGACCCTCTCAAACCTTTAAGTTCAATAACCAGTAGTTTCGGAGATATTGGCCAATGATTCTGGAATATCCCATGTTTGATCCCTATCAGCGACAAAACTTTTTTATTTAATTTTTTAGGTTGTTTTTTGTGTTAAAATTAATTGAAAAAAAGAGAGTTGAAGTTTGGTTTGGCTCCGGGTTGGGTTGCATTTGATTTAGTTGAAAATCTCAACTCTCTTTTTTTCAACTAACTTTAACACAAAAAACAACCTAAAAAACAATAAACCTAAAAAATAAAATGAAAAAGGTTTATCACCATTAGGGATTGAACATGAGATAATCCAGTATCACTGGCAATTATCTCCGAAACTATTGGTTATTAAACTTTAGCGCAATGGTAACTTTAAATCAGGAAGACTTCCTCTAAACAATATTGTAACGAACCTAGGCCGGACCTGTCGCCTCACATGTTGCCATCGACAGCGATGAGATCATCCCCGGAGATATTCGAGAACCATCCAGTCGCTCTTCCGCGGAGAGCAACGGTCGATATTGGAAACGATTGGAACATGCTGGATCGCCAACTGCCGGAATTCGAAAGATCGGGAATTCTGTGACGGAGATAAATAGGTAGCCCTCAAGATGGCACGGACAGTCTGAACGAGCCCATACGATCGAGCTATTCAGTGGCGTAGTAATATAAATTAAGTTGTAGATTAAGTGTTAAATAAATTAGTTAAACCAAGTTAAGTTTATTTACGTTACAATTGGTGTCGGAAGTGAGATTTTGAAAATAAACAAGTGATCGTGGAGTGGATAGTCAGAAAAATAAATTGATAGACCTTTTACGCCCAAAATAGACAGTGGCCCGGTTTTCGCGAAGTGGACAATTGTGCGTGGGAATATAAACTGATACACTGTTCACAGTGAAACAGAAAATAGACAGTGGCCCGGTTTTCGCAAGTGGACAATTGTGCGTGGAATATAAACTGATACACTCTTCGCAGTGAAACAGACAATAGACTGGTGGCCCGTGGAAAAGAATTCAAGTGAATTTTTAACAAACTGATAAACTTTTTCGTGTGAAACAGACTGATACCTCGTCAAAAGACAAAATGTGTTCAAGAAAAGTGCGCTTGGACTTGAAGGTAGCGGAATTGAAACAGGAATTGGAGGAAAGGGAACTGGAAACAACGGGTAAAAAGCAAGTACTCCAGGAAAGACTTGCAGAAGGACTTATACAAGAAGGTGAGGACCCCGAAACATTTTTATTCGAAGTTCCCGGAGGTGATTTGAGTTTGGTAATGAATAAACTCGAAGAAACTACTAAATCCGTGAAAGAAGAACTGCAACAAAATTCTAGAAATCTGGAAGAGAAGCTTCTAGAAAATTCAAGAAGCCTGGAAGAGAAGTTCCTGGAAAACACAGAATGCCTAAAAAAAGAATTGTGTGGTGTGGCTAATTTCCTAGAAGAAAGAATGGGAACCGTTGAGACAGAGATAGATAAAATTAGGAGCAAATGAACACGGAGGTAGATAAAATCAAAGATGGGGTCGAGGGCAGAGATGGACAAGATGAAGGAAATAATCAGCGATGGAATCAAAGACGGAATCGAGGCAGAAATGGACAAAATAAAGGAAACGATCAGTAAGCTGGAAAACAAATTAATAGTGCGCCCTCCACAGAGATGGTTAACGAAAATGCAATGCTGGACTTGAGTTTGAACGTGATAAAGTTCAAGAGGGTATAAAAGATGTCAAGGTCATTTCAGAAATGGGGAAGCTTTCCATGAAGCCCTCAGTTGACGGAAAAACTCCATGGGCAAATTACCGCCGGCAGTTTGAAGCAGCGGCCAAAGCAAACGGATGGAATGCAGGGGAAAGAGCTGTAGCACTGACACTTGCATTACGGGAGAAGCGACAAATATTCTACAAACTCTCACCGCCCAAGAACAGGAGGACTATGATCAGCTGATTAAACATCTAGAATTACGATATGGCCACGCCCATTTTGGAACACGATACCACTCCCAGCTGAAAAATCGCTGCCAAAAATCGGGCGAATCCTTACAAGAATTCGAAACTGACATTGCACGCTTGGTTCGCTCGCATATCCAGCCACACCAGAAAATGTAATGGAGCGACTAGCGGTTCAAGCATTCCTGGATGGACTCCGTGACCAAGAAACCAGACAAGCGTTGACACTAGCCCGTCCAACACATCTCGTGACGCACTGGCAGCGCTTTGGAATTCGAGGCAGCAAACAATCTTGCAAAAGCCAGAGTAAAGTCCGAATGATTGAGGAAGACTCACAGGAGCCTGCTAATTTGGAAGCTGCCATAAGGAAAGTGATTAAGGAAGTGTTCCCTGAGAAAAGACAGATAAGATGCTGGAATTGTGGCAAAATTGGACATGTGCGTAGCAAATGTTCAACATTCGAAAACACGACCGATGCAGGAAAACTAAAGAAGGTCGACGAGAAGGGCAATCGTCGGCCTGTGTCCAGCAAGCCCTGGTTAACAACGCATATGTCGCTATCCTGCAACGACAGAACGGAGGTGTTTTAGGACGGTCTCATCAATACGAGCCTTGCACCATGCTGCTAGATACAGGTGCACTAGGACAATTCTCGGACCTTCCTTTGCCAGAACACCGGAACGAATTGAACCGACAACTTGAAGCTACGCACAGCAACAGGGGAGCCAGCTACGTATATGGCGAGCACCGATTGAAATAATTTTGGGCAGCACTAAAGTGAAACATCAGGCACTTGTAGCGGACATCGAAGGACGATGCAATCATCGGAATGGACATCATGAATTCCAGAGGGTTTGAATTGGATTTCAAAGACGGCGCCCTACGTGTCAAGCGGAGAAGAGCGCTGGTACTTCATGGGAGAAGTGAAGAGTTGATCCGTGTGCTGTTGGCTGAAGATATAAGCGACCTGAGAGGGCTGAAACCATCCTGGAGGCTCGCCTGGACGGGAGTGCGAAGCAGTGAGCGGATGATGTTCGAGCCCAAACTTCATGATGAGAAAATTGGACGAGGGATTGCCCTAGGGAAAACCCTGTTAGCGTGCTGAAAAATTTGTACCGGTAAGGGTCATGAATGTCAATTACTTTCCAGTGACCTTAAAGAAAGGAACAATTTTAGGGCACTGCTCGTCAGTTTCATCTGTGATCCGGGCGCATTGAGGTACGATTAGCCAACCCAACAACTTGCCCACAGAACTAGAAAAATTAGTTGCCATCTCTTCCAAAGACATAAAACCAGCTCAACAGCCCAAACTAAGAGATTTAGTCAAAAGTACCAAGACATCTTCGATACGACAAGGAAAAGGGGTCGAACTAATGTGGTCCAGCACAAGATTGATACTGGGGTGCCGACCGATCCGGCAATCAGCAAGAAGACTTTCTCTTGCCAAGAAGGAAGAGGCTGACAAAATAGTCAGCGATATGGGAAAAGAAGGAGTTATCGAACCATCTGACAGTCCCTGGTCCCTCCAGTCGTACTGGTGAAGAAAAAGGATGGATCGACACGCTTTTGTGTAGACTATCGCCAACTTAATAATGTCACCGAAGAAGGACAGTTACCCTCTCCGAGAATAGATGACACCCTAGACACGTTGGCTGGTTCCACGATTTTCCGACCCTTGATCTGAAGAGTGGATACTGGCAAGTAGAACTCGCTCAGGAAGATCGAAAAAGACTGCTTTACCATCGGCTCAGGATTGTGGCAGTTCACCGTTATGCCATTCGGGCTCTGTAATGCTCCCGCCACATTCGAAAGATTGATGGAGACAGTGCTGAAAGGACTCTCATGGAACACGTGTCTAGTGTATCTCGACGACATAATTGTGGTCGGCAGATCGTTGAGGACCACGGAAAACTTGGAGGAAGTATTCCTGGCACTGAGGAACTCCGGATTGAAGCTGAGCCCTAAGAAATGCCATCTGTTCCAAAAAGAATACGATACCTCGCCACGTTGTCTCTGGAGAAGGAGTAGCAGTGGATGACCAGAAGATCAAAGCTGTTAAGGATTGGCCCATCCCAAAAGACATTCACCAACTTCGAAGTTTCCTTGGTTTATGCACATACTATCGCCGTTATGTGCTGGGATTCGCCAACATCGCTAAACCACTGACCAGGCTCACGGAAGGCCAAACAAAGTTCCAGTGGTCCGAAGAATGTCAAGATTCATTCAGGAAGCTGAAAGGAGCTTTGATCAACGCACCTATACTGAGCTATCCCCTACCCAAAGGAAATTCATTTTGGATACGGACGCCAAGCAAGCGTGGGACTTGGAGCTGTCCTATCTCAGATCCAGGAGGGACAGGAGAAGGTCATTGGTTATTTCAGCAAGGCGCTTAGCAAACCAGAGCGCAATTACTGTGTCACCAGGCGAGCTGTTAGCTGTTGTAAAGGGAGTGGAACACTTCTACAAATCGTGTATGGAAGAAGATTCCTGTTGAGAACTGACCATGCAGCTCTCAAATGGCTCTTACAGTTCAAAAATCCTGAGGGTCAAGTAGCACGTTGGATCGAGACTCCAAGAATTCGATTTCGAGATCGAACATCGAGCGAACTAGCCATAAGAATGCAGATGCCTTGTCGCGAAGACCATGTCCAGATGATTGCTCACATTGCCGATGAGCAGAAGAAAGAAGCAACACTTTGTAGAACCGCGGCAATGGATGACAACTGGAATGAAGGCAAGATCCAGAAAGACGAAGAGAGAGACCCGACCTTGGCTTAGTCGTCAGCTGGAAGAAGGGCAATCGAAGACCATCATGGCAGGAAGTCGAGGTTACTCGCCGGTTTAAGTCCTATTGGGCACAATGGAACTCTCTTATTCTGGACAATGGGATCCTGAAACGTGTGCTGGAGGCCGATATTGGTGGGGAAGACAGACGCCAAATAATTGTTCCCAGGAACAGAAGAGAGGAAGTGCTGCAGGAAATCCATGATGGAGTCGCCGGAGGACATCTGGGAGTGCGAAGACCCTGCAGAAAGTGAGGCAACGGTTTTACTGGGCCAATTGTCAAGCTGACGTCCAGGACTGGTGCAGGAAGTCGCTGATGCGCTGCTAGCAATGGACCTCGAATACGACCCAAGGCCCCGATGCGTCAGTACAACGTAGGGCAGCCCGTTCGAGAGAATCGCCATTGACATCGCCGGCCCGTTTCCCGTATCCGACCACGGGAATAAATACATCCTTGTGGCAATGGACTACTTCAGTAAGTGGGCGGAAGCCTATGCCCTGCCCAACCAGGAAGCCATCACCGTCGCCGACGTCTTGGTGAAAGAGTGGATATGTCGATTCGGTATTCCAATGGAGCTGCACTCGGATCAAGGCAGAAATTTCGAATCCAACCTTTTCCAAGAAATATGTCTACTGCTGAACATCCGAAGACAAGAACTACGCCCTACATCCAGTCCGATGGAATGGTGGAACGGATGAACAGGACGATCAACCGCCACTTGTCCAAGGTTGTCTCTGACCATCAAAGAGACTGGGACCAGTATCTTCATTTGTTCCTGATGGCCTATCGATCCGCAGTACACGAGTCAACCGGTCAAACTCCTGCTAGTATTATAATGGGCCGAGAACTGCGACTGCCTTGTGACCTGAAGTTTGGGATACCGCCAGGACAAGACACTGCGGAGAGGACTCGTCAGCAAACCGGCAGAGAATGGACGACATCCACGAACGAGTCCGATTGAACATCCAGAGTGCCAGCGATAAAATGAAGAAGACCTATGACATCAAGGCCGACGCTGGAGGATTTAAGGTTGATGACCTGGTTTGGCTGTACAACCCCAAACGTCGTCGTGGACTATCACCAAAGTTGCGGAACTCGTGGGAAGGCCCGTATAAAATCGTGAAAAGGATAAACGACCTTGTGTACCGAATCCATAAGCCACCCCGAGGGAAACCAAGGGTCGTCCATTTCAACAGGTTGGCCCCTTACGCTGGAAACCATGACCAAGTTCGCACCCTCAAGCAAGCACCGGAGGATGATATGACGTTCGAGAAGTTTATGTCCTTGTATTCAAACGGGCAGAAAGTTCTACATGGGGTTACTAGAGAGGAGTCACGAGACCTTTTCGAGGTGCCTGCTGACTACGCACTAGCGCACTGTGTGGCAGAAGATCTTCGAATGTCCAGGGGCATCGCCGTAGTGTTCTCCAAGAAATTTGGTCAACTCCAAACACTGCGGGAGCAGAATCCAGAAGTTGGTGGGGTGCTACAGTTGAAGAAAGGCCAGAGAAACATCTACTACCTAGTTACCAAGAGGCATTCCTATGAAGATGTCTGGAAGAGTCTCACCAAACTAAGAGATACTATGGTGGACCAGAACCTGGTGGATCTAGCAATTCCAAAATTATCCTGTGGTATTGATGGGTTGGACTGGAGAGTCATAAGAAGTATGCTGGAGGCGATATTCAGATCCAGCGGCGTCAGGATTTTGGTTTGCTGTAACCCTCTTCCACGACCGATCATGAAGACCGTGGAGTGTTACTTCCATCGAACTTCACGGTGCAGATATGGGAGTCATGCAGATATCGTCACACTCCAAGGATGAAAATTTCGGGACGAAATGTCTTTAAGAAGGGGCAATGTAACGAACCTAGGCGGACCTGTCGCCTCACATGTTGCCATCGACAGCGATGAGATCATCCCGGAGATATTCGATAACCATCCAGTCGCTCTTCCGCGGAGCAACGGTCGATATTGGAAACGATTGGAACATGCTGGATCGCCAACTGCCGGAATTCGAAAGATCGGGAATTCTGTGACGGAGATAAATAGGTAGCCCTCAAGATGGCACGGACAGTCTGAACGAGCCCATACGATCGAGCTATTCAGTGGCGTAGTAATATAAATTAAGTTGTAGATTAAGTGTTAAATAAATTAGTTAAACCAAGTTAAGTTTATTTACGTTACAATATGAAAAATTCAGACAATTTCCACATATATCACTTTTCCATAAGGTTTGAGCAGGGCCCTTTAAAAAAAATAACATTTCTAAAGCAGGTTGGTTCTTGAGGCAAAGCTTTTCCACCTTCCATGGGAGAAGAAAATAACTGCATTTCAATACCTTGATTTATAAGTTGGTGTTTAATGATTTTATTTAAAAAATATCCACTTTTTTGCTACAAATCCCAGATGGATTCTATAATTTCTATAATTTTTTTTGCCAAAGTCACACTCAATTATTATTCATCCCGATTGTTGCCAACCTAAACGCCAGTCCAGTTGAACTAGTTCATGATATAGGTTTAATTCATGTAATAACTTGAGCCGATAAATTAAATTTTTTGTGACAATGACTTTGTTTTCCATTCAGGAATATCATGATACACTAACTACCTATGGTGAAGTTCATTGTGATGCTAAATGCATGTGTGAAGGCAAATGGGGTTAGGTTCTTTTCAAGTGGGGCGATAACCGCCACTTCCACTACAACCTCCTTAGATCTATTGTGGGTCGATACTAATTAGATTAGAGCTATCCAGGCCTTTAGACTCTCAAAACTCCATAATATATATTACTCTCTCATCCTTTTTGAGATCAGGGATAACAACAAAAAACTAAAGATGGAGTAGCAGGCGAGAGGATACATCAAGGAGAAGGACTTCGTAGAGACACTCCGATTCATAGAGGGACATATACACACCCTGAGGACCTAAACGGGGCCAACAAAGATCCAAGAGAAGTGGGTCCCACCAAAACCACTGACGGCGGACCATGGAAGCAACCAGTGTGGTGGAATGGTCAAATAGAAGAAAAAAGGGAGGAATGTATGTAACAGGAGCAGGTGAAAGCTACAAAGGACACAGGCAGGCACGCTGCTCCTGATAAAAATGAGTATAACAACTCAGGGCATGCATAAATGTATCACAAAAGAAGGAATGGAAGAGATTGAGTGATAGATTGGAGGATGATATATGGGGCCAAGTATATCAAGCCAAGGGCGCGTTCAAACACTGTATGTTTAACTTGGATCTCGAAACAAAAGTTAGTAGAGTAAGGCAACTCTTTCCCAAATGCCATATATAAATCACTAAAAATGCCTCTGATGCCAAGAGCAGAATAATCATTAAAACTGCATTGTAAAAAAATTCAACTATATATATTTCCAAAACTAATTAAAATTAAAAAAAAATGCAAAAAACCCGCCAAGGCACTGGTGGCATATTTATGCCGCTGTTGCCAGCAGTCATCCTAATAGCGGTCGATTATTATCAAAGGACCTACTAAATTTGGGACGAACAATAGTAGCTGATAACTATTATACCAGTCTTGAGCTAACAAATATTTTGTTAGATATTGGTACACTAAGAGCTTATCAACGTAGAAATCCCAAAGCCGTTATACAAAAAAAAACTCATAAGAGGGCAAAGTATATGGACAAGAAAATGAAAAAGGTGTGTGTGTTTTGAAATGAAAAAATTATATGTTATTCTTCTCTCCACTAAACACACTAAGGAAATGGTAGAAGTACATCGATGTACTAGTGTTGTTCACAAACCGTAGGCAATCATGGAAATCGTCAATTGATCAATCGGATCAGATGTCTAATTACAATTCACCGTTACGAAAATCGCTCAAATGGTATCGAAAGTTGGCTATAGAATATATTCTGTGGACTGTCCTGGTAAATTCTCACATAGTATACAACCAGCTTGCCAATGAGAAAATGAAAATTACAGAATTTCTAGAACATGTAGTAAGGCCATTTCTAACCTATAAAGAACATGGTCATGGAAATGAAACTCTGCAAAGGCAAACAAAAAAGCCCACACAAATTATTCAAAAAAAGGCTCAATTGACAAATCTGCCAAATGGCAGTCAACGTGTTTTAAATTGTTTTGTTCCATGTATGTATTACGCATTTTTTACGGTAAATATCAAACACTATCTGCTCGTGAGAGGAACACACTATTTTCAGGTAGAAAACATGCTTGAGAGTGAACTAAATGTCAACAAAATGAAAGCAATGATCATAACTTCTGGATAAGAGTTATGCAATTTGGGTAATAAATTAAATACTAGCAATTTCAGTGAATAAAATATTTGATAGTGAATAACCATTCTCATTACATTATCAAGATATAATATCTAAGACAATGTTTTTCAAAATATTTTACAACATACGCTGAAATAACTACTGTATTTGTTATTCTACCTCATTTTGATAATTGTGCTTCTCTGCTGTTTTCATTTTAAAAAAAAAAACCCTTTTAAAAAAAATTCAAAACTTGAAATTTTTAAATCAATTAATTTCAAAAAAATAATTAATACAAAACCCAGACAAGCTTTTGAATCTATAACTCACGGAATAACCTACGTCACACATCCAAAACAATTATTTTTTACTTTTTTGTGCATTTGAATAACAGCTTGTCTTTAAAAAGGTTTTTTATTAAATATTTTTTATTTTGTGCTTTTTAGTACTTGAGTACGCCTTATTCTATGCATTTTTGTTAAAGCATCGATCATGAATACTCATCCTTACTTCATAATCTGAATTTATCGAAACTAGAGAAAAAAAGAACTACTTCTGATTTCTGCTTTATCTTTAAGTTAATGAACGGATTGATTGTATGCAACGAGCTTCTTGAACTTGTTAAATTGAATGTACCTTTTAAACAACTAAGAAATCCTAATACATTTCTAGTAAATGTTCACAGTACTAATTATGGTAAAAATACTCCTATAGATAGATCATTAGCTATTATAAACAAGCAGAAAGTCAATGAATTTGGTATCAGCCTAACACAATTTAAATCTTCCATAAACAATATTCACTTTTGATCGATACTGTTTTATGTATATTTATATTTTGATTTGTATTATAAATGTAGACCTTATTCATAATGTATATATAAACCGTAATGGGGTTTTCCCGTATGTTAAATAAAAATAAAAAATAAAATATTATGAGGCCTTTTTCCTGTAAGTTTTGAGCTATCTAGTCCTTCAATGAGGAGACCATCTAAAGATTAACTCATCCGCCACCTTGCAGTTGCCATCTTCAATTTATGAATTTTAACTAAAAATCAATAATCTTCGTCTAAATTCATAATCTACGACCCCAAAAACCCCAATATACCAATTTTGAATCGAATTGGTCCATAATTACAAAACTCGTCCGCCATCTTAAATTTGTGAATTTTTATAAAAAATTCATAATTTCCGATCCCGAAAACCCCCCACATATCAATTTTGAATAGAATCGGACCACAAACATAACAGAGATCATTGGCCATCTTGGAGCCGCCATTTTGATTTTATGAATTTTGAAGGAAAATTCATAATCTTCGATCCTGGAAACCCCCACATAAGTACAAATTTTGATTCGAATTGGACCACAAACCTAAATCTCTTGAAGCGCAATTTTGTTTTTTTTTTCTAACAAAAATTTTATGATCCGCCATTTCAATTTCATAAATTTTGACAAAAAATTAATAATCTCCGACTCCAAAAATTCCCCCACGCAAATTTTGAATAGAATCGGACCATAGTCACAAAACTGCCATCTAAAATTTAGAAATTTTGACAAACAATTCATAATCTCCGACCCTGAAAACCCCCACATACCAATTTTGAATCGAATCTTACCATAATCACAAAACTCGTCCGCCATCTTAGAGCCGCCACTTTGTTTTTTTTCTCTAAAAAAATATTTCATAATGCTTTGTCACCGGAATTATGAACACCTGCCAAATTTCAGCTCAATCGGATGTCAAGTGCTCCAAAAATGGATTACAAATTTTGAACGGGAAAAAATGACAGAATGACATACGAACGAAGCAAGTTAAATAAAAGCTTGTAAAAATATGAGTCAACCTCACTTGACTTATTACTAGTTTCAAAAAAGCTGATTTATAAATACTTTTTATTTATAAGATTATTGAGGGTTTTCAAACATCTTATTTTAATGATTTTGTGAGTACAACTTTTACATTAAAAGAATGGACAAATAACTAATTTAACAAAGATTCAAAAAACTCCCTATTCACTTGAAAGAATTAAATACTGTTTTCAGTTTTAGAAATAGTCTGTTAGCATTTTTAGAGGTGATATGGAATGATGCATTTTAATATTTCATGCCTTTTAATGAATTCACTGCAATTTTTTTTGATTTATGTACTTTGTGAAGCATTAATGATCAATTATTGTTTGTAGATTAGATTCATCTATTTCAATAAACTACTACTAATACCATATACCATATACTTTTAGATGGCCAAGAAGTGGAACAGGAATTCAAAAGTCTTTCCTCTGTAAATCAATAATCATTCTATACAGTTTGATAATGCTTGCATGTTACAAACAAGAACATCACTATTTACTATTAGAATTGTTTCTAAACTTTCCAGATGTGGCATGCATAAGCAACTCATACCTTGCTCTACAATAAAGAACATATCTTATCGAATTTGAATAACAAAATAGCCTGATATCAGAACTTCAATCTAATAATTGCCGTGAGAAAAATCATCAGCTACCAACTGTGTCATCATTTCGTAGGTTTAATATTGTTATTGCTTTTAAAAGAAATTATATTGTTAGAAGAGTATTTCGTAGAGATTTGAAAAGACTGGCCTATTCAGTAACATGGCTGTCGGTTTATAATAATTAAAACAACTCACATGATCTCGTTATTTCGTATGATCTTAACAGCGACATCTTGACTTCCTCTTGCTTGGTCCCTGGCCCTGATAACATTACTGAAAACACCTTGACCAGTGTAACCATACACCAGATATCTCGTGTCCAATATTTCACCAATCCTTACCCTGTAGTAACCCTCTGCATCGTCCCAGTTATCTGTGAGAGAGGGGTTTTCTGCCCCTGATCCCTTTGTCGATATTGTACTGGGAGACTAAAAAAATATTAATTCTTGTATAAAGTGTTCCCAGAGTAAACAAAAAAATTTAGCAGAAAGTAATAACAAAATATTTAATAGCAGTGAATATTATCACTTCAGAATCTATAGAGATTCTAAAAATTAACAGAAAAAACAAAAGATAAATAGTAGATTGTTCTAGAAGTAAAGAAAAGTGATAGTTTTCTATTGAGTGGAAATTTTTAATAGAAAAGCATTCATTAATAAAATAAAAATCACCATAGATCATTATAGTCACCCCTCATATACTACATCCGTAAGACATCTGTCAGACAGATAAATAAATTACACAGTTTAATCAAGTATGGAAGTGCATGTGACATTAAATGTAAATTTTACGTTGTTAACAATAAAACGTCATAATGACGAATACAGGCAATTCCTTTTTCATTTTGCAAAATGCATCAGGTAGAAGACGATTGTTATATGATAAAGGTAGTTTCTGAAGCTACAATGAATCTATTACCATCAATGTGAAAAGAAAAGTACGAACAATGTAACAAGTTATTTTCTATTGTATTCTTAATGGAAAAAAGCATACTTTATTGAGAGAAACAACTAGTTTTATGGTTAGAATCGTCCATCTGACAGATGTCTATCTGACGGATGTCATATACAAGGGGTGATTATAATGATCTATAATAAAAGTGTTTGTTGTCAAGTAGAAAATTATTGCTAACTATAAAACTAGTACTTTCCTTTACGATTTACCATCTCCCACTATCTTAGCAAAGCTTGGGAGAGATGCTAGTTATCTAATATTTATAGTATGATTACCTGAGTTCAGCTAATATTCTGAGAGCAACTTTGGATGCGGAACAATATTCATAAGGTGTTTAAAATTAAGGGTGATTTCAACTATACCATAAGACGGAAATAATAGTCACCTAGAAATAATATATTTTACAATAAAAATCTATTGTATTCCGAATCTATACTCCTGAAATGCCGCTTGTTCTAAATGCGCACACAGCACACCGGTGCCAAATTTATTTCGGCATGTGCAAGAGAGCGTACGGAGCATTTGAAGCAGCCTCTATTTTAATGAAAGTTTGTGGTTTACGTTAGTAATTGTACTGCTATTTACCGATGGCACCGGGGAGGTTGCAACTCTGAACGATCTGACTAAGAATGAGTCACTGACTATTATTTCCATCTTATGGTATAAACGGATATTTGAAATTGATGAAGATATGTATGACTACAGTGCACCTTGGAATGCTGTGTATGTATACATACTTACTCTGGTATTGACTTTGAAAATATCTTGCTCGGCGAACATATCCCACTCAGACTTCTTAGTTTTATCTTTATCATTCTTTTTGTCATTTGCACAATTCACTGTTTTCATATTGGGTAGGAGAGGAGGTGTAAGAGATTCTTCATCGTCTTCTTTCAAGCTTTTGTCATCTGAGTTCTGATTTTCTTGGTCTGATTTCTGATTTTCTTGATCTGATTTCTTTGGTTCCTCCACTTTTTGTGGTTCAGGATCCGATTTTGTCTCAACATCGACAGTTTCTGGTTTTTCTTCTAGATTTTCTTGTGTTGGAAGGACTGCTTGGGGAGGGTTTGTTTTTGGTTTGTTGGCACCTAAACGCTATGGAAAGAAGTTTATTAAAATACTTCCCATAGCATAAAAAGCAGCTATGACCCAATAATAAGGGTTATCCCAACAAGATTTATCATGAATTCAATGTTAAAATTAAAAAAATTACGGTAAATATTCATTAGCAGCACTCCTGCTCTCTGATAACAGTTGTTTGACTTACGTGTCTCATACTGTTTCCAAGTTGAAGCCCTTTTTTGTTCTGGATCACGTGATTTTCAAGCACCGTTTTCTCGCATAAAAATCACTCATAATGCCCTTCTTTTCAGTAGCATAAACTACAAACACTAAATCATTCATTTTCCACACATCTTTGAATGAAATAGATATTTATTTGAACAGATTATTTATAGTCATTCACAAGTGGCAGAATATTTTGTTTGAGAAATACGTCAAAAAACTTGTAGTAAAAAATCAATGGGTTTACATATAAATTTAAAAAAGTTATGAAACATTCAAATGAATATAGGATCCGGTTTCAAACCGATTAAAACAATTTAAAATATGGGACATTTACATCTTATGAAAAATATTTTTTTTATAAATACGTATATACATAGCACGATTTTGTATAATATTTGATTCATAAATTTCTACAGGCCAGAAAATATTCCTCGGTATTATAGGGCTCTAGGTTGCATAAAAATTCTCTGACTGATTTCAGTAATCTGCTAGCCACCACAATATCTTTGATATCTTGTGGGAGGTTATTATAAAATTTCATTGCGCTATAGATGGTGCTCCGTTCATATACGGATTTTGCATGAATGGGATATGAGAAGTATTTTTTTTGTCTTGTCTCGTAAATATGTGTTTTGCGATGTATGTCAAAAAGTCCAGGATTATTGATAATGAATTTTATCAATTCGAAGATATAGATTGCTGACAGTCAGTAGTTTGTTTAACTTAAAAATTCCTCTGCAGGAATCTATTGTATTTATATTGAAAAGTATCCCAATAATATTTTTTTACAAAGGAAAACTCTGTTCATCCTATTACTTGAGCCCCATATGATTATTCCTAGTCTTGTAGCAGAGTAAACATTCGCATAATATACTGCTGTTAGTGCTTCAAGGTCAACATTTTTTCTAAGAACTCTCATAGCATATGTTACCGAGGATAGTCTATTGCAAAGATAATCTATCTGACTAGTCCAACTCAAAGTGTCATCAATGTGAATACCTAGAAACTTCACTGAAGTATTACAGATAATTTTTTGACTGCCCATAGTTATATTTTGTGGTGTTTTTATACTGCTAATGATTTTAAACATGATACAATCTGTTTTTTCACTATTCAAAACCAACTTATTCTCTAGAAAAAAAACTTTGGATTGTTCTATTATTTTGCTACCAATTTTTATGATATCTGGTAAGTTTGCACCTGTTATTAAAAGGTTGGTATCATCAGCATAGTTAATCATGTGGCAGTGTTTATGTCTGCTATAACCTTATTGATATCATTGATAAATATAATAAACAATATCGGACCAAGTATACTACCCTGTGGGACACCCATAGATACGCTCAAAGCCTCTGATCTAGCCGTATGGTCAGGAAAAAAAAGACCAATCGGGTCGATACTGCAGCTAATTCAATTGAAGGTTCTGTTCTTGGACACTATTTAGAAAAGATTCCAGTACAGGTACAGGTTCCAAGAGAAAAAATCAGTTTCTTCGTTGTAAAGTTTGTGCCGAAAACAGAAAACGTAAAGAAACTAGCTACAGATGTAAGGCCTGTGAAAACCGCCACCCTCTTTGTCCAGAGTGTTTCGAGGAATTGCACACCAATAATAATAATAATGAAACTTCATTTAATATTTAACAAATGCTGTATTTAAAATAAAAAAATGGGCTCTCAGACTTGTATCTCGAGCAGGAGTGCGAGATTCGTGTAGACCTCTTTTTATATCACAAGGAATTTTGGCATTAGCCTGCCTTTTAATTCTGGAAACTGTCAGCTTGCTGCACAAAAAACACAAGGATACCATTATGTCAGAGTCCAACCATGTGACTCGCCTTTCGCATAATATCACTCTTCCTATCCCCTCGACAACAGAAATAAAAAATTCTCTTAATTACAATGGGAAGAAGCTATTCAATCCCCTTCCTCTTTCCATCAGAAAAATAAATGGAAACGAAGTTTCGTAAAGTGGTGAAAGTGCTACTGCTTCAGAAGGCCTATTACAATTTAAACGAATTCCTCACTGACAGCTTCACAGCTTATTCATAAATTTTCCTTGAATTTTCTTGATTTTTAGTGTATTTCATTGCATTATATTGTATTTATTGCCTTTAAAATCTATTTTTTGGTTCTGCTTTGCAGATTTTATATGTATATATGTTATTTTATAGTATGATTTGAATGTAGCCTTAAGTAGCTCTTTCGACTGGACTTATGTTCTCTGAAAATAAATCATTTCTTTTTTATATATAAAACGCATGTAAGGTCTGGAACACCGTAGAAAAGTTGGCGATTTGTCTCTATTTTATAGATATTTTCATGGGCGATGCTCTTCTGAAATATATACAATCGTTTCTGCTTTGGCAGTCTCTTCGAGATTAACCCGTCAAGTTCAGTCATCACACCCCTTCGTGGTCACTTTGGAGACCTGCAGAATATCACTTTCCAAAGACTCGTTCATCCAACGAACAGCGAGGCTTTGGAACTCATTGCCTAGGGAGGTGTTCCCCGAGGCATACAACCTTCAGAAATTTAAGAACACCAACTCCTACCTTCTTTCCCTTGGTTCCCACGATGTTCTCTGAACATTACAGGATATCCCTTTTCGTGGGAACCAGAACATAAAAAAAAAAAAAAATAGTATGATTTGAATGTAGCCTTAAGTAGCTCTTTCGACTGGACTTATGTTCTCTGAAAATAAATCATTTCTTTTTTATATATAAAACGCATGTAAGGTTTTTGAATTTTGTTTTTAAATTGTTGTTTTTAAATTTTATAATATGATGAGTTAGTACTACCTTGTTTGTTTGTATGTATCTTATGCTATGTCTTAGTTTTAGGTATGCTATGTCTTAGTTTTAGGTATGCTTTGTTGACAGAATCAATGTTCTATGACAATAAAGCATTTCTGATTCTGATATTTTATTATTTGTTTGCTAGTTTATTGAATTTTGTTCTCATTATTTGTATATTGGAAACCTTCCTCTGCTAATTATTTCTGGTTTATAGTTTCAGGTTTTGCAGTTTTTTCTATTGTCTCTGAGAAGTATATTATGTTGAATTTTCATAATTAGTTTCTGTAATAAACCTATTATATTACTTGTATAGTATTTTTTATTTCTCGACGTTTATTGCCGTTATGTCACATTGTATAAAATTGTATAGTTTTGATGTGGCTTGACAGCAAAAGCAGTCTGATGGCAATAGCAGTTTCGTCACATTGCAGAGAAATTATTAGTTTGATGTGACAGGATGGTTAGGGACACCCTGAAATCCAGCAAAAAGCCTTTCCACTAAAAACAAGCCCTGAAAAATTAAAAAGCCAAGGGCTTTGTCTAACTACAAAAATTATACTATGTCACACTGCATCTCATTTCCATTTGGTGTGTGTCCAACAATGTGAAGGCGAAATAAAGTGTTGCTCATGTTTGAAAGGAAAAAGTTGGCGATTAATATTTATATGTCCAACACGCAAAAAAGTTAAATTTACTTGAGTTTGTCTGTTAGATGTTAGGTTCTTCTTCTTTGCACATGGTGGGCTGGTTCCGGAGAACTCTGAGCACGTAGGCCTCTACGTGGGCCCCCAGATGATCTGAGAATCAGCTGGGCATGCAGATTTCTCTGACGAAACTCAGCAGTTTTCTTAGCTTAATCTTTGACATCTTCTAGGTTCTGACTTTCCTTGTTTTTGACAAATTTTCTATGGCATTTCTACACTCAGACACCAATTTGCATGTGATCTTATTTGATCCTAATTCCAGGATTGCTGCCTTGCTGTCCAAGTAGATGACAATAGGTCCTGGACTTCTGTTGTCGAGGTTTTCCTGGACGCAGGTGAGTATATACTTCGGCCTAGAACACTGAGGCACATTTGCCTAGGAGAACTGAGATTTATCACTTTCTTCCTTCTTCGTATACTCCTGCTCCCAACATTCCCCCAAATGTTGATCAATCTGTATACCAGGTTCTAGAGCTCTGGTATGCGTCGCAGTCATGGCACCTGTCATTCCTAGGCAAGCCAATCGTTGTACTTTATCTAGTTCATTTCTGAACTTGCTCTCAGTGGTGGCGGTCCACCAAATGATGGACCCGTATGTTAGTGCCAGGTGAATAATTGCTGTATATAAGTTAGGTTAATTGTAACTTTTTCAGAAAGATTTTTACGATAGAACTGACTATATTTTGTGCAAAATTGTACCGAAAATGCAGAGTAGAGCATATTATTTGACTATGTTATGTGACTCATGCTTCGAGTGTGATTCCTGTAAACAGCCAATTCACAGCCAGTTATCCTGTTCGGAGCTTACTGCATCAGAAGTAAAATGCATGCAACTAAAGAAAAGAACCCTTCTCTTTCTTTGCAACGAGTGTAACAGTGGCCTCAGACAAATCCCCACAATCATCAAATCAATTGCCGAACTAAAGTCCGAAATCAACTCATTAAAGGAGATGAATTCCTCCCCACCCATTAGAAGCCACCCTTAAAATCACGCACCTCAGATGAATGAAATTATTGCGGAAATTTCCGAACGAGAATCTCGTAAAAGAAGATGTTGTTTGGGCTTCCCGAAATTGAAGACAACAGCGATGCAGACAAGAAGGTTGGTAAAGAAGTTATAAAATCTCTCCAACCTAGTATTCCCCAAAACAGCATCATATTATTCAGAGTAGGACGTCTTGCCAATAAAACGCCAAGCCCAGGCCAATGAAAGTTATTTTACAATCCTCAGAAATGCTATGTCAGTTATCCAAAAGGCAAAAGAAAAAAAATTCCAGAGTAGGACGTCTTGCCAATAACAACCCCAGACGAAATAACAACACTGAATGAACGCACAACAAACGGTGAAACCAACCTGAGAATAAAGATGCATATATGGCGAGGCCGAAAATAGTAAAACCAATAGTGCTGTCTAAACAGGATCTGTCTTACCTCCAATGCTACTATCAGAACGTCAGGGGTCTAAACACCAAAACTCACGAATTTATCAAATCCACATCTGCTTCCGAGTACCACATTATCGCCATCACTGAAACCTGGGTGCAATCAAACATTCTTAGTTCCGAGCTATTTCCTGATAACTATGTGGTGTTTCGAAGTGACAAATCTCGCAGCATGCTCAGTCTCAAGAGGTGGTGGTGTGTTATTGAGTGTTAGTTCAGACTGTGAAGCTGCTGAAATAGACTTATCCGAATTTCGTGTGAACTTTGTTACCATTGACATTGTGGGATGTAAGGTATTATTTAAGCATAAGGTCCTCTTCGTGTTTGTCATCTATATTCCCCCAAACGCAAGTACTAACCACATACAACACTTTACTACACTTGAATCCCTTGAATGTCTGTACGGTAGCAATTTACTGATCCTAGGCGATTTCAATCAACCTAACTATGTAAATCTTGATGCAAACATAAACAACACCACTTTAGCTACAATCGATCAGCTCAAAAGCTTCTATGACCTTAAACAATTCAACTTGGTGCACAACCACTCAGGGCGTTTACTAGATTTAATTTTTTCCAATCTTGAATGTAGCACCCATCATGATTTTCTACCCTTCGCACCAGAAGATGAATACCACCCAGCCCTTCAAGCAACCTTATCATTCCCAAAACCAAGTGTGGCAATACCATACAACGAAAACATCACAAACTACAATTTTCGCAAAGCTAACTTTCCTGAACTATATTCAGCTTTCCTCTACACCAACTGGTCATGTCTGAACCAATATTCTAATGTAAATCTAGCAGTAGCAAAGTTTTACTCAATTATTTACTCTGTACTGGATCTATGAGTTCCTACTCAAACCAACTTCAATAGTAAATACCCTCCTTGGTTTAACAGTGATATAATTCGTGAAATAAAACAAAAACATAAAGTTTTCAAAAAACTGAAAAAAACTCAATCGGAACTTGACAAACAGCATTTCAAGGAACTCAGAAAATCTGTCAAATCAAAAATATCTATCGCATATGAAGAATACCGACGAGCAGCAGAAAATTCAATCAAAACTTACCCATCCAATCTATGGTCATATATCCAAAACAAAAAAGGATCCTCTAGAATTCCAGGCATTGTATACCATAACGACAACGAATACAGTAATCCATCCAGCATTGTCAATATATTTGCTGAATTTTTCGAAAGTGTTTACACCCCTATCTCGAATACAACAAACAATTTATCTAATCTGTCGACTAATTACCCTACTATTACTATAAAATCTTTTTCGGAAACAGAGGTACTTAATTCCTTGAAAAAACTAAAACCCAAACGAACATCAGGATCTGATTCGATACCGAGTTTCCTGGTCAAAGACTGTGCACAAATTTTTGCTAAACCTCTTCAGACAATTTTCAACCTTGCCCTGAAATCTGGATGTTTCCCAGATAAGTGGAAAACTGCCAAAATATGCCCAATATTCAAATCCGGAGCAATCAACAATGTTACAAACTACAGACCAATAACACTTCTCTCCAATTTTGCAAAGGGCTTTGAGATATGTCTCTACAATTCACTATTTCCAAACCTAAAAAATATCATCACAAATGACCAACATGGATTCATGAAAAAATTAATTTGGGGAATTTTAATTAATTGGAACCAAACAAATTACCAACATGGATTCATGAGCAAACGATCAACGTTCACTAATCTAATAACTAAATTCCTTGTTTGATTCACCACTTGACAATTTCTCAACCTCCAAAACGCACACTCTTTGTTGAATTTAGAGGACACACATCCTATCAATTCATCGCCTCAAGCGGCGCCCCACAAGGGAGCAACTTAGCCCCCCTCTTATTCTCATTATTTATAAATGATATTGGTAAAAATATCTCCAGCAACTTGCTGCTATTTGCAGATGACTTGAAAATATTTCGTAGAATTCAATCACTAAACGACTGTACAATATTACAGGACGACATTCATGTACCGAAAACAAACTACCACTAAATGTCCAAAAATGCAAATACACTACTTATTCTCTGAGAAATGCAATCATTGATTTTCAATACTCCCTTAGCAACACTCCATTAGAGCACAAAGCACAAAATAAGGACCTCGGTGTTGAATATGAGCCGAAACTCAACTTTTCCCAACACTATAATAACACAACCTCCTCTGCAAAGAGGATGACCGGTCTAATATTCCGTACATGTAGAGATTTTCAAAACAAAGAATGCCTCACCACCTATACAATGCATATGTAAAATCAAGACTGGATTACTGCTCTCTGATATGGTCACCACTCTACAAATGTCATATCGATCAGCTCGAGTCAGTACAGAGGCTCTTTATGAAGTATGTGTCATTCAAGACAGACGGAGTCTACCCTCCACAAGGTTTCAACAACAATATGTTATTGAACAAATTTTCATTCATGTCACTAGAAAACTGTAGAACATACTATGCCTGCTTGTTCATTTACAAACTCGTACATAACTTAATAGACTGCCCCGAACTGTTAACACAATTGAACTTTCATGTTCCACGTATCAACAGCAGGTACGAAACTTGCTTCTACTTAAAAAAACCCAAAACAAATATTCTCGTTAAATCTCCTCTGCACTCAATGTGCAAAAAAACAAATGAAGTCTGCACAAACATCGATATTTACAACGAATCAATAAGTTCCTTTAAAAACAAAGTAAAACAAATATTGTATAGCAAACAATCATTTCCATATCCCCAATAAACAATTTTGAGCTTATTCTAGCGTTCCCACACATGTAATTTGTACCTTTTAGTTTTAGTTTATATATTTAGCTTAGTTATTTCTAAATGAAACTTGCTTCATCTTTTCAACTGTCTTGTAATTGGGTTCTTCCTGTTTAGACAATAAATGTTTTTTTTTTATATATTATTATACATTTATAGCAGGTCACAAAACAATATCGCTAAGCAGTCGATAACGACCGTTTAGGATACAGAAAGGTAAAATCTAAGACATAAGTTAGCTAAGAGAGAGAAACAAACAAAAAGATAATTAAAAGTTGCATTTGTCAGCAAGATTAAAAAAACTCTGAACAATACAAGTTTAAGCATAAATAAAAGGTAACAGTTTTAAAAGTTAAGTTTTAAAAGTTAAATTTATATACATAATGAACTAGCTGAGTCAATGTAGCTGTTTATATCATAAAAACAGTGACTCAGTGAATTCCAATACTTTGACAGAGTTATCAAGGATGTTGTAGAGATTGAGATTCAAGGAATCATTGCGGCTAACAGTTAATCTATGTCATGGGAAGGTCAGCAAATCGGCCAGTCTGGTGTAATAATCGTGACAGTCGGAATGTCTGGGAAATTTGTGCACATTTTGGTGTATTTCTAATAATACTGTGAAGATGTATAGGGAAGGAAGTGGCATGATACCCAGTTGGATGAAATGTTGAAGGCAATGATCTCTGAAACTCAAGTTAGCCAATATTCTGATAGCTTTTTTTTACTCCTTAAAACTGTTATAGCATACGTTGAGTTACCCCAGAGTAAGATACCATAGGAGAGCACTGAATGAAATAGGGAATAATATGCCATTTTCAGAGTATTTGGGTTGGTAATATGTTTCAGTCGACGCAGTAAGGACAGGGTGCAGGATAGTTTCCGGACTACATGGTCTACATGATTGGACCAATTTAACCTATCATCAATGATGAGACCAAGAAACGTAACGTTATTTTTTTCTTGGTAGTTTTTGTTGGAAGAGATAATCATGTTTTGAGTTTTATTTTTGTTCAATTTAAGTTTATTTTGTGTGAACCATATTTTCGCTGAACTTAGGCTCTCAGATTTATGATCTATAAGGTGTGTGTAAGATTTTTCAGAGCATATAGGTTGTATCGTCAGAGAATAAGACACATTTAGTGGCTGCGATGCATTGGCATAGGTCATTGAATAAGAATGGGCCAAGGACTGAACCCTGGGGTACCCCATTTCCAATTTTTTTTATAGTTGGATTTTTCATTGTTCAACTTGACGCGCTGAAATCTGTTTGAAAGGTAAGAGTGAAGTAAGTCTGAGGTGATGCCTCTTATTCCATTGTAGCTTAGTTTTTCGATTAATGAGGCGTGCGATATGCAGTCGAAGTCCTTTGTTAAGTCACATAGGGTAACAGAGGTAGTTTGATTTAATCAAGACCCTCTACTATATCAGACAAGAGTTTGAAAGTTGCCTGTGTCGTGGATTTATTCCTGCAGAAACCATATTGAGATTCACTGAAATAGAATCTCTTTTCGAAAGAGGAGTCCAATCTTTCTTTCAAGATGTATTCAATGATTTTGCCGATTATGGAAATGATACTGATTGGGCGATAGTTATCCATCAATGATTTGTCACCCTTTTTAAATAATGATATTACCTTTGGGAGTTTCAGCAAATCTGGGAAAACACCTTTGCTGAAGATCAGATATATGAGTGATTTAGTGTTTGTAGTTAATGCTGATAAAGAGGGAGGCATTATGAGTGATTTTTGCGCGAGAAAACGGTGCTTGAAAATTAAGTGATCTAGAATAAAAAAGGACTCTAATTCGGAAATGGTATGAGTGTGTCATGTTTTTCTTCCTGATTCGTGTTCAGGAGACAAAAACATGGAGTAGGAGTGCTGTTAATGAATATCTACTCAACTAACCTTGAGTAATTCTTCTCTCTGTTTCCTTCTCTTTTCAATGATTGCTTCTTCATCTTCCTCATCTTCATTCAAATCAAGCTGTACTGCAACATCACTATCACTACTACTACTACCTTTCAAATTCTGTCCCTCGCTCAAAGAATCTTTGAACTTGTCGTGTTTCTCCTTTTTGGACTTTGAGTATTCTCTATAGTCCCTATCTCTGTATCTTGATGACCTATATCTATCCCTATTGCTATGGCTTCGTCTAGAATCCCTAGCGCGTTGGTCTCGTCCTCTATCTGATGACCTTTGTCTCGACCTATCAGGCTGATTTCTCTCGTTCATTTTAGATCGTGAGCGTTCTCTAGACCTGCGGTCCGCTTCTGTTCTACTCCTATGCCTATCTAACTCTCGATTGTGTCTGTCTCGTTCAGAATCTCTATTTCTATTGGACCTCTCTCTATTGGGAGGTGATCTTTTTTTCGCGTCCACTGCCGGTCTGATGAGTACTTTACGCTCGTGTCCATGCGATTTTTTTGTTTTTGGTGCGCTCACTACATGGTCGGAATCGTCAGAATCATCAAGTAGGATAATTTCATCAGGTTTGTCAGTTTTTGGCTCTGTTTCGGCGGGTGTACATATTCCTTCAATTTCAGCGTTAGCTAGTTGGGCTTGAAGCAATTCTTTTTGTTTCATCAAATCTTCCAAGTCCATATCGGCTTCGATCACGTTCATATCAATGTCGATACTGTCACAGTCGGCTTCGGGAACATCCTCGCTTTCCGAAGAAACGATATCAAGCGATTGCGGTTTCCCATCTCCTAGACCGTCTGATATGAATTCTGCGACAGATTTGGCGTCAGTATCAACGTTAGTTGGTAGTGATTTGCCGTTAGTCACAACTTTCGGGTCGTTATCCTCTTTAAGTATCTCCTCGGGAGTGTATCGTTCATTTGCTTCCTCCTCTTCCTGCTTATGCTTGTGTTTTTTATGTTTCTTGTGTTTTTTAGATTTATCCTTCTCCGATTTCTCGCTAGCATGCTTCTTGTGTTTATGCTTGTGCTCTTTTTTGTGTTTCCTTTTCGTCGAAGATCTATCCGAAGAAGTTCTTTCAGATTTGTCTCTGTGAACACGAGTATGATTTGAAATCATTTTAATAACATCTTAGTATACTTACAATAAATCCATACTGGTTGTGTGTTCGCTCAAATAATTAAAGATAGATATAGAAACTCTAATTGCTCTTTAACGTGAAATAAGGAAATTTTAGAAAATACCACACAATGACCACAATGACGTCATTTGTTTGACATAACTACTGCTTCTTCTTTATTATAATTTAACCTCTTCTTCATTCAGAAACTTGATTCCCGCTAGGTAGCGCTGAGGATCATAACATCTTACTACTTTGACGTCTCAATCACAGATATAAACACAATGATTATACACACTGAAATGATGGCTTATTTCCTGTACGAAGATAGGCCAAATTTCAGCTGCACATGCGCGGATTTGCATCGTCATTTGACGTCACCAGGGAACCTAGAGGGTTCATCCGCCATAAGTGCCCATGTATTTTCTACTTTTTCACAGCGGCTTTTCTTCCTATTGGTAACATTTTCCGTCATTTTTTTAGTGTTTATGTTTGCTGAATCATTTGACTTTCGTTTCAATGGATTTCTATTGCCATAAGCGTCTATAGTTTGTCGTGAATAAGTGAAAATCTAATCGACTCTTGAGTACGATTTAATGAAAATATTTGAGGTAAATATAGCTCTCAGAAAATGCTGAAGGGTTGACATAATTCCTTAGGCAGTGTTAGTTCAAGCTGTCTTTACTTCAGATCGTGCCTGGAAAAATATGTAATTTCTTGTAAGAAAGTTATATTTTTTTCAGCTCGTTTTATATTCTCATTCATATATCAATTTAACACGCAACTAAATCATCAACTTTCATTTTATTATCATATAAATCTCAGATTATACTTTTTTTTACTAAATTTACAACTTTCTACTTTCAAATAAACCCATACCAACAATTGTGACTTCTCTTACAAACTCTCATCATCTCAGAGGTAGGTATATTATTGAACTTTGAAATTTTCAACTCATAACAAAATATCGAGACAACTAAATAATTCCTATTTATTAGAATGGGCTCAAAGTTTCCACAAATATTCTCAATAAATCGAAACAACGAAGTGCCCTCTCACGAAATAACGTTTAAAACGCGCTAAGCATCAGTTCAATTTATGGGTTATCTACAGAAAACGAGAGCATCTAGAGTTCTAAAAATTCAATGGTGCAAAAGTAAATCAACACACCAACCAGAAATACCCAAAAAAATCAACAGGTTTTAGTTATTAATACCAAAATAAAAGGTTTAAAAAAACAAGAAAATGCATGGGCTCTTATGGTAAACCAACCGTTGTGGTTCCGCGGTGACGTCGCTGGCGGAGAGCGGGAGGGAGGCATTTAAAATCGACGAACTCGGCCATCCTTTCATTGTGTATTATCGTTGATATAACATACAAAATGATACAAACATACCTTTTGTTAACAGTTCAGTTCATCTCCGATAGGATGATTCATTCTCCTATTGGATGAGAAGATAATAGAAATCGGAAAAATATTGTCACGTGAAGGAAATCCTCAAAACCTCCTGAGATGGAAAAAAAGAAATTATCTGAACATGGTTATTCATTGGGTCAGTTGAAATTATCTTCTCCATTAAACAGAGAATACGGATAACTGTTGGCTTCTGCAACTATTTCGGTTTAATTTCAAGCAAAATTATATTCGATAAAAAAAACACTACAATCTGTATTCAAATGTCAAACAATCGATCCCAAGAATACAATCATTCTTGCAAAGAGTTTAATGCACAACAATAGAGAATATGCATTATTTTATTTTATTTTTTCTTTGCATCAGTTCGGTCCTTAAAATTACATTTTGTTGAAATAGTTTCTCAAATCCCAAAGTTTTGTCGAAATTTTCAAGTTTAAAGGTGCTCCTCAATTCAAACTTTATTTGGCCCCCAAACACTGGTTGTTTCAAGAATATTGATAGCGAATACTATTTCTTACAACCGAAACATATATATATATATATATAAAGAGAAATAAATATGATTCCCCGTATATAGTAGACCAAATTGAGTAAAACTATTCCCGCGTAAAAACCAGTCAATAATTTCGCTGATCGCTTATACCCTAAATTACCGTAAACCACTACATATTATACTTTTTCCGGCGACCTCGTATTAACGAGTCTGTTTAATCTACACGAAAGCGATCGTTAATGACCCCTATTAACGTTCAATTTCTCTAGTAATGCATAATTGTGATATATGCAGCCAAACATACACCGAAATCGACCATTAATAACCTGTTAATGGTCGATTTCTCTATCAATGCATCATTGTGGTATGGGCAACTAAACATACACGAATTCAAATGTCAAATCATATTACCTTCGCGCTGTCAAATTTACGTATTTTAGAATCCAAATATTTCCTACTAGTCTCCTCCTAGTTGAAGCAAATATATATCGAAAATTTCACGTTGACCCCAGGCGAGGTCGACGGAATTTTTTCGTTTACAACTCGTATATTAAAATGGCGATTAATGATCTCGAACACTAACGCGCTCGCTTCGCTCTCGCGTTAAAATATCTCGATTATTAATCGAAACCATTAATACACTAGTTGATTAAATAACATCGGATTTGGGGTATAGATAATAGAATCTATTAGTAGAACAGTGGGGAGGTGTGTGTCTGGGCAGAGGCAGCCCTGTATGGTGAACAACTGCAAGAACATTTTTGAGCAGTAGTCGAAAGTACCACCCACATAAAATTTTTGGCTCAAGCAAATATGCTTTGAATTTATATAATAACAACCAATTAACGTGTTCAATACTAATCATTTATTATTTAATGGACTACATAGTTTGAAATATTATATATAAGAAAGAAAGCTTGTAAACTCGACCTTCTAGAAAGTCAATATCAATCAAAAAGTCGGAATACTTGCTTGGATTAATTTAAATAATTATGATTTGTTGTCAATGTCAACTACATATGTGTGCCAATGTTCACAAGTGAAAAATCAATCATTCCCTATTTTTCTACCCATAGGGGTGGAATATTCCATCCCATTTTGAATATGATCAACTATGAGGTATACACTATCTAATAAAAAAAGAATCATATAAATCGGACAACCCAGTACAAAGTAATGCCTGATAGAATCGGTTGACGAACCAAAATTCAGAGGGTGCACGATCAATATCCTCCATTTTCCTACCCTTGGGGAAGGATTCAAATGGGACCAACTTCAATGTACACCCTATTCAATGAAAAAAGAATAATCGAAATCGAACCACTCTGCAAAAAGTTATGGGTGGTCATACATAAAAAAAAATATAGGCGTCGACTAGAAAACCTCCTCCGTTTTGGTTTCGTCTGTTAAAAATTAAATTTAAACTTGTTCAGTCTTATGTTTATACATATTTTTAACCATTCTCAAATATAGTACATTTTATTTCATTTCAACACCCATTATTCCATCATCCAGCGATGAGAGAATAACGGTTTGTTGAATACATTTAAGATGTTTGAGAACCTTGGTTCCTCCCACCACTGTTATCAATAAAATAAAATTAATGAAATATTAAGAAATTTAAAAAACAAATGAATTTAATTTTTTGTTCCTCAATTTATAGTACGGTCAGCAAACTAAAGTCTTTTAATACAGAAAACAACAACTTCCCCTGCGAAAGCCACGCTGGACATTGAACTACATCTGGTAGATACACCCTAACTCAAAAGAAAAAGTGAAAAGTTGCATTTTCATTCATTCAGATAGTTATTTGATTTTCTATTCCTGTAAGAACTCATATAGATGAATGAGGTAAAGAAGAATGTTTTCCAAAAAGGAGTATTCACCAGAAATCACTTGTGGACACTTCGGTGAATAATTTTAATAACCAAGGTTTATAATGAATAAAAAATTGGTGTGTGGGAGTTTTTGGGGTCAGACATCATGATGTTTCTGTCAAAATTCAAGAATTTAAGATAGCGGCTCCGAGATGGCGACGTGTTTTGTTATCATGGCCCGATTCCATTCAAAATTGATATGTGAGTTTTTTTGGGGTCGTAGATTATCAACTTTTGTCAGAATTCAATAAGATGACAAATATCATGAATGTCTAAGGAGAATTAAATAAAAATTATTAAAACACAATTAAGACAAGCTTTTATACAAAAAAAAAATTGTCTTCAATTGTTTGACCTAGGTTATTCTATGAGTACCAGATTCAAAAGCTTGCCGCGAATATAAAATAGGTATTTTTGCGCGGCAAGATTATGAATCTTTTACACGCAGAATAACCTAGATCGAACAATGAAAGAAATTATTTTTCCTTTTTAGTGCATTAGTATAAAAACTTGTCCTAAACATTTTTTTTTATTATTTTTATTTTATTAACTCGCTTTCCTTCCTCTCTGTTTGGCACACATTTTGTTAAATTAACTTCCCGATGAGATAGACACTTGAAACTTTGAACACTCAGAACTGGATGACAATGCAATATTAACTCGCTTTCTTATCTGTCTGTATGTCTGTTCGGTACAAATTTTGCAATCGATTTTAAACTAACTTCCCGATGAGATAGACACTTGAAACTTTGAACACAGCTCAGAACTGGATGACAGTACAATATTAAGTTTCTTGTCTGTCTGTTTGTTTGTTTGTCTGTTCGGTACAAATTTTGCAGCATGTTCCAGATTGAAGAATTAAGTGTGCAAGAGAGAAAGAGAGAGGGAGAAAAGGGGAAAACTGTAAACATAAATTAATAAAGGAGTACATTTTCACAAACACAACTAAATAGAAAATATTATTGAATTTTTTTCAATATACGTTTTGAAAACGAAACAAAAAGTATAAAATAATTTTTTCTAGTCCCATACAGATTTATAATCCCATACAGATTATCCTGAAAATATATGATTTTGAATTTTTAATAGCTATATATGAAATTAGTTGTAAGATTTAAAACGAAAAACATGGGACGCATGCAATATATAATAGTAAAAGAATGTCGTTGAGAAAACTCACATAACAGTTCATATCATTTGCAGTGCGATAAAATTGTTAGTTTGTTTGAAGGTTGTAGACGATGTGGTAACTTGATTACTCTCGTTTCGGACGTCCATCTTAATGGATTTAAAAAGTTTTCACGACGTTTCGAATGCTTATATCTGCAAACATCTTCAGACCTTTTAAATCCATTAAGACGATGGGCGTCCGAAACGAGAGTAATCAAAATTGTTAGTGACTTAGGTAAGCTATCCATATGCATCAATTATCTATTGCATGCGCCCCCCCTACGTTTTTCGTTTTAAAATTTAAGTATTTTCATAGCTATTGAAAATTCACAATCACAAATATTCAGGACAACCTGTATAAATCTGTATGGGGATAGGAAACATTAGTTCGTTTTATAAACGTGGTATATTAAAAAATGAATAGGATAGCGACCGTTGAATATGATTTTTGGATAGTTTGTTGGCGGGAATTCGGTTGGAGTATTGAAGAAAACTAATTTCTAAATGGCCAACGTTTCGAAACTTTATTGTATCATTTTCAGTATGAGATCAAAAACATATATGTTAAAAAACTTTTTAACAAAAAATTAAACCGACGAAAAAATCAACTGAAAAGCAAAAAATAAAATAAATCTTTTTAGTCTAAATGATAATTGAGCTCCTAAACTAATGTTAGTAACTGATTTTGAGTCGGCGCCAAACAAGCAATTATCGAAGATCATTATATTACCTGAAAGAAGTAAGTAATCCAAACGCAGCCGTGCATCTCGCTGCCACCATTTTACGTTTTACCTAATTCAATTCCTAGTTTGTTTGGCGCAGGCTCAAAATCAGTTACATTAGTTTAGGAGCTCAATTATCATTTAGACTTAGAAGGTTTATTTTATTTTTTGCTTTTCATTTGATTTTTTCGTCGGTTTAATTTTTTATTAAAAAGTTTTTTATTTTTCAATTTTTTGTTGCTGAAATCTACTAATTACTACCTACTTAATTTTTATTATTTCCGAAATACTTACTTACCTAGCTTACTTCAACTATTAACTATTAAATAATATGATTTTCTATTTTAACTATTTATTGTTTGTTACATAATATAAATTAATTTTGAAAGTTCTGGTTAGTTGATTTCATCACTTTGTATATAATTCCATCCTTTCATAGAATGTAATCATTTTGACGGATGTAGGAGGGTCTGTCAATGTCAACTACATATGTGTGCCAAAGTTCACAAGTGAAAAATCAATCATCCCCTATTTTTCTACCCATAGGGGTGGATCATTTCATTCCAAATTGAAATATGATCAACTATGAAGTATACCCTTTCTAATAAAAAAAAATCATCCAAATCGGAAAACCCACTACAAAGTTATGCCTGATAGAATCGGTTAACGGACCAAAATTCAGAGGGTGAACGATCAATATCCTTCATTTTGCTACCCTTAGGGATGGATTTTGTTGTTCAATTGAAATGGGACCAACTTCGAAGTACACCCTATCCAATGAAAAAAGAATCATCGGAATCGAACCGCTCTGTGAAAAGTTGAGCGTGATCATACATAAAAAAAAAATATGTACGCGTCGAATAGAGAACCTCCTCCTTTTTGGTTTCGTCGGTTAAAAATGGAATTTTCGAATGTAGTATTGATAGAATAAGATACAATACGTAAAGTAACGATCGTTAAAATGGAAAATACCGAAAACTAACATTGATAATATAATTACTTACATTTAGGGTGGCTCTCCAAGTTCAAAAGTGGTAATATAAATAATAATCATTAACATATGACTTTTTCCAATTCTCCTAATTTTTCCCATTAGTCTTTTTTACATTACAAAGAAACGATTCATCGCCAGTTCAGTTTGTCTTTCGTGAACCTGTGCAAGTATTTATATTTTGTCTAAATTATTTATATTACCACTTTCGAACTCGGAGAGCCACCCTAAATGTGAGTAATTACCTATATTATCAATGTTAGTTTTCTGTATATTGTCCGATCGTTATTTTACGAATACTCCATACGAAAATTCCATTTTTTATTGTTATACTTCAGAGTCCTGAAGATGAAACAATAAAGTTTCGATACGTCGAAAATTTAGCAATTGGGTTTCTTAAATATTCCGACAGAATTCCCTCCAACAAACTATCGAAAAATTAAAAATATATTTAAATAATGTTTTGTTTTTTGTCGATCTCAAACATTATCGCATTCATATATTTACATAACATTTGAACAAGTGATTAACAAAACAGTATCAAGGAATACCTGCGAAGTGTTTAACCACATTAAAATTTAATCATTAGGTAAATATGAGATAATCAAAACCCTGCCCATTTTTCAGTCTAGAGTTAGCCTTCGCGAGTGTTAGACCACTGCTCCCCGCTTCCAGCAAATTTATTCGGCTTACGCATCATCGATAATTTTAAATATCCTCTGCTCGACCGATAACTACATAGTTACTGTGAGTATATTTTGGGCGTTAGTTTTTGTACTGTACAAAACGGTATATTACCTCATTGATATTAATAATCGAGTGGTTTATGACGCTACGACGCGAATATACAATGGGATAACGTAATTTTTTTATTCTTGAACTCATTTGTCATATTTTGATAATCGAAGAATGAATCGATCTTTTTATTTATCGAAATGATTCTGTTATGCTTTTATGAGTATAGATTTGTTCGGTTATTTCAACAAGGAATATTATTCTATATCAAAAATCGATACTGCGATACTTACTGCCTTTGCGCATTTAAACACAAAGGGCTTGCACATCGAAAGGATAGGTATTTGATTTTCATTAGGATTCCTTCATATTCATTCTGCTATTTCAGAGTGATATTGCAAATACTTCGGAACAAAAAGTGTTGGTTGTTTTTATCAACGAACATTTTTTTGAATCCGATAAAACCACTATCTTCCTACGTCTTGAATTTATATTTTAGGGTGTCGTAAACCTTGACCCATATAAGGGATTTTGCTCGATATACAATTATTGAGATGACTTCACACTTTTTTCTGGAATATAATAATAATGAGTATACGTTCAGGTTTCGATATATTAGGCCAACCAATAGATAAAAAAATAGAGGCCATTTTCCCACTTGAATAAAGACGTAAATAGCCTGTACTACATTTTGGAAGATAGTTGTCGTTCCCAGCAAAATTGCTTTGTGGAATTTTTTCAACAAAAAATATTATAAAAATGCCATTTTTTTTTGGTTTTTACAAATATCTTAAAAAGTATGGAAGGAATCGTCTCACATTCAATATAATTTTTGTACAGAATTCAAAAACCTACAAAATGGTTTTCTGTGCGATCATGTCGGTGCATTTTCCACTGAGAAAATCCGGAAAAACCTCTAAAAAGAGACCATTATTCAAAAATTCATAATTTTTATAAATTCAAAGCTGGACGAACAATTTTGCGGGAAATGATAGATAAGAATATGTAGTTCAACTTTGCGCAAGATGGTTTTTGTCCGATGTGCAGTTTTTGCACAATCGTGTTATAAACAATTTAAGGGCTTATCTTGCAAAATGCGCCGATTTAAGGGAAATCGTCATATTCAAATTCTGTAAACGGCATCTCAAAGTTGAGATCAATATCTACAATTTGCATATTTTGGATTTCCACCTGAGAGCTGGGAAATTTGTTGAAAATGTCACTGAAAGTTGTCCAAACGCTTGAAAGTGCTCTCGAGGCAAAGCGCACAGTTGAACTACATGTTATAATCTTTCATTTCATGCAAGATTGTTTGTCCGGCTTTAAAGTTATAGAAATTATGAATAAAAAAAATTGTCTCTTTTTAGAGGTTTTCTCAGATTTTCTCAGTGGAAAATGTACTGATCCGGTCGCACAAAAAACCATTTTGTAGGTTTTTAAATGTTCTACAAAAGTTCCATTGAGTGTGACACAATTCCTTCAATGCTTTTTAAGATATTTGTAAAAAAACAAAAAAGTGATCATTTTTAACAATATTTCTAATAAAAATTCAAAGCAATTCTGCTGGGACCGACACCAGGTTTTTTTATATACGAACTATCTTTTGCGTCTTTATTTAAGTGTGAAAATAGCCTCTATTTTTTCTCTATTGGTTGGCATATAGGTGATTTTTTATTAACACAAGTTCTATACAATGAGAATGATAAAAAAATATTATTTAAAAGTTGCTTGCTTTTTGAGGAATGTAAAATAACCAAATGCTTCACTAATTCAAGTAACACTAAACAGCCGATTGTCCCGAAAAAACAGGGAAACAAAAGACACAGTTCCAACGTTAGATGCGTAAATCTGACTAGAGAATCAAATCAAATAATGTAATTTTGAAAACTTTCGACTGGAAACCTACCAACAGTTCGGTAAAATTACAAAGCACATAAGAGATTTTTTTTGTGTAAAATTACAATACTAAAAATATTTGTAAATTTTCAATGACTTCAGAGTAATTTCATTTCCAATATTGTTTTGTAACAAAAAAATTGAAAAAAACTAATATAACAAATCACATAATTAAAAAAATTTCAGTTAAATTACAATACATCATGTAATTTTCAAGTCAGAGTTATAAAAATACTGAAAATATTTGTATTAATGACCAGAGTTTCAATATATTTTTGTAACTTTACAAAAAAAAGTAGTAAATCAAGTCACAAACAATGTTTGTAAATTTTAAAGTTTGTTTATTGGAAACTGACCAACAGTTCGGTAAAATTACAATATGTGTAGGGGTTACTACATGAAGATTGTAAAATTACGATTCATCTTAGTAGGTTTCCTCACATGTCTTGGCATATTACTCGAATTGTATTATATTTTGTATTGACAATACACTGATTTGTAATTTTACTCATATGTTGTATTGTAAAACAATTGTAATTATTTAGCAGTGTACCCTATTTGATATGGTTGTTCCTAATGAACAAACAAGATGAAACCATTTTAAAGAGTTGTAAGCCAATTAGAAATTTACAGGCGATGTCGGCGGAAGAACAAATCGACTCCCAAACCACCGCGGTGGAAAACCTGAAAATAGAAAATGGCGACTCCCCCTCTCCATCCCCTACAAAAGCCACTTTCGAAGACAACTTCAAGGTATTCGCCAAATTCGGCGATCCAAAATCGGACGGGAAACAAATAACCCTTTCAAACAGCGACAAGTGGATGAAACAGGCTAAAATAATCGATGGGAAAAAAATCACGACCACCGATACGGGCATCTACTTCAAGAAACTGAAATCGCTGAAGGTGGGGATCGTTCAGTACAAGCAATTTTTGGATGATTTGGCGAAGAATAAGAAAATTGAAGTGGGAGACTTGATAACGAAACTGTCGACTTGTGGGCTGCCTGGTCATCATGGCGTTGGGGTGAGAATTTTTTTCAAAATAAATATAAGTGAAGAAATTTGTAAAAACAAGTTTTACTCAAACGCACTGAAAATAAAAAGAATGAAATATGCTGTTTTAGGGTACCTACACCTGGAGAAAATTGGTGTTGTTAGTTACTCTCAATTAAATCAAAATGGAAAATATTGGCAAAAGATTCAATCGCAGATGAGTCCTCATCTGATTTTAGCAGCTTGATTTTCTTAATTATAATCTTAAATATAAGATATTATATTTATACAGGGTGTAATCTAACCTCTTGCACAGCCGTGAATGACGAGTGTATAATGCCATTTTATAACGAATTACAGGGGTAAAAACTAAATTGATAACATGTTTTGTTCATTGTAAAATTCGACATAATTTTGGGTAGCGCCACCCGCCCAATTTCAGGTGACCTACTCAGAGGAAAACTTTGGCAATTGCTGAATGCAATAAACATTTAAATCGACATTTGAATAATGTAGAATGTTGAACTGATTGTGTGGTAAATGTACACATTGCAGGCTGTATAAGATAGATATTCAATTTTGAAGTGAAGAAAACTACTAACCTTAGTATATCCAAACTGGTGATAAAGTCAGAACTAGTTGACTTCATACTCTGCTTTGAGGCAGTTATCATAATTATCAAAGTCACTTTAAGAAACAAACAAATTGAAAAAGGAAAACATTAGCAATTGAATGTTGTTTTGAAAATAATATCGTGACCATTGTAGTTTTTCAGAACACGTGAACTAAACACTGTTGCCAAGCAAGCTTCTCGCATTCACGGTTTACAAAACTGTCTACGAACGAAAGTTTGTTAGATTCTTTAAACATTTATTTATTTTCATATTTGAGTTTACAATAATTGTGTATATAATGGAAATGGAACATATAAATTTGAAAATAGAATATATGTATAACCAGACAATTATTAACTGGTATAAGATTATACATGGTTTTAGATTAAATTTCTACTAGTGTTTTCTGATTGGCTGGTGAATGAAAGATCCTAATTAGCAACCAATCAGAAAACAGTTCGCGATGTGCAGGAGAATTAATTTGAACATTATTGTCTTTTGCTGGCTCTTAAAACTAAACACCGAGCTGTTCCGTTCGTATTTTGTCGTCGCATTCATGAATGAAGTCGTAAATTTCAATTCTGGTTGGATTCTGGAGTCCCCAATCACTGTGCGGGCGTTTTCGTACTGGAAATGTTAATATAATATAAATTATTTTTTGAAAAGACAATAATGTTCGAATTAATTATCGTGCACATCGCGCACTGTTTTCTGATTAGTTGTTAATTTAGATCTTTCATTCACCAGCCAATCAGAAAACACTAGTAGAATCTAACAAACTTTCGTTCGTAGACAGCTTTGTAAACCGTGCATGCGAGAATCTTGCTTGGCAACAATGGTCGCGATGTTATCTTTAAAACAATATTCAATTGCGAATGTTTTTCCTTTTTAATACTGTCGCTCGTTTCTCACAAGTGACTTTGTGATAATTATGATAAGTGCCTCAAAGCAGAGTATGAAGTCAAGTAGTTCTGACTGTATCACCAGTTTGGATATAACAAGGTTAGTTGTTTTCTTCACTTTGAAATTAAACATATATCTCAGGCAGCCTGCAAAGTGTACATTTACCACATCAGTTCAACATTCTACCTTCGGGAATTGCCAAAGTCTTCTTCTGAGCAGGTCACCTGAAATTAGGCGGGTGGCGATACCCAATATTTTGTCGAATTCTACAAAGAACAAAACATGTTTTCTTCAGATTTTTAACCATTGTAATTCGTTATGAAATGGCATTATACACTCGTCATTCACGGCTGTGCAAGAGGTTTCGTACCCTGTATATACTAAGTTAGATCATATCCATATATGAAAACTTGTCACGCGATGTTTCCAGATTGAATACGAAAATGTTGCACGACTTGTTTTTGAATCTGATATTTGCAAAACTTATATGATACAAATATAATTTGAATTTATTTGCAAGAATATATTATATACTTTTGAAATAATCAAATCGTCCTCCTATAGAAGAACATAATAACTTATGTCACCGTGCATTTGAGCAAAATCTTATTTCTAAGTAGTTTTTTTGTCCACTTTTAATATACAGGGTGAGTGAAAATAAGACCAAAAAACTCATTCTTTGCGTTACTTGAGAACCGAGAGTTTCTAAATTGCTTCCTTGCTGAGATAAAAGTCGCCATTTTTACTCGACTGTCCCACTGTTTTTCGAGTGTATGTATACAAGGTATATCTTCATGAGCTAACGTGATCTATATAAAGAGTGGCATGATTCTGAAAATGTGTAGAGACGGTGAAGAAAACATTGAAAATTCAACTGAAATATTTTTGTTATTATGACACTTCCGGTTTCTCCGGGAGTGACGTCATCTTTGTTATTTTCAATAGGACACCCTGTATTTCATACAATTTTTAGTTTCCTCTCATGATTCTGATTCAACTTCATGTATCATACCCTATAGGTAGGTACCCAAAATGAACCGTTTCTGAGTTATTCGAGTTTTTCTTGTAAAAGTAATAAATGCAATTTTTAGTGATATGCAGTAACTGAATTATGAATATTGAAGGTTGAACGAATCACTCACCATAATCACATCCACTGAATAATTTACAGGGTGCGCAAAAAGTAGGTCCAAGAAGTGAATGGACAACATTGAAATTAGATTTTTTTCAAATGGAAACCTTATTTTTTCTTCTCAGGACTTAATTCTATCATGGAAATGAGCCCTAGTTCTGATTCACTTCCCTATACCCAAAACCCATAATTCCATAACATTAATTAATTCTGCATCTTAACTGCATGGAATTTTTATTTTTCTAGTAAGCTGTGCATATCTACCGACAAATGAAGTGAAGGTGTTTACTGTCAGATTCATCATCTGAAAAAGTGCAATATGGCTCGTATTTGGTATAATAATCAAGAATTCGTTAATTTATTAGTGATTTATGGCGAATGTAATGAAGTTTTCACAAGAACATGTGATATTATTATACATGATTATTCATATTTTCATGGCAACAAGTGTTCAAACACATTACCCTCAACTTCTAAGCATTTTTCACATCTTCGTTGGACGTTTCTTCTTATCATTTCAGGTGGAATACAGTTGAAGGCTGTGCGAACTGTCTGCTGAAAATCTTCTTTAGTTGTTGGCGTATGAAAATACACCTCATTTTTATATAATCTCCAATGAAAAAATCCATTCTAGTCAAATCGGGAGATCGCGGTGGCCATAGTTGCGGACCGTCGGTTTTAAACCATTGGTCATAAAAAATTCCATCTAAATAGGTTTTTAGCATCTGCCGATTATGTAGGGGTGCTCCATCATGTTGATACCATATTTTTCTATGGTCGGCTAGCGTCAGCTGTTAGGTACTTTACCAGTTTTTTTTTATTGTCAACTTATGCCCAGAAATTTATTAGAGTTTATATTTGTCTGAAATAATTTGTATGTGCAATGTTAATGGCAATTTTTATTGATTGTCTGAGTTGTTTAAATTCTTCTAGTGATTGAATATCATTGTTACTTTTGTACGAGCGCCAGCATTTGAACTTCCTACGAATTTGTCTAATAATGCTGGCAGTAAACTAGGGAGGATACTTATTCTTATTACTCATAGAATACTTAGGTACAGAGCAGTCTAATGCATTATAAAGTTTGCCGTAGAAGTATGTGCAGGCGTTCTCTGCTTCAGTAAAGGTATCTAAGAACGTCCAGTCAATATTGGATATCATTTCGTATGATAGTGGAACGTTGGCTTTACGGAAGTTATAGCACCTTTCATAGGATGATTCTAAGTTATACACTTTTCACTTTTCTCATTTAGAGTACAATCTATTTCTAATGCTGGATGATGGTCGTCTTCTCTGACCAAAATGGGTCGTTAGATCTCACTACGGTACAGATTAGATTAGAGTATACTAAGTCTAACAGCTTATTATTATGGTTCAAAATAAAGTTAAATTGAGATATATCGAAAAAGTTTGCAAAGTTATTTAGAGCAGTTAATCTAGCATTGGAGCATGAATTATGAAGAGATGAAAAATTATCAGGGAGATTGAAGTCGCCTACCAACATAATTTTCGATTCATACCAAAATGTCAGTGATTCTAACCTTTCAAACAGAGTCTCGCATTCCTCTAGTGAAGTTTTCGGTGGAATATATAATGTACATACAGGGTGTCCCAAAACTCAACGTCATCCTTTGAAGGGCTGATAGTCCAGCTCATGACGGACCAGAAAATCACAATATGACCTCAGTAAAATATTTATAGTTTTGGAGATATTGGCACTTTTATGAATTTCGTGAAAATCGAAACCTTTGATCAGTATTTCGAGTGCCGCAGGTTTAAGATTCTAATTTTTGTTTTGCAACCTGTAATAACCCTCCTATTGATTACAATCCAAAATAAAAATATTGGTGCAATACCTTTGGAGAAAAAAAACACGTTTGCCCCATTCACGAGTTAATTTATTTCATTAGCTTACTTAGACTCACCACGCGAGCCTGGCAAGTTATTTTAAAAAATTGCTCATTCGTTGTAGTTTTTGACATGATACAACATTCACTATCTTCCACTTGAGGAAAAAAATATTCCTAGTTTACTGCAATACGAGCTCATTCTGAAATTATTTCAATAATCAGGAATTCGAATGGAAACACTTGGTAAATTAAAGTGACAGGTATTTATTGGCAACTAAACAAGACAAATTTTTTTTAAAGAATTTGTTCAAATTGCCTGCCACCAAGTCGAATGCAAGCGTGGCATCTTTTTAAAAACGATCTTTTTATTCGTCTTGTACTCCCTTCGGCACTTATTTGGAAAGCTGCTTAATACGACGTCTCAAGTCATGTCATCATTGGCTGGGTTTGCATAGACCTTCTCCGTTATGCAACCCCAGTAGAAAAAATCAAGCGGGTTTAAATCAGGATACCGGGGAGACCACAAAATGGGACCAAGACGGCCGATCCATCTCTGTGGATAAGTTTGATCCAAATAATTTCTCACTGGTCCTGCGTAATGAGCTGGACAGCCGTCATTTTGGAACCCAATTGCCCTGCGTATTGCCAAAGGTACATCTTCTAAAAGAGTAGACAGTTCGTTTTCTAAAAAATCGCGATAAATTTCCCCGTTTAGAATGTCAGGTAATTCAAAAGGGCCAATTATTGTACCTTTCCAGATGCCGGTCCGTACATTTACTTTGAAGCGATATTGTGACTTTTGTTCTCGCATTGCTTGTGGGTTTTCAAGAGCATATGTATGAAGATTATGCATGTTCATGAAGCCTTCTTTTGAGAATGTGCTTTCATCTGTCCATAAAATGTTATCTATGAACTCTGGGTCTCCTCTATGTTTCTGCAGCATTCTTTGGCAAAACTGGACACGTTTTGCAAAGTCACGAAGAAGCAACTTTTGCACATGTTGCACGTGATATGGGTGGTACTGATACTTTCGTGTAATTCTGTTTACAGTGGATTTAGGTATCCCTGTACGGCTTTCAATTGCTCGCGACGAAGTAGTCGGATCATTTTCAATCTCTTGTAAGACTGCGTCAGCGTAATCCGTACGTGGTCTTCCAGTCCCAGCGCGCATACGCTTGATGGATATTTATGAACACGCGATGGTCAGGGTGTCTCAAAGCATACGGGTATCTTTCGCGATAGAGATTAGCTGCAGCAGCACCATTGCCACTGCATTCCCCATGAATGTAATGCATGTTAGCGTATTCCTGAGACGTATACTGGTACGGCGTAATAAGTAGTAATTCACCTTCAACGCGTAACCCAAACAAGAGTCCAGAAGAAGGCCAGTCTAATACAATCAATACAAATCACTATACTAACAACAAACAAAAACCGTTATAATGTGTACTAGAACAATATGAACTACGATACACAGCAAACGAGGTAGCATGATATACTGCCAAATAAATGCACATCGAATAGAGTCGCTGCAAGCCACTCAGACTCATTATTGAAATAATTTCAAAATAGGCTCATAGTGAAAGATAAAGAATGTTATACCATATCAAAAACAACACTGAATATGCAATTTTTTAACATAATGTGCCAGGTTAGCGTAGTCATATTGTACACAGTATGAAGAGTCTAAGTGAGCTAATAACATGAATTAACTCGTGAATCAGACAAATACTTTTGTTTTCTCCACAGGTATGGTAGCAATCATTTTATTTTGGACTGTAATCATTAGGAGGGTTATTACAGGTTGCATAACAAAAATTAGAATCTTAAACTATGAAGTTTTGTACCTGCGGCACTCGAAATACTGATCAAAGGTTTCGATGTTCACGAAATTCATAAAACTGCCAATATCTCCAAAACTATAAATATTTTACAAAGGTCATATTGTGATATTCTGGTCAGTCATGAGCTGGACTATCAGCCCTCCAAAGGATGACGTTGAGTTTTGGGACACCCTGTATATAAAATTATTTACGTTCAATTTAATTTTTACTAATAGAACATCGATAAATCTAAAGCTGGGAGTTGAATAATTTTTAAGATTAATTTAGGATGAAATGTACTCCTCATGAACAGCAATCAAGACACCCCCGCCTCTGGTTGCGTCGCTAATTGCAAAATTTCTATCGGACCTATTAACATTAAATTCCGCACTTAATAACTCAGCGTTATCCTCTGATGGATCTAGCCAAGTTTCAGTCAGAACAAATATATGAAGTGAACTGTGAACAACCGAGTTGAAAAACTCATTGGTTTTTGTTCTAAGCCCACGCGTGTTCTGATAAAATAGTGATAATTTGCTTCCCGATGTACCACTTCCCGATGTACTCTGCAAAGTTTACCCTCCTCTCATAGTCGGGTAGCTTCATACCATGAACTGAATTATGAGAATAAGGATGCCATTTGTGTTTTGTAAATATTCTCTGCAAGGACATTTTATTTAATCCCAAATCTCGTGAAGCATCTTCCAACAATGCTTCTGAAAAAGCTTCGAAGTACCAAAGCACTGTAATTTCATTTTCTTCGTTGTCCACCACCGTTTTAATAATCTTCCTCTTGAAGGATCCATAGTTCGTAAGATTGAATATGAATCTTTTGACGATGTCTGGAGATGGTTTTAGTTTTCCAGGATATCTTGTAGCAAAAGTATCACCTTATTACATTCGCCATAAATCACTAATAAATTAACGAAATATTGATTAGAATAGAATAGAAATGTATTTGACTATTTTATGTACATGAATACATTTATAGCAAGTCACTTCTGGAGCCCATAAGCCCATACTGAGTAAAATAAAATAAAATAAAATATATTAAAATCACCTAACAAAAGGCAATAAAACAAATACACAATACACTTGAAAGCCAGATCGTTAATGAGAGGAGAAAGTAATGAGCATGTTCATAAGTCTAAATTGAAGAATGTTGAAAATGTCCCAGACACTCTGAGTAGAAGCAATGCTGTAATGGGAATTGGTTAAGTTCTTTCTTGAATAAAGTCGAATGAAGGGATTTCATATACGTTGGCAAAATGTTATAGAGTCGGTATTCTAACGAGTTCCTCTGGGATACTGATAACCTGAACCTAGGGATCCTTATTAAATCTGCATTTCTCGTTCTGTAGTTGTGAATTTGAGAGTGAGTTACTAAGTTCTTTGTTTGTTCGTGTATTTCGAACTGATTCTGAAGAATATATATATAAATGGCAGCAGGAGTATCTTGAAGTGAACAAATAAAGGCTGGCAGTGGTCTCTAAATCCACAGTTTGCCATAATTCTCAAAGCCTTTTTTTGAAGACGGAAAATTACTAAGGATTTTGAGGAGTTGCCCCATAAAATAGTGCCATAAGTTAAATGTGAATGAAACAGTGCAAAATATATCCATTTGAGTGTCTCTAAATCAATATAATGTTTCAGCTGACGTAATAGGAATAGTGAGCTCGAGAGTTTGTGCTTTAGTTGGTCAATATGACAATTCCAGCTCAGTTTGTCGTCAATTATTAGTCCCAGTAGCTTGACTCTTTTGTTTTCAAGTACAGAAGAGTTTGTTGAATAAAAACTTTTTGACAAAAAATTAAACCGACGAAAAAATCAACTGAAAAGCAAAAAATAAACCTTCTTAGTCTAAATGATAATTGAGCTCCTAAACTAATGTAAGTAACTGATTTTGAGTCGGCGCCAAACAAACTAGCAATTGAATTAGGTGAAGCGTAAAATGATGGCAGCGAGATGCACGGCTGCGTTTTGATGACTTCTTTCATAGATAATGATCTTCGATAATTGTTTGTTTGGCGCCGACTCAGAATCAGTTACTTACATTAGTTTACGAGCTCAATTATCATTTAGACTAAGAAGGTTTATTTTATTTTTTGCTTTTCAGTTGATTTTTTCGTCGGTTTAATTTTTTGTTAAAAAGTTTTTATTTTTCAATTTTTTTGTTGCTGAAATCTACTAATTACTACCTACTTAATTTTTGATTACTTCCAAAATACTTACTTACCTAGCTTACCTCAACTATTAACTATCAAATAATATGATTTTATTTTAATTATTTATTATATAATATAAATTAATTTTGAGAGTTCTGGTTAGTTGATTTCATCACTTTGTATATAATTCCATCCATTCATAGAATGTAATCATTTTGACGGATGTAGGAGGGTCTGTCAATGTCAACTACATATGTGTGCCAAAGTTCACAAGTGAAAAATCAATTATCCCCAATTTTTCTACCCGTAAGGGTGGATAATTCCATTCGAAATCCAAATATAAGGTATACCCTATCTATTAAAAATGGAATCATCCAAATCGAAGAACCCAGTACAAGGTTATGCCTGATAGAATCGGTTAACGGACCAGAATTCAGAGGGTGAGTGATCAATATCCTTCATTTTGCTAGCCTTAGGGGTGGATTTCATCTTTCAAATCCAAATGGGACCACCTTCGAAGTACACCCTATCCACTGAAAAAAGAATTATCGGAATCGGATGCCTCAGTAAAAAGTTATGCGTGATCATACATTTAAAAAAATGATGGAAAAAAAATATACGCGTCGAATAGAGAACCTCCTCCTTGTTGGTTTCGTCGGTTAAAATATAATGTTCTGGGTTTTTCCATCATTTAATTGTAATTTATTTGTTTGAAACCAAAGTTTTGCTATATTTTGAATGTCTTGTGACAATATTTTTAATTGTTCCGTATCCTGTGCGAACATAACAGCGTTATGTCGTCGGCGAATAAAGTAAGTAGGTACATTTTATCGGAGCTAAAAATTGTGATAGGTCATTAATATAAATAATGAAAAGTAACGGCCCAAGGACAGATCTGATCTGCAGTTTCCCACTTCTACAGCCTGGAATCTGTTAGTGAGATATGATTGTATGAGAGTTAGTGCAACTCCTCTCACTCCATAGAAACTTAGTTTCTCAAGCAGAATGTTATGAGAGACACAGTCAAAGGTCTTAGAAAGATCACATAACATGACTGATGTATGATGACCGTTTTCTAAAGCCTCGACTATATCCCACATCACCTTCAGGTAGAGCTCGAACAGTGGAGCAATTTTTGGGAAATCCATATTGGGAATCGTGAAAATATCCATTAATTTCAAAATATTCAGCCAGTCTTTTCTTAAGGACTTTCTCTAGAATTTAAAAAAAAATGCAAATAATAGAAATTGGACGATAGTTGTCCACAGACATTTTACAGCCTTTTTTATAGAACGGCATAATTTTAGTGATCTTCAATATATCCGGGAAGGTTGAGAGAATCAAATTTATGAGGTGTTAGGAACCAAAATTAAGTAATAGTCCTTTACCATTTTGCTATGGCCGTACGCATCCAAACATTTCAATTTTTTAATTTTCAAGGATTTCGTTGGGAGTTACCGGTTCGAGGAAGAATGATTTGGAGGGGGTCGGAAACTTTTTGTAGTGTTGTACATCAGCTTCTGGTAGGTTTGGCAGGGAATTAATGATATTTTCAGCGATGCCCACAAAGAAGTCATTGAATTCATTTGGAGAGAGGTCATTAATGACTTTGGATTTATTTCCAGAAGACATAATGAAATCCTCATTAGCAGCTTTTTTCGCACATGTCAGCTGTTGTTTGTAAACTGATGTAAGGTTTTCATACAAAGTCCAATCACCGACATTATTATACAAGTTGCACCTATTTTTTATTTCTGTTAATCTACGCCTTATTTCCCTGAGAGAATCATTATACCAGGATACTGGAGATTTATTATTTATCTTCCGCTAAGAAATAAATTGACATCTAGATTTTCATTAAAAATATTCCAGTTGAAATTTTATAGCTCATTTCTAAACTTCCTCATACCTCTTTCCGTAATACATCTTTGGGTTGAAACACATACATGTTTCTCAATTTTATTCTGAAATTATTATACCCAACACGAGCCATATTGCACTTTTTCGGATGATGAATCTGACAGTAAACAACTTTAATCCATTTGTCGGTAGATATGCTCAGCTTACTGGAAAAATCAACATTTCAGGCATTAATAATATGCAGAATTAAGTAATATTATGGAATATCTCCGAAATTATGGGTTTTTGGTATAGGGAAGGAAATTAGAACTACGGATCATTTTCATAATGGAATTGAATCATGAGAAGAAAAAAATTAGTTTCTATTTGATTTTCAATGTTTCTCATTCACTTTCTGGACCCACTTTTTTGCGCACTCTGTAAATCATACAGTAAATATGATAATGGTGAGTGATTCGTTCAACTTTCAATATCAATGATTCAGTCACTGCATGTCACTAAAAATTGTAATTCGCATGAAAATGGCGTATGTTCGATAGGCTGCATTTGTCACTTTTTCTATAAAAACTCGAATAACTCAACAACGGTTCATTGGGATGCCTGTCGAGGTGAGTGATATTAGTAGACACGTGAGGGTAGACGTCGTTGACGGTTTTCTTTCATTTGCTTTCTTTAGCGCGGCCTATGCGAATAATTAGTGATTATTAATAGTTATTCTATTATTTAATAATATTAAAATGCAATTCAAGTTAAATTTATATAAATTAGTAAACCCATTATTTAAGTAACTATAATAATTTTATAGGGATCAAAACAACTCGTTCATTAATAAAACTAGACAGTTTGGAATAAACCAAATTATAAAAAAAATCGACTGCCTAAAAACTAATTAACGGATAACTGAAATGAGAAAAAAGAGCTCGATAGAGTATAGATATTTTTTTCAGCAATCTATCAAATACCCAGCAAGCACAAAAACAATTCAGAGATGTTAAAAGTACGAATTTTGAGACATTGAACATCCACTGCGATGTTCTGTTTATACATTAATAGAACTTTTATAGAACAGCCAATGTCTGCCGCAGGTGGCGATTTTCAGGATGTCCCTGGGATGTCACAAAAATAACTTGTCCTAAGTTTTTTTGATAGACTTTTCATAGGCAGAACATTCCCAAAACTTTTTGCGCACATTAAATCGCTGTAAATAAAACATTTACAGATATCACTTTCTGGAGCCTTTTGTTATTTATTTGGACATTTGAAGGTGTCACAATCTATTTGAAATGGAGTTTTTTTTCCAATTTTTATTCCAACAGGATTTTTATCATGTAATCTGAATGGAGATTCTTCTTGAAAAAACGAACTTGACATATTTTGAGTGAAACTTTTCCATTAATTTATTCTGTTATGGATGATAGTGTTGATGTTAAAAATAACTTCCAAGGCTTTTATATTTCTTAGGGTACAGAAATTAAGATTTCATTTCATAAAACAGATTCGATGTGAAATATACTAACCACCAATTTTGAAGATAATTGCAATATGATTAGATGTAGTTGAAATTATATTTATAAAAATATTCATTTTCACAGTGATGCTTCAGTTTTATCACGAACCGAATTCTTCTATTCAAAGAGTCAATAAATTTCAGTTCGCATAAGTCTGTTGGAAAACATGAGGAGTTGTTTTTTATTTTCCAACACCCCATAATCTGAAAACTAACAAGGTTCCTAATGGAAAAATATATAAAGAAAACAGGTCGTTTTTTTCAAGAATCTTCAATGATATCGTGTGACCATGTTCTTACAGATTCGAACAACATAAAAAAATACACATTGTATGCTTTTGAGGTTATATTATGTTTCTTGATTATGCTAATACATTTAATTCATGTAATACTTACTTTATTTACTTATTCAGTGATATCAAAAATGTCTATTATATAATTGATAATATTCACTACACTTCAAATACTCATCACTTTCCACGTATTTCTCAGTGAAAAATTGAAAAAAAAACTTTAACCAACTCTTCACATTGTTCCATGCCATACAGTCCAGTGTTGTTCTGCAAGATTTACCACATTGAAGGCCAAATTGTAATGTGGCGGGAATTTTAAAATGTAAGCAAAAATAAGTGGATAGGTCATTTGGACATTGATTTTTTATTATAATGAATAATATTGGTTTCATTTGCTTATAAAAAAGTAAGAATGTTGTTTCTGTCCTGTGTAAAATAGGAGGTATTGGTATTGAAATGAAAGAATAGAAAATGAAATAAATAGTTGAAAGTGGGGGTCGGAATATATAAATATTCTAAGATTTCATTCACATGAAATTTTTTTACTTTTTGTTGGGTGAAATGATCAAGTTATCAATTTTTTTTGTCGAGAACCATTATGAAACTGGACAATAAATGTATATTCAATATCTGGGATGAACCTATCAAGGCGAACTATGTTATGTCTAGAAAGAATATCCACACGTAAAAAAATTTTTGACTCCGCCAATACCTCTCAGTAGGCATACAAAGAAATGCCTCAGAAGAACAAATACAATACTTCCAACATCCTCTAAAGTTCTCTTTGGGAAGGGCAGATTGCGTCTCAAAAAAACATTTTCAAAACATCCCAAAACCTCCCTGGGATGTTGTGCCCGCTGGGTACCTACTTGATAAAATATACCTACTATAATATAAATATAACGAATGTTATAAAGTATTGCAGGCGAGGACAAACAAAAATTACAAAACATATTTGTTGAAAAATTAAAATATATACGAGCACCACCAAACATATTTTGGTCATTAAATAGCAATTTTATATTTTCATTGGTTTAGAATTATTTCTACTTCTAGCTTCTTAACGGAAAATAAATACCGCGAAGTTTACTTCAACAAACATTTTGTGATATAATATAAGCTACTTTTATACACACCAACAATTAATGTTATCAACCAATTATTTTTAATTTCAGCCTGTGAAAGCAACAAGTACGGTGGACAGACTGACCGATGCCTCCAAATTCACTGGCACGCACAAGCAAAGGTTCGATGATTCAGGTAAAGGCAAGGGAATCGCTGGGCGAAAAGAAATTCTAGATGATTCTGGCTACGTAACTGGTTATCAGAATAAGGATACTCACAAGTGAAATTGATGGTTTCGAAGAAGCAATGCTATACTCCAAGATATCGATATTTTTGTACATATTCAATGTTTTCGAGGAAGTTTATATTTTGTATACTTATATAACTTTTTATTTGTTAGTGATTAGCTAAGTTTCAAGCTATTTTATGATGAATGTGCTTTGTGACAAGCTCGTGGAGAGTGTAGGGAGCCGAGGTGATTTTTTTGGGTTTATCCGGATGCAAAAAACGATTGATATTTAATTTTACAATTACAATCATTCCTTTATTCTTCAAATATTGAACATTGTATGTATTTATATTGTTGCTAAACTATATCAGTTATTTTAAAATTTAATACCCCGTTAAAAAAAAGATAATACTAAGGGAATTTGGGATTCGTATCCCCCTCCGGCCCTCTTCTGTCTCTCCACCTGCCAGCTTTTGGGTTCTAGTACTTACAATTCTATTATTATGGTTACTTATTCCTGTTGAACTGATATTCATTCATTTGAATTCATTGTATATTCACAAGAAATGACCTTTATCCTCTCATTTCCCTTTTTTATTGTGCAATCTGCAATTTTCAATGCCACTAGAGAGCAAAAAATTATTAACATTTAGCAATAGGGAAAACAATAACAAATGTGTGTTTTATCACGTGATCCACAATAATTTCCTCACTATTGTAGTTCTTCCAGATGGCGAACCCCCTTCGTAAATATCACAAATTTGTACATGTATCATATTAGATTGGGAAGATTCCTAAAGGGTATAAAAACATATGTTTTTCAGAATATTTTTATATTTTATTGTTTTTTATTTTGTTGAACATTTATTTCGTTTATTCTGAATTAACTTTAGTACCTATGTATACTGAAAATACATAATAAAAGGTGTCTGTTGTTTTTCCGATTATTCCATTTCTATATCTAATATTGAATAGAAAGTTTCTTTGAATATTGAATTGAAAAATCCACGTTAAAAATGGGGTTATTTTTCATAATATCTAACAGAAAACAACTACTTCCCTGGCTAAAGCCACGCTGGACATTGAACTACATCAACTCATTTAGGATTGTGGCCTGAAAGTGTGTCTCTATAAGCATTGATTTACTTTCTTTAAACGTTGTGTAGATGTCATCGTCCTTGATTTCTTTGAAAATATGAACAAGGTGTTCATAAAATCAGATGTGGAATAATCTGCGACTGAAAGATAAACGTTGGTCACTATCTTCCTTCGTTCAAGATACATATTGTAACGAACCTAGGCCGGACCTGTCGCCTCCCGCGTCGCCATCGACAGCGATGAGATCATCCCCGGAGATATTCGAGAACCATCCAGTCCCTCTTCCGCGTAATGCAACGGTCAATATTGGAAACAATTGGAACATGCCGTCGCCAACTGGAAGAATTCGAAACATCGAGAATGCTGTATCGGAGATAAATAGACGACCCTCAAGTGGAGTCGAAACGGTCTGAACGAGCCCATACCATCGAGCTATACAGTGGCGTAGTAATATAAATTAAGTTGTAGATTAAGTGTGAAATAAATTAGTTAAACCAAGTTAAGTTTATTTACGTTACAATTGGTGTCGGAAGTGAGATTTCGAAAATAAACAAGTGATCGTGGAGTGGATAGTCAGAAAAATAAATTGATAGACCTTTTTGTACGCCAAAAAAAAAAAAATAGACAGTGGCCCGGTTTTCGCGAAGTGGACAATTGTGCGTGGGAATATAAACTGCTACACTGTTCGCGTGAAACAGACAATAGACTGGTGGCCCGTGGAAAAGAATTCGCGAAGTGAATTTTTAACAAACTGATAAACTTTTCGTGTAAAACAGACTGATACCTCGTCAAAGACAAAATGTGTTCAAGAAAAGTGCGCCTTGCGGATTTGAAGGTAGCGGAATTGAAACAGGAATTGGAGGAAAGGGAACTGGAAACAACAGGTAAAAAGCAAGTACTCAGGAAAGACTTGCAGAAGGACTTATACAAGAAGGTGAGGACCCCGAAACATTTTTATTCAGAAGTTCCGGAGGTGATTTAAGTTTGGTAATGAATAAAGTCGAAGAAACTACTAAATCCGTGAAAGAAGAACTGCAACAAAATTCTAGAAATCTGGAAGAGAAGCTTTCTAGAAATCTGGAAGAGAAGCTTCAAGAAAATTCTAGAAATCTGGAAGAGAAGCTTCTAGAAAATTCAAGAAGCCTGGAAGAAAATTCTAGAAATCTGGAAGAGAAGCTTCTAGAAAATTCAAGAAGCCTGGAAGAGAAGTTCCTGGAAAACACAGAAGGCCTAAAAAAAGAATTGTGTGGTGTGGCTAATTTCCTAGAAGAAAGAATGGGAACCGTTGAGACAGAGATAGATAAAATTAGGGAGCAAATGAACACGGAGGTAGATAAAATCAAAGATGGGGTCGAGGCAGAGATGGACAAGATGAAGGAAATAATCAGCGATGGAATCAAAGACGGAATCGAGGCAGAAATGGACAAAATAAAGGAAACGATCAGTAAGCTGGAAAAACAAATTAATAGTGCGTCCTCCACAGAGATGGTTAACGAAAATGCAATGCTGGACTTGAGTTTGAACGTGGATAAAGTTCAAGAGGGTATAAAAGATGTCAAGGTCATTTCAGAAATAGGGAAGCTTTCCATGAAGCCGCCTCAGTTCGACGGAAAAACTCCATGGGCAAATTACCGCCGGCAGTTTGAAGCAGCGGCCAAAGCAAACGGATGGAATGCAGGGGAAAGAGCTGTAGCACTGACACTTGCATTACGTGGAGAAGCGACAAATATTCTACAAACTCTCACCGCCCAAGAACAGGAGGACTATGATCAGCTGATTAAACATCTAGAATTACGATATGGCCAGCCCATTTTGGAACACGTATACCACTCCCAGCTGAAAATCGCTGCCAAAAATCGGGCGAATCCTTACAAGAATTCGAAACTGACATTGCACGCTTGGTTCGTCTCGCATATCCAGCCATACCGGAAAATGTAATGGAGCGATTAGCGGTTCAGGCATTCTTGGATGGACTCCGTGACCAAGAAACCAGACAAGCGTTGATATTAGCTCGTCCAACACATCTCGTAGACGCACTGGCACGAGCTTTGGAATTTGAGGCAGCAAAACAATGCTGCAAAAGCCAAAGTAAAGTTCAAACGATTGAGGAAGACTCACGGAGCCTGCTAACTTGGAAGCTGCCATAAGAAAAGTGATGAAGGAAGTGTTGCCTGAGAAAAGACATATAAGATGCCGGAATTGTCGCAAAATTGGACATGTGCGTAGCAAATGTCAACATTCATCGACTCCGATGCAGGAAAACTAAGAAAGGTCGATGAGAAGGGCAATCGTCGGCATGTGTCCGGCAAGCCCGGTTAACAACGCATATGTCGCTATGCTTCAACGACAGAACAAGGGTGTCTTCGTAGACGGTCTCATCAATAACGAGCCTTGCACCATGCTGCTAGATACAGGTGCGACTAGGACAATTCTCAGGCCTTCCTTTGCCAGAACACCGGAACGGATTGAACCGACAACTTGGAAGCTACGCACAGCAACAGGGAGCCAGCTACTGTATATGGCGAGCTACCGGTTGAAATAATTTTGGGCAACACTAAAGTGAAACATCAGGCACTTGTAGCGGACATCGAAGACGATGCAATCATCGGAATGGACATCATGAATTCCAGAGGGTTTGAATTGGATTTCAAAGACGGCGTCCTACGTGTCAACGGAGAAGAGCTGGTACTTCATGGGAGAAGTGAAGAGTTGATCCGTGTGCTGTTGGCTGAAGATGTAAGCGTACCTGAGAGGGCTGAAACCATTCTGGAGGCTCGCCTGGACGGGAGTGCGAGCAGTGGAGACGTGGTGATGTTCGAGCCCAAACTTCATGATGAGAAAATTGGACGAGGATTGCACTAGGGAAGACCTTGTTGCGTGCTGACAAATTTGTGCCGGTAAGGGTCATGAATGTCAATTATTTCCAGTGACCTTGAAGAAAGGAACAATTTTGGGGCACTGCTCGTCAGTTTCATCCGTGATCCGGGGCGTACGAGGTACGATTAGCCAACCCAACAACTTGCCCACAGAACTAGAGAATTGTTGCCATCTCTTCCAAAGACATAAAACCAGCTCAACAGCCCAAACTAAGAGATTTAGTCAAAAGTACCAAGACATCTTCGATACCGGACAAGGAAAAGGGGTCGAACTAATGTGGTCCAGCACAAGATTGATACTGGGTGCCCGACCGATCCGGCAATCAGCAAGAAGACTTCCTCTTGCCAAGAAGGCAGAGGGTGACAAAATAGTCAGCGAGATGGGAAAAGAAGGGGTTATCGAACCGTCTGACAGTCCTGGTCCTCTCCAGTCGTACTGGTGAAGAAAAGGATGGATCGACACGCTTTTGTGTAGACTATCGCCAACTTAATAATGTCACGAAGAAGGACAGTTACCCTCTCCCGAGAATAGATGACACCCTAGACACGTTGGCTGGTTCCACGATTTTCTCGACCCTTGATCTGAAGAGTGGATACTGGCAAGTAGAACTCGCTCAGGAAGATCGAGAAAAGACTGCTTTACCATCGGGTCAGGATTGTGGCAGTTCACCGTTATGCCATTCGGGCTCTGTAATTCTCCCGCGGCATTCGCAAGCTTGATGGAGACAGTACTGATAGGGACTCTCATGGAACACGTGTCTAGTGTATCTCGACGACATAATTGTGGTCGGCAGATCGTTTGAGACCACGTGAAAAACTTGGAGGAAGTATTCCTGCGACTGAGGAACTCGGATTGAAGCTGAGCCCTAAGAAATGCCATCTGTTCCAAAAAAGTACGATACCTCAGCCACGTTGACTCTGGGGAAGGAGTAGCAGTGGATGACCAGAAGATCAAAGCTGTTAAGGATTGGCCCATCCCAAAAGACATTCACCAACTTCGAAGTTTCCTTGGTTTATGCACATACTATCGCCGATATGTGCTGGGATTCACCAACATCGCTAAACCACTGACCAAGCTCACGGAAGGCCAAACAAAGTTTCAGTGTTCGAAGAATGTCAAGACTCATTCAGGAAGCTGAAAGGAGCTTTGATCAACGCACCTATACTGAGCTATCCCCTACCCAAAGGGAAATTCATTTTGGATACGGACGCCAGCAACGTGGGACTTGGAGCTGTCCTATCTCAGATCCAGGAGGGACAGGAGAAGGTCATTGGTTATTTCAGCAAGACGCTTAGCAAACCAGAGCGCAATTACTGTGTCACCAGGCGAGAGCTGTTAGCTGTTGTAAAGGGAGTGGAACACTTCTACAAGTACGTGTATGGAAGAAGATTCTGTTGAGAACGACCATGCAGCTCTCAAATGGCTCTTACAGTTCAAAAATCCTGAGGGTCAAGTAGCACGTTGGATCGAGAGACTGCAAGAATTCGATTTCGAGATCGAACATCGAGCCGGAACTAGCCATAAGAATGCAGATGCCTTGTCGCGAAGACCATGTCCAGATGATTGCTCACATTGCCGACGAGCAGAAGAGTAGAAGCAACACTTTGTAGAACCGCGGCAATGGATGACAACTGGAATGACAGCAAGATCCAGAAAGACCAAGAGAGAGACCCGACCTTGGCTTAGTCGTCAGCTGGAAGAAGGGCAATCGAAGACCATCATGGCAGGAAGTCGCAGGTTACTCGCCGGCTGTTAAGTCCTATTGGGCACAATGGAACTCTTTATTCTGGACAATGGGATCCTGAAACGTGTGTTGGAGGCCGATATTGGTGGGGAAGACAGACGCCAAATAATTGTTCCCAGGAACAGAAGAGAGGAAGTGCTACGGGAAATCCATGATGGAGTCGCCGGAGGACATCTGGGAGTGACGAAGACCCTGCAGAAAGTGAGGCAACGGTTTTACTGGGCCAATTGTCAAGCTGACGTCCAGGACTGGTGCAGGAAGTGCGCTGTATGCGCTGCTAGCAATGGACCTCGAATACGACCCAAGGCCCCGATGCGTCAGTACAACGTAGGCAGCCCGTTCGAGAGAATCGCCATTGACATCGCCGGCCCGTTTCCCGTATCCGACCACGGGAATAAATACATCCTTGTGGCAATGGACTACTTCAGTAAGTGGGCGGAAGCCTATGCCTGCCAACCAGGAAGCCATCACCGTCGCCGACGTCTTGGTGAAAGAGTGGATATGTCGATTCGGTATTCCAATGGAGCTGCACTCGGATCAAGGCAGAAATTTCGAACCCAACCTTTTCCAAGAAATATGTCTACTGCTGAACATCCGCAAGACAAGAACCACGGCCCTACATCCGCAGTCCGATGGAATGGTGGAACGGATGAACAGGACGATCAACCGCCACTTGTCCAAGGTTGTCTCTGACCATCAAAGAGACTGGGACCAGTATCTTCATTTGTTCCTGATGGCCTATCGATCCGCAGTACACGAGTCAACCGGTCAAACTCCTGCTAGTATTATAATGGGCCGAGAACTGCGACTGCCTTGTGACCTGAAGTTTGGGATACCGCCAGGACAAGACACTGCGGGAGGGACTACGTCAGCAAACTTCGGCAGAGAATGGACGACATCCACGAACGAGTCCGGTTGAACATCAGAGTGCCAGCGATAAAATGAAGAAGACCTATGACATCAAGGCCGACGCCGGAGGATTTAAGGTTGATGACCTGGTTTGGCTGTACAACCCCAAACGTCGTCGTGGACTATCACCAAAGTTGCGGAACTCGTGGAAGGCCCGTATAAGATCGTGAAAAGGATAAACGACCTTGTGTACCGAATCCATAAGCCACCCCGAGGGAAACCAAGGGTCGTCCATTTCAACAGGTTGGCCTTACGCTGGAAACCATGACCAAGTTCGCACCCTCAAGCCCGGAGGATGATATGACGTTCGAGAAGTTTATGTCCTTGTATTCAAACGGGCAGAAAGTTCTACATGGGGTTACTAGAGAGGAGTCACGAGACCTTTTCGAGGTGCCTGCTGACTACGCACTAGCGCACTGTGTGGCAGAAGATCTTCGAATGTCCAGGGGCATCGCCGTAGTGTTCTCAAGAAATTTGGTCAACTCCAAACACTGCGGAGCAGAATCCAGAAGTTGGTGGGGTGCTACAGTTGAAGAAAGGCCAGAGAAACATCTACTACCTAGTCACCAAGAGGCATTCCCAAGATAAACCGTCTTATGAAGATGTCTGGAAGAGTCTCACCAAACTAAGAGATACTATGGTGGACCAGAATCTGGTGGATCTAGCAATTCCAAAATTATCCTGTGGTATTGATGGGTTGGACTGGAGAGTCATAAGAAGTATGCTGGAGGCGATATTCAGATCCAGCGGCGTCAAGATTTTGGTTTGCTGTAACCCTCTTCCACGACCGATCATGAAGACCGTGGAGTGTTACTTCCATCGAACTTCACGGTGCAGATATGGGGAGTCATGCAGATATCGTCACACTCCAAGGATGAAATTTCGGGACGAAATGTCTTTAAGAAGGGGGCAATGTAACGAACCTAGGCCGGACCTGTCGCCTCCCGCGTCGCCATCGACAGCGATGAGATCATCCCCGGAGATATTCGAGAACCATCCAGTCCCTCTTCCGCGTAATGCAACGGTCAATATTGGAAACAATTGGAACATGCCGTCGCCAACTGGAAGAATTCGAAACATCGAGAATGCTGTATCGGAGATAAATAGACGACCCTCAAGTGGAGTCGAAACAGTCTGAACGAGCCCATACCATCGAGCTATACAGTGGCGTAGTAATATAAATTAAGTTGTAGATTAAGTGTTAAATAAATTAGTTAAACCAAGTTAAGTTTATTTACGTTACAATATTGAAAAGGAAATCAATTGAATATTGAATAGAAATATTGGCTGTTGTTGTTGTAATATATAATCATCTTTCCTGCTAAAAACTCGAAGAAAAATTTTGAAATAAAAAAATTGCATTTTCATTCATCTATATGATATCAAATAACTATCTGAACGAAAATGCAAATTTTTATTTTCAGAATCAAGAGGTCCGTTCACAATATCTATCAGTTGTATTTCAATGTCCAGGGTGGCTTTAGCAGAGAAAGTAGTTATTTTCTGTTAGATATTACAAAAATAACTTAATTGTTATCGTGTTATCGTAGATTTTTTGAAATTTTCAGAAAAATCTTTTCGTTAATTATTCAATTGAGAATGTTTGCCTTTTCAACGTGAAAACCCCCCAAGACGTTATCTTGAACGAAGGAAGATAGTGACAAAAGTTTATCTATCAGTCGCAGATGATTCCACATCCAATTTTATGAACACCCTGTTCATATTTTCAAACAAATCATTGTTAAACCATTTACAATTGCAGAAGCATAAAACAAGTTTCGCAGTCTTGAAGCGGAATACTTTGAGCAGCATTGGCGGAGATAACTAATTTTATTTAACATCAATAGATATTTAAATATTTCAAAAATACGTTGGAGTAAAAAAATATGCCTTAAGCGAGGAAGTATGTATTAATAGGCAATCAGAACATCATAATTTAATTTTCCTATGGCCGAAAAAAAGCCATATTTTCCAACAAAACACAACAGACAGATAAAATATTTTAAAACCTATTTCGATCCCAGACCAGAGACGCTACTGGCTTTTATTTATTCAGACCTTTCGAAACACAAATATAACTCATGATTTGTTAGTTTTCTTGGCCTCTCAACGTATCGTCACACCTACAAGCATTTTCATTGGCTTGCGGTCCGTTTTGATTGGCTCGGGTGAATCTGCTGTAGAACTAGACAGTTGTCACTCAAACTCACGGTGGCTTTCGGCTCTTGACTTTTGATAATTGTTATTATTATTATTGTTTTCGTTTTCACTTGTGAACTAACGAAATATTCCCAAGTTTGACCTACAAATGTAAATCCCCTCAACATCCCCACTATTACTCTTACTATATGAAGAGCCATAAAACAGCATCATAAGCACATACTTCTTCGGAGAATCCAATGAAATCCCTGTAATTAGGGGACATAGTTATCTAATTCATCGCCGATGGTATCATTTTATGGTACCCTCGACTTCATCCCCGTAGAATTTGTATTTTTTTCTTGTCCCATCGAGCTAATGCCTGTGGCTCTGTCATGTCAGCTTCCCGTTATCCCCTTATCTCGTTTGGGTAGCATAATTGATTTGACAGCGATTGTGACGACTCTTACGTATTCACTCAACCCTTTAGGGACGAAATTTTCAAATACTTATTCCTAACAGATTTACTTATTTGTAACAGAGATTTACTTAATTATAAAAGAGTGCCAAAACACCAATTTTCATGTCCCTAACATAAAAACAAAATTCACCCCTCTTTCCACCCGTTAGGGGTTAAATTTATAAAATAACTGAAACATGTATTTCTTTATTTGTAACAAAGATCTCAGACCAATTTGTATGCCCTTTACTTAAAAACTAAAGGAACCCTCATACAAACTTTCATTCTCCATTTCGCTCGTTTAGAGGTTGAATTTCTAAAAACACCGAAACATATATTATTTTATTTGTAACAAAGACCTCAAATACCAGTGTTTATAACACTTGTAGATTGTAAGGGGGTCGATATGGCTTTTCAGCCTCTCCATACCTCGACCTATAAGATCTTTTGTACATTACCCTTCATATATTCAAGACCCGGGATTTCGAGACTACTTGCGAAGCGTATTAGTTTCCTGGGAGCTGAGTTCCTGATGTCTGAAGGCGTTAGTGAAACCCCTTAGAGGAACTTAAGCCTTTTGCAGAACAGCGCTTGGCAGTCGTAAAGCAGGTGTTCTGCAGTTTCAGTGAAGTTCTCGCAGTAACGGAACAGTTCACTGTCTGATCTATCCATCTTTTTGAGGTGATACCAGTGAGCAGTCCCGTTACCAGTGTCAAGTCTTTCTTGTCCAACGCGAGCTGTTCAGCTTTCTTTGGGGATGGGCTCAGAAGCCTTTTCGCCCTGGAACCTTGTTCCAGTGGGTTTTAATTTGGTCAGCTTCCCAGCGCCGAAACTCTTCGTTGATGTGGCTTTGGAAAGACCACAAAAGGGTTCCGGTCCAGAAAATTGAGTATTTGCGCCTTCTTTGGCAAGGCTGTCCGCTTCTTAATTGCCTTTGATTCCCTTGTGACATGGCACCCACATCATAGTAACATGATTGTTCCTAGCCAATTGTCTTAGGGAGAGTTTAGACGCAGATATGTGTGACTTTAGAGCTTTTAGTACTGCTTGGTTGTCTGATAGAATATAGAACTCTGCCCCCATGAAGCCTCTTTCAAGGCATTCATGGGCGCAAATTTCTATAGCATGGGTTTCTGCTTGAAAAATTGACTTTGCCTAGGGATTTTGAGAGCCTAAAATTAGGACCCGTTACTCCCACTCCAGCCTTTTAGTTATGGATACATCATACTGATGCATTCCTTTCTAATTGAGGCCCGTTCCTTGTGAATATATGGTGGTTGTTTATAACCACTTTATAATTCACTTCAATGTCGTGCCTAGCTGGCATAATATCTGATGGCTTGTACCTGGATTCAGAATCTTCAGATGTCCAATCATATTTCCAGCCTTCAAGTTAAATGCCTGGTGCAGTCTGAAGGCACTTTTTGCCGCTTCTTTCATTACACACAAGTGCAGTGGCAGAAGATTGAGCATTGCCTCTAGTGCTGCACGTGAATATTGCCCCTGTGATTCCCAGACAGGCTAACCGCTGCACTTTCTGCAGCTTGATTTGTGCCGAGTGCCGTTGGGTTTTTGGCTACCATACTAATGAAGCATAGGTGACCATGGGTTTGATAATCGCTTAATATAACCAGTATATCATTTTCGGATTCAAACCCCATGTCTCGCCAAAAACTCTGCGGCACGTCCAGGTTGCCGCTGTAGCCTTGGAAAGAATATTTTTAATATCACTTTCAGACTTCCAGAGTTCCGAGGGTATAAGATCCAAACTTGGCAAGTGTGTTGTATTCAAGAATTGTAATTTTTTTTCAATATTTCATATTTTTCCATCACTTCCAGTTTCACCACAATTTCAAATGGAATACCCTGTATATTTTAACTTTTTTGGATTCTATGGACGATCACATAGTTTTGAGACGAAAAATGGGTACATTTAATTTTTCAGAAGCATTTTTATTTTTGCATCTAGGTGGACATAAATGATGAGTAAAAAATATTTTATGACAGTTTCTTTCGTCAAGTTGAATTTCTATGGCGATTTGATATTTTCAAAACCACTAAGTGTAAAGAAGTCAATTTTTTCGAATTACAACATTTTTTATACCCACAGTCTCTAGATTCTGACTTTCACGACGAAATTCGGATGGATAAAAATCCTAATACAATAATTATTTGACGAAAAATTATGAGGAAATTGGGGTATATCGCTCATCAAGTATGCTGTGGATACAACATTGAACGAAACCAGATTCATAACTTCAATTTTACGATCAAAACGAAAGGTATAATTATTTTGCGAATATAGTATATTACACTACAAGGGCAGGAAGTTAAAATTTCCTGCACTGCGCGACATGATGCCCGAGGCCATCATGAAGCGCAGTGCAGAAAATTTTAACTTCCTGCCCGTACTATTTATTACTCGAGCGGCACCCCCTAATGTAATCGTTCGAAAAAAATCGAGATATCGACAGAATTATCCGTTTTGAGGTCTCCTGAGACGATTGATACCATTTCCAGAGTGTGTCTGTCTGTCTGTCTGTCTGTCTGCCTGCCTGCCTGCCTGCCTGCCTGCCTGCCTGCCTCGCCTGCCTGCCTGCCTGCCTGCCTGCCTGCCTGCCTGCCTGCTGCTGCCTGCCTGCCTGCCTGCCTGCCTGCCTGCCTGCCTGCCTGCCTGCCTGCCTGCCTGCCTGCCTGCCTGCCTGCCTGCCTGCCTGCCTGCCTGCCTGCCTGCCTGCCTGCCTGCCTGCCTGCCTGCCTGCCTGCCTGTCTGTCTGTCTGTCTGTCTGTCTGTCTGTCTGTCTGTCTGTCTGTCTGTCTGTCTGTCTGTCTGTAATCTTCCATAATCAATCGAGCTGAAATTTGGTATGAAGATACAGTTCCTGCCCCGAATGCGATCCTTTTTGGCTGTCTTCTGACAAACGTAAATGTTACTAGTTGAAAATGACAGAAACTATATCGCACGGAACTTGACTTGCAATGTGTCATTTGAAAGACCTTGAAAAACACACACAGTCAAAAACTTTGTCGTTCAATTATTCAAAATCTAGTCGATGAATTAGAACTAAATTTGGCAGGGAGCAATACAACAAAATAATCTCATAAATTGACTGTTGAATTGACCGATCAAATTTACTTCGTACAGCCCTAAATATTACAGTACAAGGGCAGAAAGATAAAATTTTTCCTGTCCGTGAGGTGTATACTATTTTTCTTTATAGCTGGTAGAAAGTACGTTACTACTTACATTTTTAATTATTTATTATAAACAATACACGTTCCAGCTGACAGCTCGTTGCGCTGTCATGTTTGACTTTTGCTCCTCGCTTCATCGATTCTTTCGGATATTCACAAAGCTTAAATATTTGCACTCGCTTTTCGTCTCTCTTCCTCATTTTCTTGCGTATAATCCCATCTATCTCGGGGTACATGAAAAATATTTGCTCCCGCTTTACAGAGGGCATGGTTTGTCAATGTCACCGATGAATTAATGCAAGGCTTTCTACTTTAAAATCGATGGAGAAAATATGTACTTTCGACCAAGGTATAAAGAAAAATCAATTTTTAAATGAGTCAAACATTTCGGAGACACCTTCACTCGGAACTGAATCAAACTTCAAAATTCTTAATGAAACGCTCTGTATAATTATACATTTTTCGATTCCGCAAACATCTCCAAATAGGTCTACTCAATTTCGGAAAATAATAGTGCTCCCTTAATTTTTCAGATTTATTCCCATTCTCATCACAGAATTGTCATTATTTGGTAAAACTTCAAAAAGTGTGCTATGGAAATAAATAGTATATTACACTACAAGGCAGGACATTTTTCCTGCCCGTGTGCTGTATACTATTTTTATTTAACTTGCTTCGTTCGTATGTCATTCTGTCATTCTTTCCGGTTCAAAATTTGTAATACATTTTCGGAGCACTTGCCGACATCCGATTGAGCTAAAATTTGGCAGGTGTTCATAATTCCGGTGACAATGCTTTATGAAATTTTTGTTAGAGAAAAAAACAGAATGGCGGCTTTGAGATGGCGGACGAGTTTTGTGATTATGGTACGATTTGATTCAAAATTGGTATGTGGGGGTTTTCGGGGACAGAGATTGAGGAATATTTTGTCAAAATTCGAAAATTCAAGATGGCGGCTCCAAGATAACGGACAAGTTTAATGATTATGGCCCGATTCGATGTGGGGGTTTTCGGGGTCGGAGATTATGGATTTTTGTCAAAATTTATAAATTTAAGATGGCGGCTCCAAAATGGCGAAGGAGTTTTGTTATTATGGTCCGATTCTATTCAAAATTTGTATGTGAGGAGTCGGAATTAATGGTTGGAATTTTAGGAATATGGTCCGATTCGATTCAAAATTGGTATGTGGGGGTTTTCAGGGTCAAAGTTCATGAATTTTTCTTCAAAATACATAAAATCAAAATGGTGGCTGCAAGATGGCCGATGATCTCTGTAATTATGGTCCGATTCTATTCAAAATTGGTATGTGGGGGTTTTCGGGGTCGGAGATTATGAATTTAGTCAAAGATTTTTTATTTTTAGTTGAAATTCATAAATTGAAAATGGCCACTCCAATATGGCGGATGAGTTGATCTTTAGATAATAATCATCATAATAACGATGCTTTAATAAAAATGCATAGATTAAGGCGTACTTATAAGTACTAAAAAGCACAAAATTAAAATAATTAATAAAAAACCTTTTTAAATACAAGCTTTTATTCAAATGCACTAAAAACAAAAATGAGTTATAGATTCAAAAGCTTGTCGTTGTTGTATTCGAACTGAAAACTTTGCGCGACAAGCTTTTGAATCTATAACTCACGGAATAACCTACGTCACACATCCAAAGCAATTATTTTTTACTTTTTAGTACATTTGAATAAAAGCTTGTCTTTAAAAAGGTTTTTTATTAATTATTGTATTTAATTCAGTTTTATTCAATTTTGTATCCACAGTATACTTGATGAGCGATATAGGTACCCCAATTTCCTCATAATTTTTCGAAAAAAAACTAGTGTATTAGGATTGTTACCCATCCGATTTTCTATTCGAAACCATCAATGGATTCGTCGTGAAAATTAGAATCTAGGGAATATGTGTCTAAAAGATGTTGTCATTTGAAAAAAAACGTTTTTCTCAATTAGTGGTTTTGGAAATATCAAACCGCCATAGGTAGGTACTCAACTAAGCCGAAAAAACTGTCATAATATTCTTTACTCATCATTCATGTAGGTACATCAGATTGGTTGGTTGGCACTCTAGGTGAAAAAATAAAAATGCTTCTGAAAAATCAAATGTACCATTTTTTCGTCACAAAACTATGTGGTCGTACTCGGAATCGTCCCTAGAATCCAAAAAAGTTAAAATATACGGGTGTTCCATTTGAAATTCCCAAGTTCCGGGAAACCGGAAGAGATGTGAGAGTATATGAAATCATGTTTTTTCCAATTCTTCAATCCAACACCCCTGCCTGGTTTGAATCTCATATCCTCGGATCTCTGGAAAACATGGCTTATGAAAAGAATACGTTGACACCCGGTATAGTACAAGTTCAGTAACCCACCTTTTTTCAGATATGACAAGGATATGAAGCTTTATCCATTTTTATTGAAACTGAAAATTCCACACCTAACATTTTCGACCAATTAAAAGCCTGTATTTTGTATCGTTACCATAGCAACTAAAAAAATTTCCGGAAATTTTTCTCCTCCTTGGGGTAAGGAGCATGAAATTACACTGGACATTTTTTTACGTTTATAGGTAAAATGAATTTACATTTAACTTCAGATTATGTCGAATTTATTCTCTAAGTTAATAAGTAAAAATCATTTATTAACAGTTTACCATATAATATGTATTTAATAATTCAAAATTTACAAAAACACATGTTGTTACTACCTACGTTAGTTCTTATATTTTAACACAAACAACCATTTTTAATCAAAGCATCTAAATGTTGTTGAAATTCCTTAGCTACGTCTTCTTTCTTTAATGGAGAATATAAAAGCGAACTTGATTTGTTGAAAATATATGAACAGGATGTTCATAAAATCAGATGTGGAATCATCTGCGACTGAGAGATAAACTTTAGTCACTATCTTCCATTATCAAGATAACCTCTTGTGGGGTATTCATGTTGAAAAGGGGAAACATTCTCAGTTGAACATTGAATAGAGAGATTTTCTTATGAATTGAAAAATCTACGATAAAACTTAAGTTATTTTTTGTGAATGTCTAACAGAAAACAACTACTTCCCCGGCTAAAGCCACGCTGGACATTGAACTACATCTGATAGATATTCTGTAAAGACCCTAACTCCAAAGAAAAAACCTGAAATATGAAAATTTGCATTTTTATTCAGATAGTTATTTGATTTTCTATTCCAGTCTCAATTAAGAACTCATAAAGATGAATGAGGCAAAGAAGAATGTTCTCCAAAAGAGAGTACTCACCAGAAATCATTCGTAACATTGACGCAAGAGAGGCATCGCATTCACAAGAAAATATTTCTATTCAATGTTCAATTGAGAATATTTCCCCTTTTCAACATAAAAGCGAACATTCACTAAAATGTATAAGTTGTCTATGTTTCATAAAATATATGTAGTACTTTGAAACAATCTTATTCTGCTATAATCCATGAAGAGCTCCATATTTTTTACACACCAGAAGCAAATGATGTTTGATAATCCCAAACAAATTCGGTGAATAAATTTCTGGCCCGCATTCTTCTAATAAATACGTTAAAAATTTTAGGTTCCGATGACACATTTTTATTTCACTAACTTCATTACAAAACTTGTATAAAACGTATTTCGCAAATCGCTCCTTTCTTATAAACTCTACAACACAACGAATTTATTTAGATAATTTATACTAGGTTTGACATGAATTCCATGGCCTTCTATACGTTTAACTACAATGAAGTAATTGATTATCTGTATACTCTGCCCGTTTTGGAAAAAACCTATATTTTGACGACTATAGATTAGATTCATTCAAAAAAGAAAAATTAAACCATTATTAAATTTTCTGTAAAAGTTGTATTTAACTAAAGTGGGTAACTAAGAAATTATGTCTCCTCGAAATAATAGAGAACTATTATTATATTATTTGGTTTACTTGTTTAACCAATTTATATCATTATTTTTTTAAATACCTATTTCATTATTTTCTACCAACTTTAGTAAAATGAATTTGTAAAAAACTGAGAGATTGAGCTACTATCGACTTATTTTTTGTTATTTTATAACTAAAGTAGATTAATTGTATTTTAAAATTTATTGATACTAAACCACTTCGATTCCTTGAAGAAAATATATTTCTACCAACTTTAGTAAAATGAATTTTAAAAAAACTGAGAAATTGAGCTACTATCGACTTATTTTTTATTATTTTGTGAAACTAAAGTAGATTAATTGTGTTTTATTTAACCTAACAATGTTATGCATGTGAATTTTATTAATACTAAATACTGCTTCGAGTTCCTTGTAACAAAATATATTTCCACCAACTTTAGTGGAATAAAGTTAGTCAAGATTAATGGTTTGAATTACCACCAGCTGCCTTATTATTATTTTGCGTAACTAAAGTCGGTATTTTGTATTTTATTCAGCGCAATCTCAACTGGAGTCTTGGTCCAAAATTATCTCTCAGATAACAAGCCACATTTCTTTAATTTTAAACAATACAAATTTAGAATATTTAGAATAGAATGGTAGAACAGATTTAGAAATAAAACCACTGATATTGATATCTGAATACCTATAGCTGCTTAAATATTAACTAAAGAAAAATAATTGTATCACCAGTATAAGCAAATTCGATATATTACGCAACAAAGAACATTATTAATTATTATTACTGATATTTTGACCACTACTAGTAGTATAATAATTATTATTTGTAACATTAAATGTACATTATTATAAGTTATAACTGATGGTTGATTATCATCCGAATGCACCATTTTTGACACTGAACCATTGGCGCAGCTGCCATTCGGATTACACCACATCGCTTCAACAATTTCTTTATGATGTCCTATATCCGTCTGTAAATAGGGTTTTATGGATTGACTGCTACTATGGCCTGTAATTTTAATCAATTGCTGCTCCCCAATTCCCTTTTTTGCCAAGTCGGACACTGCAGTTGCTCTCGCCGAATGATTCGTGATTTCACTTTTTTTGTGTCAACGCCAATCTTCTGTGCAGCCAATTTAAACCATGTTAAAATCGTGTTCTTTCTCAATGGACAATTCTTATACCTTTGAATTTTTCCGATCCCAAAATGGATTAGGAGTTACAAACAAACGATTGGTCTTTATAGAATCCCCTCTTTTTTCCATCATCTTCCTGAAAAGACGAACAGGACATAAGCTTGAATTCATTATCCTAGTCTTTTTTCAATAATATTTCGGTGTGAAATTTTCTTACAATTAAAAACAGACATTTTTTTCCTCGAACACGAATATTTTTTATAAAATTCTCCCTCGTCTTCGACTCGGTAGAATTTCGTTCTCGTTCTCGAAAAAATTTCCAGTAATAATTGAAGCTCTAGTGGTATTATAAGTGAAAATATTTTTTTGCAAATGGCTAATATTCTGCCATCACCAAATCCAGCAATCTAGCTTATTGAAGCTTCCAGCTGATAAAACCAATAAGCCATTACATCTAGCCGGACCATATGGCTCGATATTTATCAGGGAAAGATAATTAAAGCTGCAACCACTCCTAATCCAATAATTAATTTCGTATTTCTCACGAGCATATGCGTCCTCGGTGACATATGGTGAGAATGATAAACAATCCTTTATCTTTCCACTTCACCCGAAACGAAGCATAAAGTGGTAAATCAGAAGGTAAACAATGCAGATAATGGCGAACTTATAAAAGGGCTCTTCTTCGCGAGGTCGGGAAAGTTGGAAAAATGGAAAGGTTCGAGTGCTATCGTTGCGATGGAAAGTGATAAGTCAGCGAGGAAACACCAGAAGAGGGTCTACAAAGTGAGGCTAAGAAGGTCCAAGGCCAATGCCAGGGAGAGGAACAGGATGCACGGCTTGAATGATGCCTTGGATAGGCTTAGAAGGTAACAATGTTGATTTGTTAATATTCTTTACATATTGTTAGAATTCATCTATTTAGTTATACTTTCTAAAATAGATTCAAATATTTTAACATTTAACACCAATTTGTTTCACACAAATGCCCAATGTTTAAAAGTCAGCATGTAACATTTATGTAAGAAACAAAATAATCTGTTCATCTCCTGAGGGACTCCAAGAAAAAGTTAGATGTACGATAGATGAGATGGACACTTGGTGACAGAGAAAAGCATTGATCTTAAACAAAAATAAAACAGTTTGCATGCATTTTCATTTAAAAAAATCAGTTCCCAATTCACTCATGTTGGAGTTGAATCTGAACATGGCATCACATTAAAAATTCCTTGGAACTTAGCTTGACTCAAACATGACCTGTGAACATCATATCAATCACGTATGTGGAAATCTGAACAAAGCTTTCTATGCAATGTTCCAAATAAAATCTCACTTGGATGAAAACGGGTTAATGAGTCTTCACTTCGCATTCGTTTACAGCCATTTATCATACAACGTAACGGCCTGGGGTTCTGCTACTTGGAGAAATAGGGTTATCTCACAGAAGCGAATCATTAGAAACATATTTGACCTTAGCTATACCCAAAGTTGTCGGGATGTTTTCAAAGAAGAACATATTCTAACATGCATATCTATTTACATACTGAAATGTGTCACTTTCACAAAAAAAAAACTATCAAATTTTGCAATACAACACGAATATAACACGAGAACAAAGAACTTGGAAATTCCCAAATACAGAACATCTATTGAATGAATGTGTTTTTTGTGGAGGAAACGTTCTTGACATGTTTTGGGTAACCTTCAAGTCTGAAAATGAAAATATAATCAGGAAAATCTATATAGTAGAAGGGCAATATTAGTTCACCCAAAGTTATGGTTCACCAAATTATATTTCCTATAGAAAGATGATTCTATTTGTCAGTAACTACTCGTTCCCTGGATATGCCTATATAAAAAATAGTAAAAATTCAAAAGATACTTCTTTATATAGTTTTTGATTGACGTTTCGGGGACTATATCTGCCCCCATTCTCAAAATCTTCTAAATCTCCTTTAATTGTTTGAATAATTTGGATTTTTTCTTGCAGAGTCTTCTTCGCTTTTTCAACTGATGTTGAAAAAGCGAAAAAGACTCTGCAAGAAAAAATCCAAATTATTCAAACAATTGAAGGAGATTTTGAGAACGGGGGCAGATATAGTCCCCGAAACGCCAATCAAAAACTATATAGATAAGTATTTTTTGAATTTTTACTATTTTTTTATAGGCTTATTCAGGGAACGAGTAGTTACTGACAAATCGAATCATCTTTCTATAGGAAATATAATTTGGTGAACGCAGTAACTTTTCGGGGTGAACTAATTAGTTTGCCCTTTCTACAATTGTATAGATTTTCCTGATTATATTTTCATTTTCAGACTGTGGAAGGTTACCTAAAAAAACATGTCAAGAAACAGAACATCTAATTTCAGAAAATCTCCTTGATACAACTGCGTCACTTTATACAATGCACTACCAGTAAACATCAAAGAAAGACCCTGTTATAAGGACTTCAAAAGGAGTATGAAACATTTTTTGAAAATAAAGTGCTTTTATAATTTGGATGAATACTTCTCCCACAATTTGTAACTGACCATTTTAAACGTTTGTTTTGTCACCATTGGACTTTTTAATAATTTTAGTTTGTATTTTGTTTTTTGTATTTAACGTCGGCCTATTTCTGCGACCAAGGCGACACCGGTGAGCACACTCCCCCCAACCGGAAATTTTGCCGAATCCTCTGTTGTTTTTGTGTATTCTTATTTCACATGATAATATTTATATTTCAGATATATTATGTGTTTTCTATTCTGACTTGCCTTCTGTATAAAGTATGTTATTCGGGGCCAATAAATACTTACTTAGAACTGATATGTTTTCGAGCTAATACCCTCATATATCGAATCATTTTTAGTTTTCCATATCAAAGATGCACATGAAAACAGCCCCCAAAACAAAATTATGATTACTTGTTATGATCGCGAGTAAGTGGGCTATTAAAACACAACCCTAAGTGTTTTACAAGTTTACTCACATAGAAAACCATGCAGCTCTTACAGACACCTCAATTTTAATTCAACTCATAACCTTCATCAGAAGATCAATGTTATCAAACAAACTCGTGATAAAATTTACAAACTTAGCCATGAAAAAATTCAAACAAAAAATCTGAAAATTCTCAAGCAAGCATTACATTTGAATGTTATCCTCCCAGCACTCTTTTGAGCCAAAAAACTTCAGCCCAGACCACCACAAACAATGATAGTTCCCTTCTGGAACCAACTTCATACAGATTTTACCGAATCCAAATATAATAGGTCTCGCATATAGACTGAAAAATTATATGTATTCAAAATTGAAAGATAAACAAACACCGATCATGGACACTATCAATATAATTTATCGTATTCCGCATACCGCATTATCATCGTTATTATAGCCTATAGAAAAAAAAGTTAAATATAAAAGTGTGGTTATGACTAAATTTTGGTAAAATGCTATCAAAAATACAGTTTCGTGCAGATTTCAGGGGATAATATTTTTTTTAATGGATATATTGTAGAATTTTTGGAATGCTCTTTTTTCCTGATTTCAAAATTATACCATATGTTACCCCTATCTAATACCGTTTTTTAGTTATTAAACGTCGAATAACTTAGTTAGACTAGTTACATTTTAAAAGTGAGCTATGAAAATTACAACTATATTATGTTTGTTAAGTGACATTTCTTCAATGGAATAATCAAAATGGTTTACAGTGAAGTAGAGAAAGTTCAAATATTTATACAAAAATAGATACAAAAATTTATTTAGGAAATGTAAATAACATGATAACTCATAAAATATGTTCAATGTGTCCACCATTATAACGTCTTCTTATATTTATAAGTGCATTTGAAATTACTTCATTATTGACATTCAGATTCTCTATTTCAAGTCGAATCGTGCCTTTAATGAGTTGAATATTATTATTATTAACAATGTCTTTTAAAAATCCCTAGAAAAATTAATCAATGGGGTCAAGTGCGGACTGTTAGGTGGCCATTTAATACTTTCAATATGTCCTATCCATATTGGGAATACATTATTCAAATATTCTTGAACGGGCAGGACTCTGTGCGGGGTTGCCCCATCTTGCATCCAAATCATACTGGCAAGCTCGGCTTCCGAAAAATTATGTAAAAGAAAATTTACTACTTCTGGTATCAGTATTTCTTGATAAGTAGCTCCTGTTAATATATAATCATAAAATATAGGGCCAACAATTTTATTTCTAAAAATTCCGCACCAAACGCTAACAGTTTTTCTTCCTGTTTTCTTTATTTGTTTTACCAGTCTTTTTCTGTTGTCCTTTTTTTCCCACGACCTTTGATTTTTCCTATTGAAAACTCCTGCCGTAGAAAAGGATGATTCATCAGTAATGATTAATACGTTAAACATGGCAATGTTGAAAAGAGAACATTTTCATTTGAAAATTTAAATAAAGCTTCTTTGTAATATCTAACAGACAACAACTATTTTCTCGACACTATGCAGACGCTGGCCGCCAAACTAAATTTGATAGATATCGTGGAGAGATCCCAACTAGTTAATTTTATTTTAATTTAAACCGATTTTTTGAGATCTACATTTGTATAATATTGGACTAGTTTGTTATTTACTTAAATAAATTGGGTATGCGAAGGACAAACATTATTTTTAATTGAAATGGGCTCTATTCAGTGAGAGAAAAGGAAATTTCTTGAATTTCTTATTTAGAAGGCCGTTTCAGGGGAAATTTTCATCCATTAGATTTGATGGGGTTCTTATATGAATTGTTTTCATGCCAACTTTTATTGGAAATAACATTTCATCCGACCAACAGTTAAAATATTTTCAACTATCTTGTGGTTTTTAACCTAGCTTTTCTGCAAATTCTGTTATTTTAATTCTGATAATATTCCAAATAGAAATGAATATGGGGGAGTGAAAGGATATTTAACACAACCAAACCACAGACCACGAAAAAACAAAATGATTAAACGTCACTCCCAAATCAATTGTTAAATTTTGGAACAAAATATGGCTGCTGGAGTACATATACGAAGGTAGTCCCAGAAGTAGTCGCCCTAACGAAGAAAACACTTCAAATTTGGGGGAACATTCTCTTCATAGTCTCCTTTTAGCTCGATAAACTTTTCCCAACGATGTTCAATAGCTTCGAAACCCTTTTTATGATGAGAATCGTCGAGCTCCTTAAAATAACCATCAACAGCAGACCTCCTCTTCATTGTTGGCAAATCTTTTACCACCAAGTCACTTTTTCAAGTTTGGAAATAGAAAATCATCCGAGGGATAATGGTTGTGTGAACTGGTGCATTATTTCTTTTTCGCCAAATGAGGCCTTTTTCACAAGCGTTTATTTAGTTTCACATGTCCCGTGTCTGTCTGTCTGTAATCAAATCTTGCAAGTTAAATTTGACCACCCACTTCTAATCGTCCGATTGATTTGAAATTTGGCAGGTGTACATAATTCCGGTGACAATGCATCATGAAATTTTTGCAAGAAAAAAAAAACAAAATGGCGGCTCTAATATGGCGGACAATTTTTGTCATTATGGTCCGATTCTATTCAAAATTGGTATATAGAGGTTTTCAAAATTCAAAAATAAATTAAATCGAAATTATTAAACTAGTTATTTAACATCATATATACTAAAAATAAAAAATAAATAAACGAAAACAAAAATTTTTAAAAACAAGCTTTTATTAGTTGTTAATAATTTATTATATTATAAAAGTAGGTACCAATTAATTTCATTGGGCAGTGATTGGTTGGTAAGTAAGAACTTGTCGAAGTATTAATTTTATTACCATTCGCGCGGCAAGCTTTTTGAAACCAAATAATTCAACAAAAAATCATTAAAATCATTATCAGCGATGACTCAAACTTATTTTATACGTTTTAGTACGCGGCTTAAATAAAAGTTCTTTATTCTTATTCTTGATTTCATCACTCAAACGCTGCAATAAGTTCGCATAGTACTCACCTTCGATTGTTTTTTCTTTCTGAAGATAATCAATGAACATTATCCCGCGCGCATCCCAAAAAACTGTCGCCGTGACCTTGCCTGCGGATGGAACTGTCTTTGGCTTCTTTGAGGCCTTTTCTCCCCTTTCAGTGCATAGTTTTGACTGTCATCTCAGGTTTGAACTGATGGACGTCAATTCATAACCATCGATAACTTTTATGTTTTGAATTTGATGAGTCATTTGTAGCGAAGACAACAACGATACAGTAATTATCTCTCCTCGGTGTCTGTCTGTCGGATTGCTTGTAGCAGTCTTTTCATATATGATAAGAGAGATGAAAGGGTTGTTATAGAGCCTGATGACCCAAGATTATTTCCGAAACTGAACATATGCTAGGCTTTGTTTCCAAATGAAAATTTTGGAGTGGATTGTAGGGCTCTTCAGACTCTCCGTACCTCGACCTGTAAGGTCTTTTGTACATTACCCTTCATATATTCAAGACCCGGGATTCTGAGACTCCTTGCGAAGCGTATCAGTTTCCTGGGAGCTAAGTTCCTGATCTCTGAGGACGTTAGTGAAACCCCTTCGAGGAACTTAAGCCTTTTGCAGAACAGCGCTTGGCAGTTGCAAAACAGGTGTTCTGCAGTTTCAGCGAAGTTCTCGCAGTAACGGCACAGTTGACTGTCTGATCTATAAATTTTTTTGAGGTGATACCTCAGAAGACAATGTCCAGTGAGCAGCCCCGTTACAAGTATTTCTTGTCAAACTCGAGAAACTGTTCAGCTTTCTTTGGCGATGGGCTCAGTACCCTGTTCGCTTGTCTTTGCCCTGGAACCTTGTTCCAGTAGGTTTTAATTTGGTCAGCTTCCCAGCGCCGAAACTCTTCGTTGATGTGGGCTTTGGAAAGACCATAAAGGCGTTCCGGGCCAGAAAATTGAGGGTTTGTGCCTTCTTTGGCAAGGCTGTCTGCTTCTTAATTGCCTTTGATTCCCCGTTGTGACCTGGCACCCACATCAGAGTAACCTGATTGTTCGTAGCCAGTTGCCTTAGGGAGAGTTTGCAGTCCCAAGTCAGTCTAGACCCAAAAGTGTGTGACTTTAGAGCTTTTAGTGCTGCCTGGCTGTCTGATAGGATATAGCCCCACTAAAGCCTCTTTCAAGGCATTCTTGGGCGTAAATTTCTATAGCATGGGTTTCTACTTGAAAAATTGTTGGGGCTTTGTCTAGGGATTTGAAAGCCTAAAATTGGGACCCATTACTCCCACTCCAGCCCTTTCGTCCATTTTGGAACCATCAGTATACCATACTGATGCATTCCTTTCTAATTGAGGGCCGTTCGTTGTGAATATATGGTGGTTATTTATAATCACTTCACAATTCACTTCAAAGTCGTGCCTAGCTGGCATAATATATGATGGGTTGGTTCCTGGATTATATTATGAATATTTTCCAGAATCTGCAGATGTCCAGATTTCCAGCCTTCAAGTTTAATGAGTGGTGCGGTCTGTAGGCACTTTTTGCCGCTTCTTTCATTAGGTACACACAAGTGCAGTTTCGGAAGATTGAGCATTTTCTCTAGTGCTGTAGTGGAGCATGTGAATATTGCCCCTGTGATTCCCAGACAGGCTAACCACTGCACTTTTTGCAGCTTGATTTGTCCTGAGTGATGTTGGGTTTTTGGCCACCATACTATAATGACCATGGGTTGGATAATCGTTTGATATAACCAGTATATCATTTTTGGCTTCAAACCCCATGTCTTGCCAAAAACTGTGCCGTGTAGCCTTGGAAAGAATATTTTAATATTACTGTTCTATGTTAGTCTCTGGTCAATTATGACGCCTAGGTATTTGACTTCATTGGAAAAAGTTAGCCGAGTTCCATTCAGGGTTGGGGCTTTTTCAATTCATACTTAGGCTTCTTTGTGAATGGAACCAGCACTGTTTTGCTAGGATTTACACTCAGTCTCTTCTTTGCGCACCAGCTTCTGATTATATTTAGGGCTGCCTGCATGCGATTAGATATTATCCCTTCATGTTTGCCCCTAAAAAAAAATTGGAGTGCAAATTGGGCAAACAAAATAAAATTTTATATGTGGGGTATCAAAAGTTGATATTACGAGGAATTCAATCATTTAGAGAAAAAGTTGAAATGAAAATAACTCTTGAATAAAAACTTGTACATACAAATTTTGCCAACCCCTTTCTGTAATTAAGTATCAATTGGAAACTTTTGAAAATATTGTATGCATATGTCAATATAAATTTTTTTCTCAATCAAACGAACCACTCGTTGATTTCCAAGATTATTGTGAAATCCCAAGAAAAATGTCGAACCCCCTAGATTAAAAAAAGTCGAGTGCTCCAAAATATGTATTGAGCGTTTATATAACTTATTACGATGGTCGTTATCATTTCTCTACTTGCCAACATAGTTTCCAATCAACAATATATTTTTTTTCAGTCACATACCGATCCACCTAACCCACACAGAATCCAACTCGGTCCCGCAGAAGCTCTCCAAAATCGAAACCCTCAGACTGGCGAGAAACTACATCATCGCCATGACTCAGACCCTCCAAGAAGACCGACCCATGGACATCGCCAGGTTCATCAACATCCTCAGCTCGGAACTGAGTCAAACGACTGCCAATTTGTTGTCCAGTACCCTCTTGAACAATAGGCAAGGGTACGCCGCTGAGTATTATCGTGAGTTTGAAAATTACCAGGGAAATCGCGTTTATGATAAGACGTTCTACGATCACGGTTATGGGCCTTATTGGGAGAATTATGTGCCTGGGAAATACTTCAATTGTTCCAACCAAGTGGACCACTTCAATAACTTCAAGTACTGGACTTGTAATAATAATAATAGTATTAGTTATGTTCACAGTGACTATAGAATGTAATATAACAATCGAGCGATGGCGGTAGTAATTTTTTGTACAATGTTTGAACTACTCGATATCATTCGAAAAATGTGTGTAATTGTCACTGTCAGGTCACCGAAGATTTCTTGACTGCACGCTCTACAGTGACAGTAGAAATATAAAATATTGATTATTAAAAAAACTAACCAAATAATAAATATTAAAAAATAAATTTTGCAATTTATTTGTCATTCGTCAAGATGGAAGATGGAACAGTCGCACAGTGATCTTGCTTGGCCAGAAAAAGGCCAAAAGTGGTCAAATTCGACATTCTCATATCATCCTCAAGAAATGCTAATTAAATCTTTAATGACCCCAAGGATACGCCGCATTAAAAGTTAGTTCCTGAGTTTATTTTTCTGGAAGTTGCAGAGGGTTGAATTTGCATAAATTTGGAGCGTAAGAACCTTATACCTACGTCTGTAGAAACAGTTGCACCCATGATTAAATTTCAAAAGGAGGGGGGGCGACCTAAATCAACATGTAACATTTATGTAAGAACCAAATAATGTATTCATTAAATATAAACATAAAGTAAAACAAAACATATATTTACCTATTATAATACCAAATCCGCTAAATCAACATATGTAACATTTATTTAAGAAACAAAATTTACTCCACTAAACATAATCTATTAAAGTACAAAATCCAGACTACGTTTTTCCTGAGCAAGTCTTTCAATAATTTTTTCTGGATTTAGATTTTCTTGCAAATGTGAAGTGTTGGAGGTATCAAAAATTGCTTTTTGCGATGTAATTGTACTTACAGTTCGATTGTCATTTAGGTACTTTAGATTTTTTGGGTTCCAAATATCTGAGTAAAGATGCCTGTCACTCACTCATGTTTTTCTGAAAAATATGAAATATGTTTATTATTTACAATTACGTAATTATATTCAGGTTATATAATATATATTAACTTTCAGTAGATAGTTGTTTTACTTACTGTCTACTGTACTCTTACATCTTACACAAATTCACTTAATTATATGCTGGTATTCAGGTATTTCAACAAAAATATTTTAGCAGTAAAAAACACTTTATTGATTAGTTAACCAACTTCGATTGACTATTGACTTGTCCAGACAGAGTCGTCTCGTTACGAGACTCGTAAGTCGTAAGTGTAATCAAATTCGGTAGTCGGTCATCCTTTCGCTACGGTCGTTGCCTTGCGCACATCCCGTATCCGGTACATCATAATTGGGAATTCAAAATTAGATGCCAACGCCAGAGTGGCGAAAATGCAAACCAGACATAAATACATTGTTTGTCTGTTTTCTTTAGAGGTTATACACTTGTTTTTAGTTTTTCTTAAAATATTTCCATTTTGTATTCGTTTCCAGTTTTTTTTTGTGTAGTGTTTTCATTTAAAGACTCTAGTGAAGTGGTGTATTTAAATCTTAAGACAATATCATTTGCAAAAACTCACTTTGAAGGAGACAAAGTATGTTCTAATTTGCTTGCAAAAAATATTTTCCGTAGTTTCTGGACAGCTTAGTGAAGTCATCTGGAGTTATTATTATGAATTATTTTGAAAAAATGTTACACACTATTTGTGAATGTTCGAATTGAAATAAAACCAATAAAAAACAGTTTTTTTTTATTTAATCTAAAACAAACAAGACTGTGTGAAAATGTGTCCTATTTGCTGTGAATGTTTAAAGTTTTAGCATAGAATGTCATTTGTAAGTATAAGTTGGCAATGCCCCATCACTAATTGGTAAGACAATTGGTCGTGTCTTTTATTAACACCTATCACTTAGATATATGTACATAAATAGTCACTCTTTTTCCATATTGTATGAATAATATTCGGTATGCTGGATAATATCTCATTTTTCTCTTTTCTTTCTTCTCAACTCTCTTTGAAGGTCCACTTTTCTATTTTTTTTGGCCACAGACGATACAGGAAGATTTTGGGAAGGAACTGTATTTTTCTTCAAGATCCCGTCGTCCGTCTCTAGACTCACTCAATCCTAGATTAGTGTAAACCAGATCGTTATGTTTATTTTCTAACGGAAAATGATGAAAACTATTCTAGTACAACTCGATCGTTTTGCCCAAGAGTCACATTGAGGTACACAACAAAATAATGATTTGAACTTGACTCAATCATTTTTTCACTCGAGAACGTACAATAGTCAACAGAACACCACCAGGTGAACCAAAATTTCATTAAATGTCACCAATCACAAGAGATTCGACAAGTTTTAAGTATACTATGGCTAAAATGATATAAACACTAATGTTTCAAAAAGAAAACAATGTATTATACTTATGTATATATTCAAAAATCGACACCAGAGGGAGTATCCGTTATTTTGACTTCCCAATAGGCCTGTTGGACGTTGGATGACCGCTGATGACCAGTCAGTTAGCATCCGTTCATCTGTTGGCAATGATCTAATATGTTCTATTAGTAGGTGGGCTTATATTCTATTTGTAGGTGAGCTTATTTTATAATTATTATCTATAGGAAAAAAATGTTACTGTTATAAATCGCGGGGGGAGGCGGGCTGCGGCCCTATGGAAAAATATGTTTGTCACCGATTCCTTGTAATGAAATCCCCGACTATCTCATTATTGAAAATCTGCCACCGCAGTTCTGAAATTACTCAGTTGCTGCACCAACTAGTCTAGTTTCATCCACTAGGCATCAAAACAGTTCATTCCACTGAACATATGGGCAGGATCACTAATTTCTGGAAAAAATACCACAATGTCCAGAACGATGAGAAATGTGGTTGGATTTTTTCCAATTTTTTTTCCAAGTAGTTTAAAAAAAACCCTAAGAAATGTTCCTATTTGAACACTGTGGAAACCACGCCAGGATTTGACGTAACAAGTTCAGACCTATCGCCGATCGCCTAGAGCGCAAGATAATCACAGAGATGCCAAGCGTTATTCATAATATTTCTTTACAATGTGAGCAGGCCCAAAAAATAATGACATAGCACTCGGTATACAAACATATTATTCAAGAATAACTAAATCAATAACAGCAATGAAATACCAAGTCTTTATTTCAATATAACACATACAAGTTCTGTTCTATTCATTAGATGAAACAGAATAACATTTCCTCAGAAGTTCCGCAAAATAGTGACACTGGCAACTCAGGAAAGTGCCAAATGACTTATGGCGTCAAAAGAAGTGGCAATAACGCTGTGTTTGAATGTCTCACTGAATTTGAGGGTTTTAGAGGGGCGTTTATTCGAATAGTATACAATATCTTCTAGGAAAAACTATGCATACATAATATTTTATCACTATATTTCAACTTCAAGCACATATGAAGCAAATTTTTGAGTTTGTGATCTCGCCCATTACATCCCAATGTGAGCTATACACCGCAGACAATGACGGCAGTGATGTAACAAAAGTAATATCGTAAAATGGTACCCCACTGTGACAATGTCATATTAGAGATGTGTTGCTGCGGCTGCCAAAAATAAGCAATATGCAAAAGTTATTGAGCTACAGAAATTTACGTAGTATAGTGAAAAATTAGTAATCCCAGAAATCCATTTAATTATTTTTGCCGATATAATATAGGTACATAAAATATATTATCTATCAAAAATTCCATTTTACTCGATGTGTGTCCTCCAATTTTCCTTCAATTGTACCAAAAAATTACTATTATCCACTTCGATCATAACGGGTATTATCTATGGACGTCCCCAGATTTTCCAGAATTTAAAGGGTACTACTATCCGCGAAGAAAAATATACCGGATGCACGAATAGGTGTAAATGTAAAAAAAATATTATGGATTTGACCTCAGATTTGTCAAAAACTAAGAAATGCTAAGAATGAGTCAAGTCTGTGGTATACTGGGAGTTTTAGATAAAAAAATTATAAATCCACAAGAATAAACTACCTTTATTTTTAAAGATTAGGAAACATTTAATGGATTTTTTTTATTTTAGGATTCAAAGTTTTAGCAAAACTGGCGAACTTTAATTTTTATTCAATGCAATACAGTTCTACTACATCAAGTTGCTCCAAATGAATATTTAAATACTCAAGTAGTAGTGAATATCTATGGAATAATAATATGATCACGAAATAAGAAAGTATTTATCTGTTTTTTTTCAGTCGAAATCAACAGAACAATTCACACAGTTCAATTCATTTCTATACTATTCTGAAAACGGATAGTGTTATTCGTCAGTTCAAATATATTCAATACTACCCACACTTCACCAATATGCCCGAACTCGTACCTATACAGGGTGTAATCTAAATCGAGTCACGAAAAATAGTGCTTTCCAACGTGTTTCACATAATATTTTTTTAAATTTTGAATATGATGTGATCCTTTTTAATTCAAGTTAGAAATATTTAAAAAAATCTAAAAAACTAAAAAACACGCTTTTAACGCACTAAAAAGTAAAAAATTATTTGAATATTCAACAACTACGCCAAAAAGCATGGGGTGCTTTTTGGTACGTAAAATATATTTTTTTTTACTTTTCAGTCTTATAATAATTCTAAAGTTTGTCTGGTGTGGGGTTTCGAATTCACGCTCCCCTTCAAGAACTAAACTTAAACCTGGCGCCTTAGACCGCTCGGCCAATGTAAGGATATTTACAAGTTGGCTAAAATGTCAGCTGGGGTCAATATCACCAATTGTTCAAATTGTGTTATCAATATTTATAATTAGTTATTACCATACATATTATGTATTGAATTTGAATAAAATTAAATCTTTATAATATGTACAAGGAATATAATAACGATAAAGAAGTATAAGTTTAACCATTTTCAATTGCAGAAGACGTTTCTATAGGGAGCAACTCATAAACTCACTTCGCTAACACAGGCGTATATGCGAAGAAACGGAACGAAAAATAAAATGTACTTCTCGTACATTCTGCGTTGGCGAACCGAAGATCAAAAGAGGTCGCCTCTTTTGATCTTCACCTGAAGACGATTGCAGATACAAGCATTCGAAACGTCGTGAAAACCTTTTAAATACATTAAGACGATGGACGTCCGAAACGATAGTAATCAAATTTCTAAATGTTCTACATTTCGAAATGGGCGTTGTTTATAGACATTGCTTTTCAGGTAACCCCACAAAAAAAACACACGGCGTTAGGTCTGGAGACCTAGTATGCCAAGGATTACCTGAATATCGACCTGTCCACTGCTCACCAAACTCATTGTAAAAAGTTCAAATAACGTTCGCCATTTAAATTTTGTCTAAAAAAGAAGGGACCTACAATTTGCTCATTTAAAATTCCACACCATACATTCACTTTGAAACTATATTGATCCTTGGCTTCAGTAGTAAAATTAGGATTATGATCTGCCCATCATCTACAATTTTGAGAACTGACGACACCATTTGAGGTAAAAGTTGCTTCGTCAGAAAACAGCACATTTTTTGAGAAATCACGATTGTCTTCCAACATTCCTTGGTACCATACACAAAAATTAAATCGAGCGTCGTAATCCCTGTCTCGCAGTACTCACACAAATTTTGGTTTGTATGGGTGAAAGTGATTTTGCTTTAATTAAAATTCGTCTAACAGAGAGTTTGAGATATTTCTGCTTTTTCTGGCATAATTTTCGTCGAAACTCTTGATGTCTCAGTGACTGTCAGTAAAACATTGTTTACATTATTTTCATTATTTACAATTTTATTTTTCAACCAAACCAGTTTCCTTAAATTTTTGCAATATCATTTTGCCACCGTAGTAAAATACAAATGTTGGTCTTGATTGAAAATTTGCTAAAATATAGCCGGTTTTATCGAAAAAATACTAACTTTTGACCTTTGACAGATGAAATTTAGTGAATGTGAAAAGTTAGGTTAGGTGTAAATGTTGAAAAAGGAGTATTGTTTCGATAAAACCGACTACATTTTGTGCAAAGTTGTACCAAAAATGAATCATTTGGTGTTTGTACTTAAAGGTGGTAAAAAGAAGGAGGCATTGGAGTGATTTTGGTGAGCGAAAATGGTTCCTAAAAATTACCTCTTAAATCATATCCACTGTAATTATTTTTTTTTTCGGAAATTTAATATTTCGACAAGCAAGTCACCGTTTTAATGTTGTTAAATTATTATCCTTCATATTTGCTAATTTTAATTTGGCTCCTGAAACGTCGTCTTCTGTCAAAAACATTTTTTTGATATTAATTTTTACATGTACTTTAATGTGAGTTAGGTATTGTTTGTCCCTACCGGACTACTAGCGCTGCTGGTGGGGAATTTTTCGTACTTGAGGAAAAAGGATCATCAATACCGGTGGCGTTATATTCCTCGAACTATTCCGTATAGGTTATTGTTATTATTTCTGGTGGTAGCTTTGTTTCAGGTGGCCTCTGCTAGAACTTCCGATATGATAGTGCCCCAAAATGTTGCCATCTATTATCTGAATTTTGAAACAGCAAGATGGTAACCAATGATTTTTTGCTACGATCAAATAATATAGTTAGTTACTTGATCATCTGCATAATGAGAAATTTGATTTCGGCATTCAATCGAAAGCTAGTAGGCGATAAGTATGTGCTATCATCTGAATTTAACATTGACAATCCTGAAAAGGCTGAAAAATACAGTGGACTTTGTTGCCAAAATTAGTATTTCAGAAGAACCACTTGTATTCCAAAAAGGGCCAGTGTGGAATTATATCCCCCAGTGCAAGAACAAGTGACAGAGGTAATATCAGATGATTTACTCAGTGTGATCTACAATATTAACATGATATTATATAAAAAAGTAAAATTTAAAAATTGCCTGTACATATGTTTCATCTTTCATGCTACCATATATTTCTCCTCTGATAATCATCAAGTTGCATTGTTTCGCAATGGTTGGATTCCAATATGCATTTTCTCCCCTTATTGTCATTTCCACAGAACTCGTTAATGCTACAGCGTCAAAACGTGTTAAAACAGCCATTCTAAGCTTGAATTCTGAAAATAAAACGAAATATTTGAGCAAAATATACAGAGTAACAATCAATGACATAACCTCAACTGTTTTAAATAAGCTCTAAATATCTAATAATCCTCACCTCTCAACAAAATATTATTGTAATTCCTAAATTTGGACTTACTTTAACAAAATATTAGTATATCCACCCTTAACACGAATAAACTGAAAATAAAAATTCCTTATGGGTATTTAACATGCAATTGCATTTTAGATGGAAAGGTTTGTAAGCTACCCCCTCTTGTGACGTCAGACTTAGGTAATCCATTGACGTAGCATTCTAATTTTAAATAGAACAGTTTGTTTATTTTCAGATTTTTCAGGAAATGGTAAATATAGACATTGTCTAAAGATATATAGTCAGTCAACCAAACGGGAAATTTTTTGGATACAAATGGATTTCATTCGTAGATGGCGTTAGTCTAATGATCTCCAAAAATGATATATCCGAGTGAGATGGAAGAAATTTAGGTGGGAGTGGCAATTGGCAAGCGACCCGACCTTGAGGGGTTAAACGTTAAACTGGAATAACAATATTTTGTTTCTGTTTTCCGCAATATCTCATGCAATTTGTATTTATTTTAAAATTTGAAATCGTGGAGTGATTTGATAATTTTATGTGGTATTATTGAGTGATCGTCGTTCTGTGTTTTCTGTGAACATTCAAGTGTATAAACTTTTATAAGACAATTACATTTGTTAGAAAAATTGGAAAAGAAGGTAAGAATGAAATATTCATTTATTTGAGATATTGGGGAATTACTGTCCCTTTAGGAAGTTATATTGTGAAGTTGAGTATGATTTAATATCCACTAATATGTTTAGTAACAAAAATAGTAATAACGAAAAGTAAGGTTATGTTGTAGAAGAATGGATATATTATTTCTAATAATACAATCAATAGATTCAAAAGACCATGGCCTACCTATTTTGAATTGAATTTACTCGAAACTGCATTACTGAAAATGTTATATATTCATTGAGTTTCCAAACACTGATGTTCTCTTTATACTCAGATAATATTGACTTGTGCTATAAAACATTTTCATTCCAAATAAGTTGATACCTGTTGGACAAACCAATGGCTTCTTGAGATACGACCCAAAATTAATGAATTTTCAAATAGTTATTGCCAATAAATCTGCTGTGTAAGCTAAGTTCTGAGAATACAATTTTTATTGGTGTCAGCCCAAGCAAAAGAAACTTTCAATAAAGATTCCCTTCCAGTGGTCATTCATACTTTTTCTTATGGAGTGTAGTGTATATTATCTTAACAATATTTGTAGGTAAATGACTATTTTATACATGTATGTTTCAGATGTCTGGGAATAAATGTGCTTACTACAATTGTGGGCTTTCAGCCCGGAATAATCCTTCGTTGAGACTATCCCATTTTCCAGTGAAAGATACCGCTAGATGTAAACGTTGGATATTACACTCAGGTATTATATCTCCCTTTTCCAATTTTGAGTAATATTATTGTAGAAATATATTGAAGCCTTCCAAGAAGCATCTACTTGATTACTCTTTGGACGTCCATCGTTAATGGATTTGAAGGTTTTCGACATTTCGAATGCATGTATCTGCAATCGCTCTTCAGGTGAATACTGTATTCACGATTGCAGATACATGCATTCAAATGTGGGAAAACCTTTCAAATCCATTAAGACGATGGACGTCCGAAACGAAAGTAATCAAGTTACCACATTGCCTACAACCTTCAAACAAAAGCATTTACTTATTGAAAAAGATTTTATAAATCTCAAGTAACTTTCTTTGCAAAAAAATAGGATTGCTGGAAGTTTATCAGAAATGTTGATGATTGTAGAATTTAAATTCTCAATAGTTGAAGGTATGGAACATTTGATACCGGCATTTGTGTGATACTAGTGTAAAGCTGTATTTGGGTGGTTTTCATAGTTAGCAGACTCCCCAATGGGTCGCTTCATCATTCTCTATGCCACACAAAAAGTCACTTTTTATCTTGAAAAAAATTGCAGTACTCCAAACTACTCGAATCAAGTTGACTGTGCCTTCATACTATACCGGGTAACAACAAGATCACTTTCGGGCTGCCTTTTTTTATTTTTCCACCATATTTTATCATAACTTACTTTTATTTCATTATTTATTAAAATTTTGCCGTATCTCAAATATTTAACAAAGCCATAGTTGCCGTTGCCGTGGAAATGACAATATAAGTAATACAATATTTTTTATCATAATGATAAACATTACTTTTTTTTATTGGTGCCCCTTTTTACCCATTTAAAGCACGCCTCAGCGTGTTTAAATCGAACTTTAAAAAATGCGCGTTTTTTAAAGGTAACCATGACAACATCAACAAATCGAGAAACGTGAAGTCTAAATGACAAATTTTTGATTATTGATCTGACAGGAGTACCTTGTAACGTCAAAATATTACTCACAATTCGTTCATTTATATGTGCTCCTCCATCCATTTGATGAACTTTTCATATTCTTTTTTATATATATCACTGGATTTTCGCGGTATTAACCGCGATTCTGCCTCACTATTCAAAAAATCGATATTAGAATAATTCATTTTTGAGCTCTGGTGACAAAAAATATTGATCTTTGGTAACAAATTGCAAATGAATGTTTTTCTCATTTCCATGACAACGAAAGGTATACTGATGTCACATCACGAATTCAACCTTCTTGCATTATTAGTTCTTATTTCTATTATTTGTAGTAATAATACCAGTATATATGATTTCAAAGTGCACCAATAAAAAAAAATAACGTAAAGTATTCGTGGATAACTGGTCTTAAAAACACTTGCTCTATTTCGAGCACTCCGGCTGCGCCGTCGTGCTCGAAAAATCGCGCGTGTTTTAAAGCCCTTTTTATCCACTTATACTTTAATATACTATTTTTCCATTTTTATGTCTAAAATGTGACACATATTTCAACTCAAATTAGTGAGAGAAGTTGTACTTTTAATCACTAGTGATTAATAGTATATTGTTTTACGAGTGACAAAAGTAACATTTTTTTAAGCGAGAGAACAGTTTACTAGCCAAGGCTGGTAATGTTCACGAGTTTCGAAAAATATTTTTGACGAGTGAAACACTATACTTTTTCTACAACCCTGTTTATACCATAATAATATGCTAAAAAAGGACGATGAACAAATATTTTATTTTAAATTAAAAATAACAGAATTTTTTTAAACGTTACTTATGATTTAAATATTGGTTAATTGTTACATTTGAGCAATTATTGAAAATTGTCACTCCAGATGAAGATGCGCCGTAATCAGATAGGGTTGAATTTTGTATGGATTATAAAATTTTTGTTTGTATTTGATTTTTGATGTTTGTAACTGATTGATCAACATATCCCTCCGCAACGTTACTACCAGCCTCCATGCTTTTTTAATTGAAGTAAATCACCTCTTGCATCCACTAATAGCGTTGCTGAAGTTCTACGCAAACAATGCCCAGTATATTTATGGGGATCAGGCAAGTTTAAATATTGAGCTATTTGCATAAGAAATTTACTGAATTTATTTATTCCCACAACCTGTCTAGTACACTTTCCGTTCTGTTAGTTAATAAAGAATCTTGAATTTATTTTGTCCATATCTAGTGGACGGGGGTTCATATAAATTTTAGAAAGGCGAAGAGCTGCAAAATGATGTTAACAAAATTGAATGTATTACCAACATTAACGAATTATTAAGAAATATAGCCAGTTATAATTCAAAATGCTAATGTTTGTGAAACGGTAAAAACTACAATTTTTCACCTAAATTGAATAAATCTCCTTCTTTTGTAAGTCGATTAAAATGGTTTTATCTCTTTATTTCATTCTGAACAACTGGGTAGTACTGATAGATATGGCAGAAATGATTTATGTAAATTTGTAGTTTTGGTGGAATAATTGGAAAACGTATTGTTTCTTTTTTTACTAATAGAGGAATAAATATGTCTGATGACTTTTGAATTCAAGTACTCACTAATAAATATTCAAAAAATCTCAACTAATTGGCATATTTTTTCTTTCATTATAGATTTTTTTCACCATATTTGGAAGAAAATTTGCATCTAATAATTGTTCCCTTATCCCATGTATTGAGTTTTATCATAATAATCTATTTCTTTCAGTATGCATACCAGAAAAAAACACAAGAGGTTTTTCACTTCCATTGGCATCATCTTCTCGTTCTACCCCACCACCAATGAGCCATGAAAATTGTGCGAGGAAGAGGCAACACCTACCGCTACTGAAGTCTCGGACCTCAAAAATTATGTCCAAATTCGAAGTGCAGCAAGAAAACTAATTTTTCTGTGAGAAGTGTAACCAGATCTTTTGTAACTCAGAAAAAAGTTTTTATAAATTGCATAAAAATAAGTTATACAGACCAAGTGACAAAAATTAATAAAAAAGTGTAACCAATCTTTTTTAACTTAGAAAAAGAACTTGTTGTTATAAAATCTAATTCATCTCTTGTATCAATTGCGATATGGTGATATTTTTCTGCCATCATTTTATCACTTCTACAACCCAAAATGTAAAATCTATAGTGAGGTTTCCATTACAATCTTCAAAAATTCAATATATTATACATAAAAAAATTGCATATGACTTTTCTCTGTGTCTGTGAGAGTACCATGCAAATTATTGTATTCAAAGTGATTGGATAGTGCAAGGAATAATTTTAAAGATTAACACACATTTTTAAAATATTTTGAAGTAATAAATTTTTCTCAAATTACTTCTCAATGCAACAAACAAAAATAAAATTTGAAATTTTCTACAAGTCAGAAAATATTGCTTGATATCATAGGGCTCCATATTACATAATTATTTTACAGACTTCAGAAATCTGATTGAAACTTCAATATTCCTTATATTTTCCGGAAGATAAAATTTTATCTTACTTTAGACGGTGCTCCATTCATATAGGGATTTCTTATGAATGAGATAAAAAAAATATATTGTTTCATAAATATGAGTTAAACGGTGTATTTCAAAATGATCTGGATGATTCAAAAGAAATTAATTCAAAAATATCGATTGCTAGTATGGCCAGTACTTTCTATATGACTTGGAGATCTCTGCAGGAATCTCTTAAGCATTTTTTTGCGATAGAAAAATTCTGTTCACTTCGGCCTCAAATGACTATTCTCAGTTATCAGTATTTCAGGATCAACACTTTTTGATAACTCTTATGGCATATGTTACTCTAGATAGTTTAGTGCAAAGCTTGTCTATATGATATATCTGTAATATTTTTATTTATATTAATAAATATAATAAACAAAATTAGACCAAGAATACTACCCTATGATGGGACTCCCATAGACTTTCTCAAGGCAATGGATCTTTCTATCGTTTCTTTTCGAGTTCTACTTATGATTTTTTTTTTCGAATATGACTCAAACCTGTCATAAGAATTTCCACAAATTCCATATTTAGTTTCCCTAATAAAATATTATCCTTACAGTCGAAGGCCTCAGATGAATTCACGATAATCCCATAGGATAGATCTTCCTTTTTTTTGGTGGAATGCACAAAATTATTCAAATAATCATACTAAAGATTGGAAAACATTCAGTAACCAAAAGAGATACTAATTGTTTAGTCATTGATATTTCAAAAATGTTTGATAAATACTTCACTGATTGGTTCAAAATTCATATATCTAGCTTATTGCCTTTTTAGGAAGAGGTTTTACAACAGCAGTTCACCTAGAAAAATTATCTCGTCAAAGGACCCTGCTCAAAGCGTTATGGAAAAGTGCTCTATGTGGGAATTGCTTGAATTTTTCATATTGTTCAGAAGAATTTGTCCTGATTAAAAGCTACCATTATGCTAAAGTCCAATAATCAATAGTTTCTGAGATATTGCAGTCGTATTGCATCCATATTATGGTACTTGGGATATGCACCATGAATCTGAAATTGACGTCTAACTTTCTTCATAGCGTTCTAAAGGTTCTAATCAGCCAGCTAATAGTACCACAGGTCTCCAATAGGTTAAACTGTAACAAGAGTGTATTTATTCAAGTACTCCTTCACTAACGGAGGGGGAAACCTGTTGTGTATTTTATATTAGCTTCAATGTTACGTAAGTAAATTACCTGCTCCAGAAATATTTTCAAATTACCTATATTGAAATATTCAAATAGGGGTTGTCTACATGGAACAACTTGCATAGCGCAATAGCAAAGGTCCCGTGAACAAAACAGAAATGCGACACTCTTACCCAAATATAAATATTTATTTTTCAGTATCATTGGCCAATATCTCCGAAACTATTGGTTATTGGACTTTAGCGTAATGGTAACTTTTAATCAGGAAGACTTCCTCTAAACAATTCCCAGATAGATCTCTTTTCCTTAATTTTTGAGCAGGATCCTTGGACCAGGAAAGTCAAAATACTGACATGTGCACAATTTTACAATATGTGGTGGGTTGGTACATCGATTCTTGTGTGCTGCTTTTGTTCTTGATATTTTTTATTTTATCGACTTATTCAAATTCTGTAACCGGGCACGAAAACAAAAAGTGGAATAAAAGGCTATTGACCTTTCAAAACCACTTAACCTCATCACTAATAGAAATTAAAAAATATCTCAACTGAAAGGCACATTTCTTCTTAATTATATATATTTTTCATTTAAGTCAGAAGATTTGCATCTGATGATAATAATTGCTCCATTCTCCCATGAATTCAAATTTTTCATTAGGATTTATTTATTATCCGACAAATAAACGTCACATGTCAAATATGAGATACTGGAGAACACAACTTTTCATAATTTCAAGATTATTAGCAAGAATTATATTTTGTTACCGATTCTCTTTTTCTAAAATGAAACAGAAGTTCAGTTTTCTTTGCCATCCGGTGGTGCCGCCACTTTACGGAATACAATTTTCACAGTTTCCCTGAAAGTTTAATAGATGGCGATCGCAAATTGCATCCAATACTTTTTCCATAGAGATTGACTGACTATGTATCTTTAGACAATGATATAGATATAGGAGTATTCCTAGTGACAACAACAAATGTTGAGGATCTAAATATTTCCAACTGCTGCGGCAACGTCAATTGCAGCGGCTGCGTCTCAAATTATAAATCCAGCTTTAAAGTAAAGAAGTTGTGGAAATCTTTACAATGTTCAACAGATTTGGGACTTCGGTGATAACGACATCTATGATTTGTACGCGAATCTTTACGCTGGTGACGGGCTCGACAAAAAAAATATTTTTGAAGAAGTAGAACATAACCCTAATAAATATCCGCAAAATTCAAAATATGTTTTGATTTTATAACTCTTGACGGTATGGATGTGGAATTCAAATTACTGGATCATTTCAGACTCACAAGTAACCTCAGCCGCAATTTCGCATGCGGCTATTCAGAAGACGACAGATTCTTCATCATCAACGACACCGGTATTTACATTTTATCACTGAATGGTTCATTGACATATGAATTCCCTTCATTCGCTTGTAAAAAATACCACATCCGTACGTCTGATTTCGCTCCCTGTACTCGTGTCGACTTGGATATTAATTCCTTCCACAGCGATCTCCCCAGAGAGGATCTGTACGAAACCCTCCTGAGTGTAGAGTATAGCATAGGTTTGAAACACACCAAGGCAATAGACGCTGTTCCTTTATGTGCTGAGTGGTCCCCTAGGGGCATTCTCGGGGGAAATGACTGTGTGTTGGCTGTGTTAACCAACTTACATAGTCTGGAGGTGTATATGAAATATTTGGATGAGAACGAGGTGACCCAGTACCGTTTGATATCGAATATATCCCAAGAAATCATTGACGTGGAAAGGAGCAAGTGGGTGAATCCTACTAAATTTGCGATAAGGAATAAACTTGATGAGTTCAAGAAAAGAGTCGCCTCTGTTGCGCCAACCGGCAAGTATTTGTACCCTATTAACTGGAACTTAACACGTTGACTGCCACGGTACTTTTCAGGATTCCAGTCTGAAAAGCCAATTCAATTTAATCATATTATAGGTATAATAAAAAACTCTTATTTTAGTATATAGTATTCATCAAAAAGCATGTAGAATGTTTATTTTTAAAAGAACATCCTAAGAATTATCTCGTAGATTATGTAACAGAAATCTCTTTGCGGAAGCCAAACTACGAGTTAATTCGTGCACCGACATGCTTCGACCTACAGAGATATGCATCTAAATTCGTTAGTAATAAATCAAATATAGATTCGAGAGCATCACTTTTATGTCTTTCTCGAATGGTTTTATAATTATTTTATAATCAATTTATAAATTTCTGTTAATTTATTAACACGTTGATGGACACACAGGTCATACGGCGTCACAGAGATCGCTGACAAATGCTACACAATGCCGCACTGAGTCCCCCGCATGCGGATTAAATTAGACAGAACGTGAAACTCTGTCAAATTTGCATAGTTATTATAGGAGACACGTGATTACTGTCACGGATTGTGTGCAATAGGTTCATGTTGTGTCATTTTGTTGCATAAAATATCGGTTTAAATCTTCACCCTGCCAGAATTTGTCCCTCCCAATTTGATGGCATCGTATTTGCCATAAGCAAATCATTCCTTTTACAACCAGTGCTAAACTTCAATAATCACATAAAACATGTACCTATGCAACAAACTAAACAAAGCTTTTTATGGAATTCTTCAAATGAAATCTTACATTAACAAGCGAACTCTGATAAACCTATATTATAGTAAAGAGTAAGTAACTTTATTTAAATAGGAATATACAAATATAAGAGCTTATTAATAGTTGTATATATACACAAATATATACACGCATAAGGCAAGGCATAAGACTAAATGTAACTTAAACATTGAGATAATACCGATTAAGAGAACAATATGTAGTTTAAAGAGTGTAAGGACGCAGTAAATTTAGATGTGTAAGTAGGTAAACTGAAAGATAACTTATAACAAAATAAAGTGTAAATTATAACTTGAAAGATCCTTATATCTCTTCAGTGTCACATAACTGACAAAAATTATTACAATAGTATTATCATACACTTAGTTATAAATAAGTACATACATACTGATGAATCAGGTTTGTTTCCTTCCTACTCCAGAAGATTTGATTTGAAAGAACTTAATGTTTTTCGGTAAGTTGTTAAATTGAATAAGTCCTTGGTGGAATACAGAATTTGTGTTTTTTTATAATTTGTTCTATTTACATGAAAATTTGAGCTTCCACGAGTTTGATGATCGTGTACTTGGTCATTGGTTGTAATAAACTGCTTGAAGTGGGTGGGAGACGTGCCCTTTACTTCTTTACCCTCATAACCTGTTCCCAAACTGGGACGGCGAACAGTAGGACAGACTGTACAACACCGTATATAACTCTTCTCTTGTATATGCTTGGTCCCATAGTATTTGGGAGAATTCTTGTGAGGGCTTCTACTTGTCTGTCTGCTCTCCAACTTATTGTGATTTTCAAGAAAATAATATTACTTCAGTAAACATATTTTTTATGTTTTGTATAAGCAGTTTTTGCTAAATAAAGAATTTATTTATTTACACTGATATACTAGGAATTTAATCGTACCTGCACAAATATGGCAAGCAAAGAAACTAAGAGATAACTCTCTAGTTGGCTTCCTAGACAAGAACGCCAACTACGAGTTATCTTGTAGTTGCAGTCAACGTGTTAATAGAAATCCAATTATTGGTATAGAAAAATTGTTGGTGTCATATTCATATCAACACCATTTGTATTTTTCTTTGCAGCTTTTACCTGGAGTCATCTATTAAAAAGAGGTGGAAAGCAATATTCTGTCATTTTTGTGAGTGTCCTGAATGGAGACATTACATCATGGGCTATTTTAGAAAAAGATATGAACCCAGAAGTCATCTTAAAACCTCTTTACTTAGGAAGGTATCGTACGCTACTAGGAAGAATTACAACCATGTATTGGCATGAGACTAATGAATATGGTAAGTGGTAGGAAACAGACTGTATCAAAAATATCCTATAAAATTTTGCAATTTCTGCAAGACTTACTCATCAATTGACTTTCACACATCCATGTGGATACAAAATATTGACTTATTAATAAGGGGTAAGTCATGTTTAAGTGGATGCAATATGGCTAGTTCCCCACAAATTTTATAACAATCTCTCACCAATATGCTTAGCCTTGTCAATCCCAAGCAATCTTATTTTCAGTTTCATAAATGTATTAGTTGAATAATTATAAATATTTTCAAATGAAAGTGAAAAACTATATTTTCATCCCACTGCACCATTGTATGAAAATATGACACTGGAAGCAATGTGAAATTCAATGTGAATATCAATATGTATTAGCAAAAATTAATATAAATTAGTGTTGGGTTAGTTTGGTATGATATGAATTCAATGTTTATGCAGAAAAAATTCAGAATGGATTTATATAACCCCTTCCAGTTCTTGGCATGATAATCTATTCGATTTGGGATATGTTTTCTTGCTTACTACACATGGTGTTTCATAATTGAATGCTGATCCTAAAGGACGATTATCCTTGGATGATTTTAAGAAAAAATCTTCATATCAACATTGTTGTGTATTTAATTGAAAGTCTATCATAAAGACAACAGTTTTTATCTTAATAAACACACAATTACAGGACATATTCCCAGACAGGGATCCCTCTTGTCGATTGTTCGTATCCACACACAGAGCGTTTTTCTAACAAAAGTTGTTTTCAAAAACACTACATTTCCCCCCGTGTTATTAAAGATTCAACCTACATGGAGGTTTTATAATTCTACCAGATCGCGTAGACATCCCACACAGCACATGTACGTACAATGGATGAACAATGGACGTTGAATATGGATGTTCAAGACATCCACTGGATGTCCAGAATTAGTCCAATGTACATTCAATGGACGGCCAGGACACCACTTTGGACGTACAATTAAAGCCCAGATAACGTCCAATGTATGTACATTGTGCGTATTTTGGGCATTTGTATGTCCATATTTGGTAAATGGATGTCCAGAACATATCCAAATAACAACCACTGTGGTCGTCCAATGTACATCCATTGTATATCCAAAATGAATCCAGAGGATACAGATTATACAAGGTGTCTTGTAAATAATGGGCAATACTTTGGAAACATATTGTAAAGGTAAAACTAACAAAAGTTCTCATACATACATTGTTCTTGTAGTGTGCCCCTTTTAGACATTTCTACTTGAATAGAGAATCACAAAGACTTCTCGATAAAGTTATCACAAAAATCTCGGTGATACAATATTTGAAAGGGAATAAGTACCAAGTATTATTTTTTTACCTATACCATATGTTAGCAAGTATTGCCCAATATTTCAACACCCTGTGTAAATTACATTTCATATCAGAAAGTTGACATTTGATTGTTAAAACCCAAAATTCCTTAGTGTTCTGGATCTCAACTAAAATGTTTACGAGCATGGCATATCAGGATAAATATTCTTTGATAAGTAATTTTTCGTAAAATCAATAATTTTGGAAATATACATTTTTCATTTCAAAATTATAATTATATATTCCAAAAACTAACACATTCACAAAAAATGGTAATAGAAGTTGTTTATCTTGAACCTATCAAACTTATGAACAATTTTCTCTATACAATTCCATAAATAGATATTTTTTCAATGAAATTTGTCTTCTCACATATTTCAAAGGTTGAAATCCAACTAAAAATTGATACAACCAAAATTGAGCTACTAGAACTCTCTAGTTTCATTCTTTTATATCTTGCACAAAATTAACTTTCAAAACTAACTGTTTACACATCATCCACCAAAGGAATTCATTAAATAACAACATAAATGTAAGTAGATACTCTAAAAAAATTTATAATAAAACAAAAGAATAACAACACTGGTCAAAAGTATAAATAAATAAAAATATTCTGAGAACGATTCATTTCCTTTCATTTGCTCTCCTTAATCATTTCATTATTGCCTCGTCTATTTGTTTTTTGTTCGTTTTTCATATGCTTGTTCTGCAGCACCCGTATGTATGTATATATTCAATAATAATCAACAATATATCTTTTGTTCCACCCACTGATCAGGAAGTCGGACATTTTCAAATTCTTGAATGATTGTTTCATTTTCGACGTGGTAAATATATTGAGATGCGAGACCTTTGCTTATAAGTCGGAATGAACACCTTTTCATTAACTCACATGTGTTCCCTCCTCCAGTTTTTGAAATCTTATTTGAATGAAAAATGAATAATCAACATAAAGGAATAAAACTTTGCTTCAAAGAGTACGTACAGGAAAGATTTGCCAAGTTTGAGTTTGTTATATATGATCATTACTCCAAGACTACTTGGAAAATTATACACCTTCATTCATTTCACTATTGACAGGGGACACTTGAGAGGGACTCAATCCTTTTTTTCCATTGTAGGCTTAAATGGGGGGAGGTAGAGGTAATTTTCATTTGTTTCATCGGCCGCACTTTCTTCTTTCTATATTTTCTAGACTATGGATCATTATCATTCAGATCACTGCTGTATTCAGCCACTTTTGTTTTATTTCTTGCTTCCAAGATATCTGTTAATAGGTTGCATTTCTGTTGAAACCTGCAGCACATTCATTTTCATCTGAAATTCACCACCATGCATCAGTCGCACTATCTTATAATATTTATTCCAAAGGTTTTTGGAACCCATATCAATCATTAATGAAAAGTATACTTGTTTATTACCATCGATGAACGAACGAAATGGAGTCATAAATGGAGAGCAAAGACGCGAAGCATTAACCTCACATTTCTCAACAACACAGGCACGTTCCACTAAACGTTCGCGACGCTCGCAACGACCCAAAAAATTGCCCGCGAATTTCAAAAATATTTTATAGGCGGCAGGAAAAAATAGCAACCGGAAAAATAACGTTTTTTGATCCCGAAAAGAATACAGTGATTGAAGATACTTACGAATTTCATTTGAAATAAAAATAAGATTCTTATAGGGATTAAACTGAAATTCATATAAATATTTTGGGACATTGAATGGATGTACAATGGACGAACATTTTTAACATCCAATGGACGTCCATGTTCACACATACAATGAACATCCATTCAATGTCCATGGACGTTTGGACTTGAGATGGACCTAAAATGGACGTCCAATGGATGTCGTGTGTTCTATGGGATGAGGGTTGTTTTCGATGTAGAAGTTGGAATTTAATTTTTTTCAACATCAATAGTATTTTTTTGACAACTGTCAGAATTATTTCCAACTTCTCTCACAATGGATGATTGTTCAACACAATCTGAGACATTATCAGGTACAGACATATTAGGAAGAATAGTATTTGGCTTGATACTTGAATTAGGCGCTATAGAGTCATTTAATTTGTTTTCATTATCAACATCACCGATTTCATTCGATAATATATCCTAAAAATTCGACATTATTTCTGAAAAACTTGCATTTTTGTTCTTTTACTTTGACATTAAAGTCTTCTAATCTTTTAAAAACATCTCTCACATTTTCATAACATTCTTTTAAAGATGACCCATAAACTAAAATATCATCGAGGTAACATTTTGTATGCTTAAGACCTGCCAAAATATTATCCATTAGTTTGGAAGATTCCTGGCGCAGAACTAACACCATATGTTAACCTAGTATAAGCAAAAAGACCTAAATGAGTATTTATAACTAACAATTTCTGTTCTTGATCACTTGCTTTCAATTGTTGGTATGCACCTTTTAAATCAATTACCGTAAAATATTTATTACCACTAAGACATGCAAAAATATCTTCAGGTAGTGGTAAAGAGCAATGATCACTATCTAAAACTCGATTTAAAGTTTTTTTAAAATCAACGCAAATCCTAATATCGTTTGTATTTTTCTTCGGGGCTACAACTATAGGACTAGCCCAATTACTGTAATTAATTTTTTTCAAAATACCAGACTTATCCATAGTAGGTAACTCTATCTCAACTTTTTCTTTCAGTGCATAAGGCATATAATATGCTCTATGAAAAACTGGTTGTGCGCCTTCTTGTAACTTCAATTCAATTTGAATTTTTTGTATACACGACTCTGGTTGCTCTGTAAAGACATTCTTGAAATCATCTTTGATTTTTGATACTAAATTTGACACTTTACTCTCGGTTTGGTTATTTGACGAATTTTTTTCTTTTGACTGACCAGCATTCACTTTTGACAGTAGACGTTCAGACACTGACTGACAAGAATTACTCGACTTTTGACAAGATTTGACATTTACATTGGACTCCTTAAAATTGTTTTTTTCTCCAATCAGGATTTAATACATTTAGCCAATTTCTACCTAACAATGGCACAAATCTGTGGTTACTTTTCAAAATGACCAAAGACAAATTTACTACTTCATCCTTATGTTTTACAAAAACATCAGTTTCCCCAAGAATTGTAACACCTTGACCTGTGAGAACTCTCAAGTCATACTTGACAGAATACAATTTCAAATTTGACAAATATTTTTCAAAATCATCAATATGCATCACTGACTGACATGCACCACAATCGATTTCAAAAACAATGTTTCTATGTTCGATGTCCAACTCTACCTTCTCTGGATTGCTTAACTCTGGTTCCAACGATGACAAATATCCCAAGACCAAGGTATCGTCCTCCTCATCTGACTGGTTTTCTTTGTCTTCAGCGTTGACATTAGACATGCTTTTGCAGACACGACTGGTGTGGCCCACTCTTTTCACTTAAAGCATTGCCAACCTTTCGCAGGACACTGGTCAGGATCATGCTTCCTGGCACAACGAAACCAAGACTTTAATTCCTTTTTCTGACTCGTACTTTGACTGTGTGACGATTTTTTCACAACTTCTTATTGACTGACAACTTGTCTAAGCTTTCAGTGATACTAGACATATTACTTTCGGTACCCATAGACTTCACCTGACCCTCTGCTAGTTCCATTGATAGGGCAGTCTCGTAGGCTTTTTCGAATGTTAAATTGTCTTCTGACAATAACTTTCTTTTAATTGCATATGAAAGAACTCCACAAACTAGTCTATCTCTCAAACACTAACAAAAACTGACCAAAGTTGCAATACTGTGAGTAGTTTTTCAACTTCGTGACAAAAGTTTTTATGTCTTCTTTTGGTTCCTGCACCACATTGTAAAACCTGTATCATTCAGCTATTACTAACATTTTTGGGCTATAATGATCCATGAGGGACTTTTTTAGATTATCATATGACTTTGTACTTGGTAACGCAGGTGCTAGCAAGTCCTTTAAAACACTATAGGCTTCACCTCCCATCAAAGTTAAAAGAAGCGGAACTTTTGTTTTGTCTTCGACTCCATTGCATAAAAACAACTGCTCCAATCTCTCCAGATATGAAGAAATGTCTGAATCCATCGGGTTGAATTGCTCAATTGAACCAATTAGCGACATTTTGACTTGCTATTTGACCACGATGACGGAAAATTTGACACTTGATGATGCATGAAATTCGTTGAAAAATGATCACAATTTTCGCACTTTTTTCTTTTTGGTTCGTTTCGACGCTCGTCGCTAAATTAACTGTTGTGTATTTAATTGAAAGTCTATCATAAAGACAACAGTTTTTATTTAAATAAACACACAAATACAGGGCATGTTCCCAGACAGGGACTTCATCTCGACATCCCTCTTGTCGATTGTTTGTATCCACACACAGAGCGTTTTTCTAACAAAAGTCGTTTTCAAAAACACTACAAACATAGGTCCGCAACCGCTTTATTTCTGAGATACAGGATGTTGAAATTTAACAAAAAAATCAGTTCTTCCCCAATATCTCTGAAACTGCTTTGGCTTTTTTTTCAATTTTGGTACATGCAAAGTACGCCTAAAAATCCATTATTTCCATGATAAAGGATTTCTTAATTTCCGTCAATGGCGTCCCTGTTAACATACCCAGTAATATTTTTGATCAAAATAATGATACGCCGCTAAATAAATATTTTTGTAATTTTCCTCTATCTTCTCATAAAATTGGTCTTCTGCCCATTTTTCGTCAAGCGGACGGTTTTCAATATAGAAGATACAATACATTCATTTGCTTGTCCCTATTCGATTTTTTCTCCTCTTAGTCTTAATTTCACAATTGTGGTAACTAAAGGACTATTATGAACAAAAAATACCAAAATCAAATTAACTGTTCAAAATGTCCGCCTCCTGCAAGTTTGCACGCTTCAACCCTCCTTGTCACTGACTAGCGTACTCTTTGGAAAATTCCTGGAGTATTCCTTATTGCTTCACAGGAAACTATTATTCGCAATTCTTCCTCAGTTAGAATTAGTTGACTGTACACCAAAGTCTTAAGAAGTCCCCAAAGAAAATAATCAAGACTGTTTAAGTCTGGGGATCTAGCTGGCCATGACTCTGGCCAATTAGGTAATCTTCAATAATTCCAGCCCAGACATTTAATGAGAACTGCTCCTGGTGATGAGATTCCACGATCGCATGCCGATTTTCCGCGGCCCAAAAATGATTATTATGTAAATATCTGATCCTGTTTTTAGTAAAACTAGCTTCGTCCGTGAATAAAATTTCCCTGTCAAATAAAGGATTTTCGGTAATTTTTTGGAGAAACCATTGGCAGAAATGTGATAGGGATATAATAAATAATCATGAAGAATCCTCCATACTAGAATATGGGTGATATTCAAATTATTGGCAATTTGCCTCTTACTTATTTCAGGATTTTCGTCAACTGAATTTAAAACAGCTACCTCAATTGCTGGAGTTCTTGCAGTCCGATGTGCTCCTTTCAAGTGATGATTTGGCTCAAAACTTCCTGTTTCACATAACCTTCTGTGAGTGCTTGAAATCGTTCGAGCATCTGGAACCATTCTATTTGGCAAGCCCATACAAGTAATGCATGTCTGCTAATTCGGTATTTGTAAAATTTACCATGTTTTTTTTTAATAAACAAGTTTTTATAACGTAAATAATATCACGTATCTAGCTAAAGAAGTGTCAAAATTGTTTATGTTGAAAACAACGAAATGTGTTCTTAGCATACTAGATGTTTCTAGCCCACAAAATAATCCTACTGCTCTTCAATGACTGATTTCGCATAGGGACAAGCAAATGAATGCATTTTATTTTCTAACTCAAAAACCATTCGCCGGACGAAAAAAAGGCAAGTGACCATTTTTATGAGAAGATAGAGGACAATTACAAAAATAATATTTATTTGGAAAAAAGACTGGCGTATCATTATTTTGATCAAAAATATGGCAGGGCATGTTAACAGGGACACCCCTGATGAAAATTAAGAATTCCTTTATCACGGAAAAAAAATATTTTCATGCGTACTTTGCATGTACCAAAATTGAAAAAAAAACCCAAAGCCGTTTCAGATTTTTTTTTAAATTTCAACATCCGTATCTCAGAAATAAAGCGGCTGGGGCCTATGTTCAATAAAAATTTTTTTAAAATCATCCAAGAATAATCGCCCTTTAAACATTCAATTATGAAACACCCTGTATATGATTCAGAAAAATAAAACATATAATTCATATTTCTAATTGCTTTTGATGCAATAGTTTTCAAGATATAATACACTATTAATCAATTGAAACCATCACTGTGTCCTCATATTGTAAATGTTCATGAATTGAAATATTCAAGTTTTTTCTTGGGAAAGTGGAAAGTATTTGGAAATATTTTTTTTTGAAACATTAATGTAAATAGATGCAACAAACAAAACATTCAATTCAGATCATAAGAAAGTCCTTTTTCTCTTTAACCCTTTCACTGCGGGACGTGGATTTGCAGTCAGTGCTCCGTGTGCGGCATTGGGCAGCCTTTGCGGGTTCGTCCGCTTCCCGCAGTTGAACCATAAACACGTTTCGTGGATATGTACGCTACCCGCAGTTGCAACAAGTCAATCAAAATTGATTGGGCGGCTAACGCACCACTAGTGTGTGCCTAGGATTGCTTGAAAATAAAAAAGAAACGCAAATAATCTTCTTTATTCATCACATTATAAAAATAAAAACAGTAGTAAATTTGTATGACAAAAAACCAAACGTCAGTTTCTAAGTAAAATATATCAAATATTCTTGACAAAAGATATTTTCAAACAAACATAAATTTTACATCAATACTTTTTTTTGGTATGATATTTTTCGAAACATGTCAAAATGCAAAGTGGCACATTGCACTGGGCACATCTGAATGAAGTGTCTTTTCTAATTTTGTGTCTTCGGCATACCACACATCTCTTGGCAACGACTTTGTTGTTTTGATTCTTCTCATTGGCTGGGAAAATGCCTTGCCACCAGCCTCATTGGCACAGCTTCCACTTCGGTTTTGCTGCTACTGGCTCTAGGCCTAACCATTTGATACTTGTCAACCAGTTCTTTTACTACTTTCATCTGAAACTTCAACAGCGGCATATGGTCGCCCGTTTTCACTTTATATATAACGTGAGCATTCAAGACGCTGAGGTCTAGGAGGTGGAGAAATACTTTTTTGTACCACTTTATGGTTTTTCGTACGGACTCTGATGAACTAAGCAACATGTCTGTTTTGTCAATGGCTCCCATGTTTTCATTATAATTTAAAATACACGATGGCTTTTGTTTATCCTCGCCTTGTAATGTCTTACCACAAATTATCATTTCGTCAGTATGCATTGTCGATAGCATCCTAACTTCACGCTTATCTTGCCATTTTGTTGCTAATATATTTTTTGTTGAGTAACATACGTATTCACCCCTTTTCAATTTTTCTTGTAATGGTGGCATGTGCTTTCGATTCATCTTTACGGTTCCGCAAGCATTTGTTTTCTTCTCGTGCAGTATTGAGAATAATGATGGACTGGTGTACCAGTTATCAACATATAGGGAATGTCCACTGTTCAGGTATTTTTCTAATAATGTCAGCACGATACTTCCTGAAATTCCAACTTCGGGAAATTGAGTTATCTCCGTGTTAGAGCCTGTATATATTATAAAGTCAAGTATGTAACTTGTCTCACAATCGCACAGAATAAACAATTTGATACCAAAACGGTGACATTTTGATGGTATGTACTGTTTGAATGATATTCGTCCTTTGAATAGCATCAAACTTTCGTCAATACATACATTTTGAAATGGTTCAAATGAATTTGTGAAGCATTGTCTGAGATGATCAAGTATCAACCTGATTTTGAATAACTTATCATTTTGGTTGGGATTATCATTGTCCCCAAAATGCAACATTTTTAGCAGAAGTAGGTACCGGTCACGTGGCATAATTTGTCCAAATGCAGGTGTGAGAAGGAAGGAGTCAGTGCTCCAATAGTCATTGATTCTTTGTTTTTTTGTAAGTGGCATAAGTAACAGCTATAAATATATACATTTCGTGGCGGTCCACAGGAGTCCAGCTTCTAGTGATGAGGCAGAAAATCGTGTTTTAGTGGATAGATGTTGGTAATAATTATTCGTTTCACTCACTATATTGTCAATAAACTCATTTGAAAAAAATACTTCAAAGCATTCCAAAACGGAAGGGGAATCTCCAAGATTTGCTTTACATCCAGCATTGTCGTCAGAAAATGTATGAATTTCCGGTATAAACTCACCTTGTTGAATCTTCTTCCAAGTGAATTGTTCATCAGGCACAAGTAGTTTTTTCTTTCTTGCCCGTTTAGGTGGTGGTGGAACAGATTTTTCCTCATCACTTTCAGTAGCACTATTATTTTCATCTTCAGAAGAGTCTGCGCTTTCTGATTCATAATCGTAATTTTCGTCATTATTTTCATTTTCGTCCAAGTCGGAAAGTTCAGATCCACTGTCGTTATATGAACGATTATTTGCAATCGAATGTTCTGCTTCTATATTTTCAAAGTCACTATTGTCACTGTTCATGAGAATGTCATATAACTCATCGTAAGTATAGAGTTTTGGTTTGTAAGGCATGTTTATATTATGTATAATTCAACAAACTAACAACGAAATGTATGTGAAAACGTGTTCGCAAACGTAAACAACTGCATGAACATGAACGCATTTCATCGTGTATGTAGGAGACAAAACGCGAAGGCGTGGGGACTGCAGGTGCTTGCACGAAAGTTAGCGCATGTGCCAAGCATATTCTATTGCGGAATCGCTCGCTTGCCGCAGTCTGGTACCTGAAGTCAGCCAGTGAAAATATACGTCAGTCGCACCACGGGACCACAAATAATTTGCGTCATATTACGTCAGCCGCAGCGAAAGGGTTAAATAAAAATATTTATTTGCAAAATTAACACAGTTTTTCCAGGGAATGAATCATTATATGTTACAATGCTTATGTAACAACTTCAGCATCTGATAAATATCTTAGAAATTATGGGTGTGAAGTTAACCACATCCACAAGTACACTGAGAAAAATAAAATCTCGATTAGGTATTATTTTTTATTCTTTTCCGTTTTTTCACATAGATATTTATTCAGTTAGGATAAGTGGATACTCTAACATTTTCTGTTTCAACTGAAGAGGGAAAATTTGATGAGACAGAATTTGAGAAAGTGGAATGGTAAAGTTATTTGAAATGGGAGTTGACATATTTTGAAAATTCACAGGGGCCACAAATGGCTTTGTACAACTTTTTACTTTCAATATTTATTGTTTCAGGTCCTTTCTTCATCACTGATATGGCGACAAAATTTGCCAGATCTTTAAAGGGGGTGAAATGGAAAAGATTTATTTTGAAATTTCACAGAGGCCACAAATGACGTTGTACACCTTTCTGTTGGCCTTCTCCTTGTCACTGATACCTTGTCAGAATTTGCCAGGCCGTTAAAGGGTGGTAAAATTGGGGTTGATATATTTTGAAAATTCACAGGGGTAACAAATGGTTTTGTACACCTTTCTGCTTGTTATATTCAGGTCTTTTCTTCATTACTGATATGGCGCCAGCATTTGCCAGACCGTTCAAGAGGGTGAAATAATAGTCGATATATTTCGAAAATTCACAGAGGCCACAAATGACTTCGTACATCTCGTTTTTTATAATATGTCTACAAAGCCATTTGTAGCATCTGTGAATTTTTAAAATTCACCCCTTTGAGGACCTGGCAAATTCTGACGAAGTATAAGTGATAAAGCAGAGACCTATAACAATAACATATTCGAAGCAGAAAGCGGTACAAATTCATTCATTGTCTCTGTGAATTCTCAAAATATATCAACCACTATTTCACCCACTTCAACGATCTGACAAAATATGGCGCTATATCAACACCCATTTCACCCTCTTCGACGATGTGGCGAATTCAGTATCAGTGAAAAAGAAAAGGCCTACAATAATAACATATCACAAGCAGAAAGGTGTACAAAGCCATTTGTGGTACCTGTGAATTTTCAAAATATATCATCCCCCATCGATGGCCTGGCAAATTCTGGAGCCATATCAATGATAAAGAAAATACCTATAACAATAACACAGAAAGGTGTACAAATTCATTTATGGTTTCTGTGAATTTTCAACATATATCAACCCCCTTCAACGATTGGGTAAATTCTGGCAATGCAGAAAAGACCTATAATAATCATATAACACAAACAGAATGGTGAAGAAAGTCATTTGTAGCCATTTTTGTCATTACAGTTATATTAAATCGTGTGATTTCCATAAACTGTATCACTGTTTCCATAAACTGTATTTTTCGAGAGGATAATGATTGACAATGACCAATTGAGGTAATGTAATACTGGTAATAAATATCTAAAAAAAAACTGATAATAGAACCAGACTGCACTTTGTCAGGCGTTGATTTGCCTTCTTTGTGTTTTTACACCAGCAGTCATGATACAGGTAGCTGAAACCATGCTCATGAAATATGCAAGTGCACACTTTTCCTTAAATTATTTAAGCTGGATGCACCATCTCCAGTTTTTTGTATATTAGTTCTATGAACTCCAAACTGGATAATCTATGCTAAAGGAAAAAAGTAACAAGTGTTAACTGTTCATTAGAAGCAACTTGATTTACTAAAATTATATGTGATACCTTTTGAATAAAAACAAAATGGGTCAATTTTACTCAAAATATGAATTCTTCCATAAATCTTAATTTCAAACAACTTTTAACTTTTTTTCTCATATCTTCAAATACAAAACTAGTTTATTCTTGAGAAACTGTATATTTTTTCAGAACTTCCCTAATACTAGTCATATTTAACATTTCTCATCATATTGATAATTAATAATGCCTTCTTTATTTATTTTTTGGAATGGTATGGATATAAATTTAATCTTGATATTTTGAACAAGGTGAATTATCTGAACACCTCGTTTCGTATCCATTTAGTTTTCAATAATTACTTCTCCAATTCTGCTTCAAAATCTTCCAACCATATTTTTTCAAGCTTATTTAAAAAAATACTTGAAAGTAATTTTTTGGCTGTTCTGAACTAAACTGTAGGAATATTTTCATTTGCTTGCAAAAGCATTCTGGAAAAGTATTCACTGTAATGATACTCTATGTATATTAATATTTTTTGTTTTTTAATTGACGCAGAAGGTGCACTGTTTTATGCCAACAGCGATGGTAGAATGAATGTCCTACACGTATCCAATTTAGATCAGAATGAAGTAAAATTCGACGAAGAGCGATTACTTTGGACTGAACCAGACAAAGTGGCAATTGAAAAGATTACTGTGATGATTCATGACAGTAAGACTTTCATAGTAGCTGCCAAACAAAGAGTTCTAATTATTTATGGGGTGAATGAAAATGGAGACTTTTTTGACTGTAAATGTGCCTCTATCGACAATTACTATATAACAGGTAGGTGAAAACATCAACTCGGTTTTCTCATCAAGTTAACGTAAAACACCCAATAGTTGACATTCTAATGTCCTTTTGCAAAAATCGATTCAATAAAAGCATGCAATAACATTTGTATAAATGCACTAATTATATTATTTTCATGTTTTTATTTTTCTTCATGCAGTAAAACACCACCAATTTTGGAAATTTCTAATGTTTGATACCTGTCGTCATCCAATGCTTGACATATATGAATGAAAACTGGAACACACAACCCAAGCAAAATTCTTATATTATAAAAATTTGCCGATTTATTCTACTACTTAGATCAATATGAACAGTTTTTTGAAATGTTTGAACAAATTCACGAGATATTCAACGAAAACATTGTAGTTTTAGGCGATTTCAACATACCACACTTAATAATCAACTCCAAAAATGATAACAAAACATCTCAGGCAAATAATTTTTCTAACTTTTTTGACTTCCAACAGATTAATAATATACGCAACTCCTCCAACCTTTTGGCATTTGCTAATGTAAAGTATGAGACTCTACACGATAACGCCCCACTACTAACTAAAGACCCTCACCATCCAGCTTTAATGATTAACATTGATATATCATCAAAATAAAAAAAAATCAAGATAGAAAACTCCCAAAAAACATAATATTTCAAGAAAGCTGATTATCCTTCATTGTACTTGGCTTTTCAAGAATGTGACTGGTCGTTTTTGAATAATTACACATACGTGAACTGCACAGTTGGTAAATCATATGAAACAATATATTCCATTTTTGATTCACACATACCATTCTACAAAAAAGTTAACCACAAATACCCAATATGGTACTCTGCCGAAATTATCGAAAATATTCGTGAAAAATCAAATACTGTTAAGAAATATAAAAAAACTATATCAATATTCTATTTAAATCGCCACAGAAACTTGCGTTCCATCTTAAAAACTCAAATAGAGCAATCCTATGAAATGTACCTAATAAATGTACAATCATCAATTCATGATGATCCAATTTTTTTCTGGAATTACATTCATTCCAAAAAAAAAGTAAAGAATTCCTGGTAAAATGAATTACGATAATCAAGAACTAGAGAGCCTCGAAGATATAGTAAATGCATTTGCGGAGTTTTTAGCAGCATGTATCTTCCTATCAACTCAATTCCCAACGATCATTCAGGATCGGTGAATAGTAGGGAAACTAGCAATATCAAAAACATTTCTGAGGATGAAGTGAGAGAAGCAATAATAAAACATCATGAATAATATGACTTCTGGTTTCGACTCTAAACCATCCTTCACAGTGAAAGACTGTAGGTCAGTTTTAGCCGCTCCGTTCTGTTTCATCTTCAACCTGCCGTTAAATATAGCAACGTTTCCCGATGTTTGAAAACTTGCTAAAATTTGCCCTATTTTGAAGAAGGGGGATGTTTCTACCATAACAAATTATAGAACAATTTCGATAATCTCAAACTTCGCAAACGCGTTTGATATTGTTTTGTATAAACACATGTACTTGTCAACTCACAATCAAATTAGTGTATTTCAACATAGCTTCATGAGCCACCCCTGCACTGCAACAAATCTAGCACTATTTTCCCACTATGTGTGCTCAGCTTTAGATAAACAGGGACAGGTGGATGTGATATACACGGATTTTTCAAAGACCTTTGACAAAATGGATCATAACATTTTACTTTCTAAACTGGATGTTATTGGCCTTAATCGAAAACTAATAGGTTTTTTTGAATCGTACCTTTTAAACCTAAACCAAATAGTTCATTACAATGGGTACAAGTCAAACACAAGAATCGCTACGTCTGGTGTACCCCAAGGATCGAACTTGGGACCATTGTTGTTTTTAATATTTATCAATGATTTAAGCACACAAACAAATTATATGAAGCTTTTTTTTGCTGATGATCTGAAAATACTGAATTCTACCCAAAATGTGGGTGATTGCAAAGCTATGTCATATACTAGAAAACATACATATATACATCCATACAATATCCGAGGCAGTTTACTGACTCGTTGCGAAGAGACCAAAGATTTAGGTGATAAATAAAAAATCTTCTGAAGCAAATAAAATGTTAGGATTTATCATAAGGAACTGCCAAAATTTTACCTTAACCACTTCAACTTAATTTCTTTGGAAAAAAGGAGAAAATGTGCTTTAATAACTTTTTTACATAAACTGCTGCACCGTCAAATTGACTGCAGTTTTCTCCTATCGGAGTTGAACTTTAGGGTACCAAGGGTTCAGTCACGGCTGAATCTAACTTTTTACTGCCCCATAGCACAAACAAACTTAATCTTGCATTCTCCAATTAAATATATGTGCGATAACTACAACTCAATATGCAGTTTTGGCGATATTAATATCTGTTCCGTGAAGCATATGAAAGTAGTAGCAATGGAAATATGGAAGTGACTATGTTTGATCTAATTTTTTTTTAATTTTAATTATACAACAATAATAGGTTTATAAAATAACTTAATCACTTTTGTCTCACTAATGTAATACACATTAATATTAAATCATGTCATGTTTAAAGTTAAGATTATGTTCATGTTTAACTTTAAAATTATTTGTCAATTATGTACTATCTAGTACTGATGTATTTAATTATGTCCTGTAATTGGGTGTTACCTGTTGGGCAATAAAGGATTATTATTATTATTACTTGTTCCTAATTTTTGCTCTCACTATATATAACAGAATACTTGTAATACCAAAATTTTACACTATCTGTACCAATACCCATCATTTGTATTTGATGAAATAATAATGACAAAAGAAAGACATTCAAGTCTTTTGAGAATTCATATTTCATACGGAAAATTAATGACAAAAGAAAGACATTCAAGTCTTTTGAGAATTCATATTTCATACGGAAAATTCAATCTGCACGACGTTTGAAAGCCTCCTTTTCGGTCAAAACTACTAGGACACAACACCTACACACATGTAAATTGTTTTTCTTTACATACATGGAAAAGTGACTACAACATAATAATTTTTCCCTTTAATTATTGAAGGATTCAAGTGATTCATAAACCAAAACAACAAAAAATAAACTAACATCGTTAATATTGCTGCCCAATTCTTCCAATTCCGAATCAAAGATCTTCACTTTTGCAAACATTTCTTTTTACCTTCTTCGGCATTTTTGTTCTTATTTTTTTTCTGCCACTCTTTCGATGTCACCACAGAAGAAATCTACTCTTTAGTGGTTTTCCCTTTTTTATAATTTTATGGATTTGGGTGTTTCGAATGACGTTAGAATCAGATAGATTTTTGACAGAGTTTTATGCTGCTAAAGATTTTCAGTATTTCTTTTGTTTTCTTCTTCATGACTTTGTCGCCTTCCATGATGGTCTGAGGTATTATCTGTTTGCACTTATATCATCTACTTTTTCCTAAATTATCTAGGTGTCCTTTGGGCTCAATTATTTCATTATAGCAATCTTCATAGAAACTGGAAAAAAAAATTGTGCGGATATCATCACCTTCAGTTTCTCTAAACTGAGATAGTTTTCTGGTATCTATATTATCCTTGGTGGTGATAAAATCCCTGCAAGGGTGTCTCTCTTGTAATCCAAAACCTTATCTCCTCTTGGGTTCAACGAGAAAGCTGCTTCATCAGCATCGAAATTTTCAAAGATATTGTTCCGTTTTTTGTTTTGAGATCATTAGAAACTTCAGAGAACAATTTATTCAATTGTGCCTTGGCAACTGAAGCTCTGGAGGAAGTCAAGTTTTGGGAAGGTTGAGATTAGGTTAAGTTAGGTTAGGTTTTACCTGGACGATTATTCTTGAAGAGTTTTTTTTCCTTCAATTCAAACATTATAAGAACGATGTCTAAAGGTTTTGTTTTTCCAATAGAGAAACAAGCCCTAGCCAAATAAAATACCCATTCTCTATAAGGTTTCCTTAATTTTTTTTATTAAATAGCTCCTATTTGAAAATTCATTGAAGTTTTTGCATTCACTTTGTATAGCAAGGAAGATTCTAAATATACCATGTTTCTTGGCAGCTGTTGCCACCGGGATCACTTGTTGAACATCTTTTACTGCCTTCAGCATCTAGTTCTATTCATGACTTCGATTTTTTCTCTTCTCAACCACTTCTTTTAGAAATTGCTACATGAAAAACATTGATACTTCAAGATAGAGCTTCCCCTTTAATAGAACAATTAGCTTATTTCCATGACCATGCTTTCAATGTAAAACCCCAATAACTGACATACTGGCACTAATAGTTCACATGGGTGGCACCTATTGGTCCTGGTTATTCAATTCCCCTTAAATTGTGATTGATGCAAAAAGGGACAAACAAAATTAATCTCTCTATATAGACATCATAGCACTATTAGTTGACAACTATATAAATCCAAGGACCATCACTTTGCTCCCGCAATAAAATCGTAAAAAAAACTTATTTTGCAAGTGTTTACAGATATTTCTTTAGAAAGTACGATACTTACCTCCTATTCCGTGGAATAACGGATTAGCCCCAGCCCAAGCCCAACGCCTTCAGAAAGTTCTTTCTAAAGAACATACCGCTGGCATCGGTCTGATCAAAAAGCCGAACGTGGATATGCAGAAAACCAGAAGGAAAGCATAAGTGTTCTCATCCAGACACACTTTCCTGGGTCTAAGGTTGTTGAAGACGAACTGCAAAGTGCTCAGCTGGAAGGGGTTGTCATTAATAATAATAATAATAATAAATATACTTTAATGTCAGTAAGAGTAAATCTTGTGGACAAAGCTTGAATATAGTAGTATGACTGATAATTACAAGATTTATAAAAAATCATAAAAAATATCTAAAAATAAGAGTTGAACATATAAAGTATTAGGAACGACACCGTTTAAGGTCATAGATCGCAGTTGAAGTAGTCTGTATGTTAAAAAATATAAAAAATATATATACGTACACACACGCCCATATTTATAATAAAACAAAACATACATATATAGTCATGTATATACATATAAACACGTAGATGTATACACACATAATCAATTATACATATAGACACAAACACATCTACAACTTAGTGACGTCAACTTAAAAACTTACATGGAATCAAATATGCACCCTGTCAATCAAATTTATCATTGTAAAACTCCTGCAAGTTGTAATAGGGTCTATCTGCCAGAAACTTTTTAATAATTTTTCTAAACTTTATAATGTTCATATTTATATTCGCCTCCCTTATGTGTGAGGGGAGGTGATTGTACATCTTAACCCCGTTGTAGTAAATCGAATCTCTTATCATGTTTGATGAGGGAATTGGCAATTTCAACATGTGAGAGCTGTGTTGTATTAATGAGTAGCTGACGCCCTCGAACATAGACACATTCTTGTATATGAGACAAACTGATTCTATAATGAATAACCAAATACTGTTAGTATTTTTCTTCAACAAATATGTTTCTGCAAGAATCACGGGTTTTAGTTTACGTAATACCTTAAAGCACGTTTCTGCAGTACCAAGACTGATTGAAGTGCGATGAGTTGCTAACTCCCCAAAAGGTATTCCATAACGTAAATGGGACTCTATTAGGGCGTAATATACAGTTTTGGCGATTTTAGATCCCAAATTCGACGAAGTTTCTCTCAGTGCATAGCATCCAGCAGAAATCTTGCTTTTGAGATGCTTGATATGTCCGTCGAATTTGAGCTTATTATCAATATGGATACCTAGGAATTTAGTTAGAGGCTTGTTCTCGATCAATATGTTATTACTAAATGTAAGGTCGTCAAGATAGCATCTGAATGAAATGATGTTCGTTTTTGTTGTATTGAAGGACAACAAATTTGCATCGCACCATTCCTTAATTTTTTTCATATCAGTAGATATTAAGTCGGGTAAGGTGTTAGAATTCTTGCTGTTCCATAATATCGTGGTATCATCCGAAAATAGGGTGAATTTTCCAGATATGTTCAAGTTGGTCAGGTCGTTTATCTACAACAAGAACAGAATGGGACCGAGAACTGATCCTTGAGGCACTCCGGACTTAATTGCCTTTCAGAAAGTTCCGTTGTTCTCACCATTTGATTCCTACTGAAAGGTATGATTCATTTGTACGTGGTTCCTCTGCAACCATACTGGTGGAGTTTTCTCAGTAAGATTTTATGGTCGTCACAGTCAAACGCCTTTGACAGATCGCAAAAGACTGCAGCAGCTACATTACCGGCATTCAGCTTTGAGTAAGTGTCATATATGTGATGTGATGAAGAGGAGGAAACAGCCTCTCATATTATCTTCGACTGCGACGCCCTGAGTAGAAGGCGACACAGAACCTTTGGAGAGATCAACCCGGAAACAGGCATGAATCCGAAGAACCTTATCAACAGGCTACTAAACCTAATTAAAGGCACAAACCTGTTTGAATGAGGAACCACTGACGACAGAGTGATACAATAGACCCCAGCTGGTCGCAGTGTCAAGGAAAGCTAGGTGCCAACCCTGTCTCTGGCTCGTCAGCTTTCAACCAACCAACCAGCCAAGTGTCATATAGAAATGAAAAAATAGCATCATGCGTGTTTTTATTATTTTGAAAACCAAACTGATTTTCACTTAAAAAGAAGTGGCTTTTTAAGAAAGTGGTTAAACGTGTTTTCACCAGTTTCTCGATGAGTTTGGCCAAAGTTGGTATGAGGGCGATCGGGCGAAGATTTGAGGGATCATCTGAGTCTCCACCTTTGTATAGTGGGATGACAACTGAAGTTTTCAGGAAGTCAGGAAAAAGTCCTTCATGAAATGAGTTATTGATTATAGATACAAGTGTATTGAGAGCATTGAGAGGAAGATTTTGGATTATTTTAATCGAGATTCCATCATAACCACTTGCGTTTTTGTTTTTTATAAACCTCAAAATTTCGAACAATTCGTCGATGTTTGTATCATATTGATACCTTCTAGATTCATCATAGGATCGTATGGAATAGTAATTTTCTCATTCAGTTTTTGTGCAATAGAGCAATAATAGTCATTGATTTTATCAGGATTGAGAGTTGTCACAACATTTTTCTTCTTGGTTTTTCCCGTAATATCAGTAATAATAGACCAAGTTTCTTTCATTTTATTGCTTGATTTATCAATTTTTTTGGAATAGTGTATTTCCTTTGCTTTCTTGATGGTAGATCTATATATTCTGCGGTAGGTGTTAAAGTAGACATGGAAGCTTTGATTATCGGTAAACTTCCGTATGGTATGCAATGAACGTAAGTTTTTTTTGTTTTATTTTAACTTTTTGTATGGGAAATGATTTGTCGAATATATTCAGTAGCGCAGTGTGAAAAGTGAGAAAGGGGTCATTTTGCAACAAAACACCCTCCCACTCAAACTTGAGGCAGTTGTGATAAAACCTATTGAAATTAGCTCTACTGTAAAGTCTACCGCGTTTCCATTTCCGTTTTGTGTTCAAAGAGTCAAGGAGCACAGAACAGGTTACTGCCTCATGATCAGATAATCCTGACGGTATCACTGAACATGATATGTACTGCACATCGTAATTGCTACAGACATAATCAAGTATTGGAGAATTGAGAAAGACGGGTATCTGAATCACCGTGCATACTCAAGTCAAAGGTTAAAAGTAAGTTCTTAAGTGAGTCAGTATCTGTTGATTCATCATTGTTGAAATTTATGTTGAAATCGCCAGTCAATATTAAAGATGAGTTAACAGATAATTCAGATAACAGAGAGTTGAGATTATTGAAAAAAATATTCACATCAGCAGAAGGTGAACGGTAGACACATAAAATATATAAATTAAGTTTTTTGCAGTGGCATACAGAAAACTCAAATGTTTTGTCTTCGGACAGACCTTGGAACTTGGATTAAGGTCAAATCAGTGAGTTTCTAATCAGTATTACAGTTCCGCCATGATTGGAACAGTTTCTGGAGTATCTTGAGATTTCAGTGTAGCCAGGAATGGTAATTGGTTCCATCTTATTACACCAATGTTCAGTAAGCAAGACTATTGTGGGGAATTTGATGTCATTCAGAAATAAATAAAGTTCGTCAATTTTATTACGTAGCGACTGAATATTCAATAAAACTAAGGTAAGGGATTTACAGTCTGAGTGTTGAATACCATTATTAAGGTTTTCGAATGAACTAATGGGACTGGATTTTTTCTTTAACAGTACTTGATTTTCGTTCTTCTATTGGACTTTTTCTAGTCTCTTTAAAGAAGGATCTAACAAAGAATCGGTGATATCGTTCTCGACTGAGACAAATTTCAAATTTTTTACTTGTTTCTTTCTTAGTATAATGTTCAAATTTTTTTTGACAATTTCTTTTCTGCTTAGCATCGAGCCTTTAACATTATTCAAGTCAAAAAAGGAGATATCACCTTCAGCATAATGATTTAATTTATGTGATTAGTCATTTAATTTGAGGTTGAATTTGTAAATAAAATCGTTTAGTTCTACATGATGACCAGAAGGTACAGAAGAGAATATGATATTCGTATGACTACTACATTTAGCCTTACTGTTGATTTCTCTGAATAATGGAAATTTTTTAGCATGAAAATCATTTGAGCTGGCAAGAACAATTATGTAGTCATTGAGACCAAAATTTGTCGATAGATTAATAATGTCTTCGATAACATTAACGAAATAGGCCCCTGGTTTAATAAGTGTTTCTATGGAGAATTCATTACCAATGAACTTGGAAATGGATTTTCCTAAGCCATAACCTATCTCATCACATAAAATAAGAATTTTTGAGGTCGGGTTAAACTCACTGATCTTCACATCGGGAGAAGCATTAACCCCAACTGAACCACCAGGAGCCTATCGGGGAAAATCTTCAGCAGCCAAAAGATCAAATGGGCCCTTGAGAGCTTTAAACCTTTTAAATCGCCGGAAAGGACCGAATATTACAAAATGGCCTTGAAATTGGTTGTTCAAGGCCATTTTCATTTTCGGTCAAATACCGGAAGCCTGGAGGGAGGCTGCAGTGGTGTTCATACCAAAGACTGGGAGACGTCCAGCAGACGAACCAAAGTCTTATCGCCCCATCAGTCTCACCTCTTTTCTCCTGAAAACAATGGAGAAAATTATAGACTGTTATATAGGAAGTGAAATTCTTTTGGATAGACCGCTTCACAAAAAACAGGAATATAAACACCTCACTTTCAGTTGGAGCAGAATAATTGTAGCTGTTCTCGAAGAGGAAACCGTCAGAATGACTGCGAAAAAAGGTTGTCCCCAAGTGGGGGTTCTATCGCCTTTGCTGTGGTCACTTCCAGTGAATAATCTGATAGTGAAGCAGTGCTGGTTCCATTCTCAAAGAAACGCAAGTATGAATGAACTTAAATATCTGGGCGTCATAATTGACCAGAGACTAACATGGAACAGTCATATCAAAAATATTATTTTCAAGGCTACAGCGGCAACCTGGACGTGCCGCAGAGTTTTTGGCAAGACATGGGGTTTGAAGACGAAAATGATATACTGGTTATGTCAAACGATTATCAAACCCATGGTCACCTATATGCCTCATTAGTATGGTGACCAAAAACCCAACAGCAGTCGGCACAAATCAAGCTGCAGTAAGTGCAGCGGTTAGCCTGTCTGGGAATCACAGGGGCAATATTCACTTGCCCCACTGCAGCACTAGAGGTAATGCTGAATCTTCCGCCACTGCACTTGTGTGTAATGAGAGAAGCGGCAAAGAGTGCCTTCAGACTGCACCAGGCATAAAACTTGAAGGCTGGAAATTTGATTGGACATCTGAAGATTCTGGAAAATATTCCCCCAGAATCCAGATATTATGTCAGCTAGGCACGAATTTGAAGTGAATTATGAAGTGGTTATAAACCCACCATATATTCACAACGAACGGGCCCCAACTAGAAAGGAATATGCATCAGTATGGTACAGTGATGTTTGCCTTGAAAGAGAGGCTTCAGGGGGGCGAAGATCTATATCCTATCAGTCAGCCAAGCAGCACTAAAAGCTAGACTGAATTAGAACTGCAAACTCTTCTTAAGACAATTGGCTATGAACAATCAGGTTACTCTGATGTGGGTGCCAGGTCCCAAGGGAATCAAAGGCACTGAAGAAGCGGACAGCCTTGCCAAGGAAACACTTGATTTTCTGGCCCGAAACCCTTCTGTGGTCTTTTCAAAGCCCACATCAACGAAGAGTTTCAGCGCTGGGAGGCTGACCAAATTAAAACCCACTGGAATAAGGTTCCAGGGAAAGACAAGTGGAAAGGCTTCTGAGCCTATTGCCAAAGAAAGCTCGAGTTGGACAAGAAATACTTGAAACTGGTAACAGGACTGCACACCGGACATTGACCTCTGAGGTATCACCTCAAAAAAATGGATAGATCAGACTGTGTGCTGTTACTGCGAGAATTTTGCTAAAACTGCAAAACACCTGCTTTGCGACTGCCAAGCGCTGTTCTGCAAAAGGCTCCTCGAAGGGGTTTCACTAACGCCCTCAGACATCAGGAACTTAGCTCCCAGGAAACTGATATGCTTCGCAAGAAGTCTCGGAATAGATGAAGAGTAATTTACAAAAGACCTTACAGGTCCAGGTACGGAGAGGCTGAAGAGCCATATCAACCCCCCTACAATCTCCCTCCTATTCCAAAACTCATGCAATAATATCAACAAATAAACTATTTATGAAATACTTAATCAGTGTCAATATTTTCTTAATATTTCACTCAAGAATTTCAGAGAACGGTTTTTGAGTTTCTACCTTGTAATTTTGGTGAAAAGGTACTAGAAGGCATAATAAGTCGGCTAACGTTCAAAATGTAATATTTTCAATGAGATATAATACGAATTAAATCTAATTTGGCTGAAGGTCAACCATTGGAGGTATGTCGACATTTGGGGCTTTTACCTTACTTTTTTTTGTGGAAATTATCATTGCATATTTTCTCTAATCAAGCTCGAGCTACATGCATGATGTTTCAGATTTGTGTTCCCAAAAAGTAATAAATGAAACAATCAAAACATACTTTATTACCTGGAGAGCATATAAACTAAAAAATAAACAATGCTAAGACACCCTGTATATATATTGACATGAAAAAATGAAAGTTTTTCTAAAATAATAATAATGTCGCCATTTTTTTTGTAAAAAAATATTTCTGCATACATTTTTTATTCACATATATATTTTCAGGTATCCATCATTTTGACAACATCATATTAGCACTTTCTTTAACAGGAACTCTAACTCAACTTACCGTATCTGTTGAGGAAAATGTCATATTGCTCGACGAAAAAGTTATACCTCTCAAGTTTGACACAATAAAATATCGAACTCATGGTTTTTTCTTCACCAAAAATATGGTGATGTTTGGTCTCTTAGCTCACCCCTGGAAACTGAAAAGTTTTGGCAAATCCAGATCTTATGTGAACGTTTTCGTTTATAATAATTGTTCAAAGAAACCGATTGATATAGTGTGGAATAATGACTCCGGAAGTTTGAGAGACTATTGGGATTGTTTTGAAGCAATGAGGTAAGTATAATTTCTGTCTGATATTTGCTTTTTTCCGAAGCGTCTCAAAATCGGACCTTTTGAGGGCTAATACCATATTTAATAAATAAATAAATAGTTTATTCATCCTTAAGATCACAATAGTGATATCAGACAAGTGACAAAGATACAATTTGTATAAAACAGTTGAGCATTCAAATCACATCAAACATATCAAAATCACTAAGTTTATTGTCCTTGTGCATCAAAAATTAAAATTATAGAAACTTCCTTCAACGAGATACATTTTCAGTTTTCTTTTGAATGCAAAAAAATTGTTTCATTTTTAATATCTTTGGGTAGATGGATATAGAACTTTAAACCCATGTATGTTGGACATTTTTCATATAACTTGGATGTATGTTTTGGAATCTGTAGTGAATTGCCATTTCTGGTAAAATGATCATTATTATATATCCGAATTTTTGAGAATGTACAAAAAAATTATTTACATAGAGAACACCGTGGTATATGTATATTGAGTAGAATGTCATATCATTTTGAGAGAAGTATGGCCCACAGGTTTCAGTTGGTTTTAAATGAAAAATTAATCTCATGATTCTTTTTTTGTGATACGAAAATTCTATTTGCATTTGTGGCACAACCCCATAGTATTATATGAGAGTAAACAATTGCATAATAGACATCCAATAACTGAGGTAAAATGAGGACATTTTTCAATTGAAGGAGTGAATAGTAGCTAGCTACTGTTAATTTCTTTACAAATATGATCAATGTGTAGTGTCCAGCTCATATCAGAATTGATGTAGGTACCCAAAAACTTTGTAGAGTTCGACATTTCGATAACATTTCCATTAACATTCATATGCAATGGGAGTGTTGAATTTTCAGCCTGGAGTAAAACTGTATGAAAATAGTTTTATTACAATTAACAATTAAATAATTTTTTGAACACCTGTTTGTAAATTCTATCGATATTAAGTCGAGTTCTTCTTCCAAATTTTTCAGGGTTTTCTGCGTTAATAGCAAAAGAACAATCATCGGCAAAGTTAACAGTGCACTCTGAACTCATATATGAAGGCATATTGTTAATAAATAACAGAAAAGTCAAAGGACCCCATATGGAACCCTGGGGAACTCCTAAGTCAATATCATAGAGATCTGAGCTCTCATAGTTGAGTTTCACATCAATTGTCTTTCTGTTAGATATGACATTAGCCAAGATAGTATATTATCCCTAAATCCTAGATTATCTAGTTTTTTCCATAATAGAGTGATTTAGAGAATCAAATGCTTTTGATAAATAAAAAAAGAGCGCACCAACATACCTTTTTTTAACTAGGTGAGTATAATCATACTCAAATAGATCACAGGAAGCACTCTCTGTCGATCTACTTGGACGAAATCCATTTGGATGATTTGTAATATTATATTTCGAAAGGAATGACATAATTTTATTGTATACGATTCTTTTGATCACTTTGCTCAATACTCAATGGAGGATGTATCTAAGCTTTTGAAAACAGGAGTATTCACCTAATATGCAGAGAGAAAACGGAAAAGCAGTTCAACCCATTTCATCTGAAGAAATATATATAATACAGCCCAAATATTAAGTTGTCTATATGTACATGTATTTGAATAACGCCCTGTATAATAGAAACCCAATTTATCATTTCTAAACTACCATATTATTTTAGGTTGAATTGTTTGAAAGAAAAACGTTTTCCATGGCTAGGACTTCCCCTTGATCTGAATTACGACACGTTGCCACTGTTCAAGCTGAAAACCCTAAGGTGCATAGCAAAATTATCCGAAATGGTTTTCAATATAGTTCCTGTAGTTGAAAATTACAATATGAAACCTTTCATATTGTTGCATTACTTAGTTGAGATAAAACTTGTGGTGAATAGAATGAAACGCTTGCTGAACTTGCTAAGTTCCGGAAAGGAGATTTCAGAGTTCCAGAGGCATAGCATATTCATCCAAAACTTCTTTTTGAAAGAAATGGTTGTGAAAAATATCTTAGCCAAGGCAAATGTTGGCATGACATTCATAGAAGATATTACGAGTGTTATGGAAGTGGCGAACGAACTGAGCTATCCAGAACCCTCGAACTGCGTCTGGTGTGGAGAGAATATCCTTTTCATTAAATTTATCTGTCTGGTAAAATTGCTATAAAAATTTTATTTTTGGGGAAACAATATTCTTGAAGAACAGAACATATTTGGCAGGTTTCATTTATGTCCAAAAAAATATTGTTCATAAAACCTTTGCGTTATATATAAACAAATTCTTTCTCTTTATATTCAGTGCAGATGCATTATGAGATGGCCTGTAAAGAGATTCCAATATTTTTTATTTCGAGTATATTTCAGGATCATCATTTATGTATTATCAGTATAAATCCAATTTGAACCTATTTATTTACTTATACCATGAGTCGTAATTAATGGTCAGTGACGTCAGTCACTAGTTCAGAAAAAACACAATAAGAGCGGCAAAATAATATAATATATTACAATAAAAATCTATTGTATCCCGGATCTATATTCGAGATATGCCGCTTGTTTTAAATGCGGACCCAGCGCACCGGTGCCATATTTATTTCGGCCCGTGAAATAGATCTTATGGAGCATTTGAAGCAGCCTCTATTTTAACGAAACTTCATGGTCGAGGAATTGTAATCTTCATATAAACTTTTTATGAGTTTATTATTATTTCAAATGAATTTTACCAAAACACTAATTATTTGCCCTGTATATGGTTGACATTATTATTTAAATTATCTTAATTTATTTACAAATTTAACAAAAACTTGTTTTTGAACAAATGTTTTTCAGAGGAAATCATATGCCCAAATAAGCCAATCATTAATTGTATAATTTTTACCCTTCTAGTAAAAGATTCGCTCTACATTTATTTTTCTACAGAAGCTTGCGACTCACCATAACAATAACTATTTCTTTTTCAGCAACCAGAGACTTCATATTTTCATGTTCACATATTTCCGAATTTTTCCATATTATTTTAATTACCCAAATAACACTCGTTACAATCTAACCCTACGTGGTTCCAGCGACGTGACCATACTAGACTCCACCTCTTAGGGTAGGTGGCACAAACACCTTTTCACCACACCGATAACTTACTTCGCCATACAAGGCAAGATCCACAGCGGCCTTACACGCGACCACTTATTACCCCTTAATAAGCCGTACTTCTCACCGATGACCGCGGTAGTCTACTCCCGATATTATTGAATCAGCATAATTCAGTCGTAATGTAAATCAATTGCAGTTTCAATGGAAATGCTAAGTAAACGAATATCTCACCAGATTTCTTGATCTATAACTTTTGCTTTCTCAGCTGCATCCGCTGAAATAATTTCACCACTGAGTATGACTTCCTTCGATAATCATTTACAGAAAAATTTATATTACACATGAATAAAATTAAATGAAAAAATGCAATTCAACAATTGAATGTATCCTTCTATGGGCCACTTATATCCCTTCTAAGGGTACTTCAATCATATCATAACAGTTAAAATTGTTAGGTTGAGCATGTGTAAGCATTAGCAATGTAAAATTAAATAAGCGCCACCAATTTTGTTGCGGTTACGCAAATAAGTTGATTTTTGTTACGTTTCAATTGTAACAAGAAAATGTGTGTTCTGTGCAAAAGTAATATATGCCTATTTCTCTAATTTTCGTAATTACCTACTCCAATATGACCATTGGAGAAAATCCATTGTCGTATATTTGTTTGTTTTGCATATAATGAAATGAAGAAAACAACAGAAAGTTTGAGTTCATGATGAATTCAAGCATAGTAGAGGAAGGGATCATTTATATAGGAAACTGAGATTAACAGACTGCCTGTTATATTTTAACTTCTTGCATAAAGAGCAGAGAAGTTTCATTTGTTACTAAGTGAAGTAGCACCATTAATAGAATAACGAGGCTTTTCGAGAGCCAATGTCAGCATAATATACATCTACCAGCAATTATTAATCATATGATATAATTTCTAGCGTAACAGTAACGTTCCCTGATCTTACAAGTTTTGTTTGGGTGAATCCACCATTTCAAATATAACAATACTGCACCCAGTATGATTTCAATTTAATTTCCCATTTGTATTGCGATATATATTCGAATAATCCATGTAGATTTTTTATGACTACCTAGAATTTCCCATAAATTCCTGCTGATAATGCAAATCTTGGCAGATTCTCTGCCTAGTGGAAACATATCTTTAGAATCGATTTTTGTCTTATATATATATATATATATATATATATATATATATATATATATATATATATATTATTATATTAGCTGAAAATGCGATTTTTTTCATTGATACTGGAAATTACTATTTATAAACTTTACACACGAAATAACTCCTTGGAGTATCAATAATGCTGAAATAATAACTCATAGTCTCTAACTTTCCATATGGGTCAGTCATTTTATGAGAAGGAAGGATATCTCGCCAAAAAATAACCACTCATTTGTGTTTTTTATTTATTGCATTGGTAATTTTCTTGTCAGAATTTTTCTTAACTCTTTCATACAGCCTATCGGTTCTTCATGTCTTCCACCTCATGTCAACAGCCGTTGTTCGATATCCATGATGCAGATTTCTCTGGTACCTGCTTACAAGTGCCCTTACTGCAAGGCATTAGCGCACAAAGAAATAGAAAATGAACAAGCTGCTATCTTCTGCGTCTATTGCGACATACCAATGGAAAAAATCATCTTTAAAGAAGAGCACAAAGAACTGAAACAGGCCAAATCAGATTGTTTCGAAGATTGTTTGAATGAAAATATCGATTGCGGTAATATTGAAGAAAATTACACTGAATATGTCATTTTCACAGATAGCGATGATGATGGTCAGTGTGAAAGTCTCAAAGAATTGTATGTGAAATTCTCGAAATCGAGTTTGGAGGAAATAGTGAAAAGCGACTCGTTTCCATCACAAGATGACCAATTGGAGTAAAAATCCCTCTTTGTTCTATCCGAATTGAGTGGAACTCAAATGGCAGAACCAATTCAGGGAAAGGACGTCTACCCTTGCCAATCTATTTTGTTACTGGTTTTTGGAGACGCCTTGGGAATCCATTACACCACCTGAAGTGTTTTAACCAAGTAAGCAATAACGTCGATACTCCATAGAAGATAGAAGTGAGACATTTCTGTGATTTCTAGATTGTATGTGTATATATCATAGGCAAATCTGGAATATATTTTTAATAAACCAGTTTCAATATTTTCATTATTATTATGTTCCAACTCATTCAAATTTGAGGTGGGATCTCCATTCAGATACAGTTTTTGTTTTGTTTATGATGACTCCACCGAGTATGACAAAATGTCCCATAGAGCACAAAGTCGTCCATAGGACGAATGGATATCCATAGTATGTCCAAGAATATTATAGCCTATATTCAAAAGAGTTCTCTCTTAATACTGTGACATAAATACAAAAATATAATAATTGTTACGAAACTGCGTCCGTCATTATAAAAAAATAATCGACTAATTATTTACACAATAAAATACTCCAGCACAGTTTACTACTAAAATGTACCACGTAGGGCACTGCACTAGACAAAAATTCACTCTGAAGTTGCTAATATGAATTATTACTTTTTCTGCGGTACGTACGACCTTATATTGAAATTGTTCATACATTTCTTGACATGTTTTTTTGGGTAGCCTTCCACAGTCTGAAAATGAAAATATAATCAGGAAAATCTATACATCTATACATCTCAATTGACATCCGTCATTTGAAAAAGCGAAAAAGACTCTGCAAGAAAAATCCAAATTATTCAAACAATTAAAGGAGATTTAGAAGATTTTGATATATTCCCCGAAACGTCAATCAAAAACTATATAGAGAAGTGTCTTTTGCATTTTTACTCTTGTGATGATCACGATCTAACAAGTATTTTAATGTATCCCTGTGTAATACCCAAACTGAAGAAAGCGGCCATAAAAAGGGAGTTTTATTTTCGTCTGCCATTAAAAAAAGTTGAAAGAATGTAAAATCTCATAAAATATCAAAGACACTATCATGAATATGTTACACTGACAGCACGACCTAACAGTTAAAACACCCTGCACATAATTATGACAGGACATTTATTTTATTTTTATCAAGCCCAAAGCCGCGATAGATAATTACCGATTCTCCGACAGCCGGCAGGAAACATTAACTCGTAAGAATTCTATTGACAAGTGCCGCCATGACATTAATGTCCAAAAATATATTTTATTACCAGAGATCACCCCATGAGAGGGGTCATAGTGAGCGAGAATCTATATAAGACTGAATTCGACATTCAGAATTCATTCAGTGTTCAGCAAGTACAGGGAGGCGTTCTGCTTCAAAGTTATGGAGCGAATTAAAGTAAAGTCTAGTTTCATCTAAAGAAGATGCATTCCCATCTTGTGATGCGAAGTAAATGTAGACTTCGTATTCTATACTTAAAGTAGCCAATTCATCAAAAGTATGCAGAAAAATAGTGGAAGTGTAACTCTCAGAATAACTAAATGAATGGAATTAATATTTTTCAAAGAAGCTAATTAATCATATTACAACCAGTGAACGCGTAATTAAACTCGGTAATAACAAAGAATAATTAAGTAACATTTAAAATCGTGGTGTGTTCTCCAGTTGAGGGTAAGAAAATAAAACTGTTTATTTGGTAAGGTATATATGTACAGTGAAATAAGGAAATATTCCATTATTGATTTCATAGTAGAATCCACTATTGATTTGACAAAAGTAAAATTATTATTAATCGTCAAAATAACTGAAGAACAGTTATTTTAATTGGCATCCCATATTTGATTCACATTCAAGTTTATTTTATATTCAAATTCATTTTGACTTTCTATACATTTTCTCCGTAAATTATACCAATTGTTGTTTTTATATTTTAGAATACTGTAACGTAAATAAACTTAACTTGGTTTTACTAATTTATTTAATACTTAAATATACAACTTAATTTATATCACTAACTACACCACTGTATAGCTCGATCGTATGGGCTCGTTCAGACTATCTACTCCCTCTTGGGGGCTGTCTATTTATCTCCGATACAGCATTCTCGATGTTTCGAATTCTGCCAGTTGGCGTCTAGCATGTTCCAATTGCTTCCAATATTGACCGTTGTTTTTCGCGGCAGAGCGACTGGATGGTTCTCGAATATCTCCGGGGATGATCTCATCGTTGTCGACGGCAACATGTGAGGCGACAGGTCCGGCCTAGGTTCGTTACATTGCCCCCTTCTTAAAGACATTTCGTCCCGAAATTTCATCCTTGGAGTGTGACGATATCTGCATGACTCCCCATATCTGCACCGTGAAGTTCGATGGAAGTAACACTCCACGGTCTTCATGATCGGTCGTGGAAGAGGGTTACAGCAAACCAAAATCTTGACGCCGCTGGATCTGAATATCGCCTCCAGCATACTTCTTATGACTCTCCAGTCCAACCCATCAATACCACAGGATAATTTTGGAATTGCTAGATCCGCCAGATTCTGGTCCACCATAGTATCTCTTAGTTTGGTGAGACTCTTCAGACACTCTTCATAGGACGGTTTATCTTGGGAATGCCTCTTGGTGACTAGGTAGTAGATGTTTCTCTGGCCTTTCTTCAACTGTAGCACCCACCAACTTCTGGATTCTGCTCCCGCAGTGTTTGGAGTTGACCAAATTTCTTGGAGAACACTACGGCGATGCCCCTGGACATTCGAAGATCTTCTGCCACACAGTGCGCTAGTGCGTAGTCAGCAGGCACCTCGAAAGGTCTCGTGACTCCTCTCTAGTAACCCCATGTAGAACTTTCTGCCCGTTTGAATACAAGGACATAAACTTCTCGAACGTCATATCATCCTCCGGTGGCGGGGTGCGAACTTGGTCATGGTTTCTAGCGTAAGGGGCCAACCTGTTGAAATGGACGACCCTTGGTTTCCCTCGGGGTGGCTCATGGATTCGGTACACAAGGTCGTTTATCCTTTTCACGATTTTATACGGGCCTTCCCACGAGTTCCGCAACTTTGGTGATAGCCCACGACGACGTTTGGGGTTGTACAGCCAAACCAGGTCATCAACCTTAAATCCTCCAGCGTCGGCCTTGATGTCATAGGTCTTCTTCATTTTATCGCTGGCACTCTGGATGTTCAACCGGACTCGTTCGTGGATGTCGTCCATTCTCTGCCGAAGTTTGCTGACGTAGTCCTCTCCCGCAGTGTCTTGTCCTGGCGGTATCCCAAACTTCAGGTCACAAGGCAGTCGCAGTTCTCGGCCCATTATAATACTAGCAGGAGTTTGACCTGTTGACTCGTGTACTGCGGATCGATAGGCCATCAGGAACAAATGAAGATACTGGTCCCAGTCTCTCTGATGGTCAGAGACAACCTTGGACAAGTGGCGGTTGATCGTTCTGTTCATCCGTTCCACCATTCCATCGGACTGCGGATGTAGGGCCGTGGTTCTTGTCTTGCGGATGTTCAGCAGTAGACATATTTCTTGGAACAGGTTGGATTCGAAATTTCTGCCTTGATCCGAGTGCAGCTCCATTGGAATACCGAATCGACATATCCACTCTTTCACCAAGACGTCGGCGACGGTGATGGCTTCCTGGTTGGGCAGGGGCATGGCTTCTGCCCACTTACTGAAGTAGTCCATTGCCACAGGATGTATTTATTCCGTGGTCGGATACGGGAAACGGGCCGGCGATGTCAATGGCGATTCTCTCGAACGGGCTGCCTACGTTGTACTGACGCATCGGGGCCTTGGGTCGTATTCGAGGGTCCATTGCTAGCAGCGCATACGGCGCACTTTCTGCACCAGTCCTGGACGTCAGCTTGACAATTGGCCCAGTAAAACCTTTGCCTCACTTTCTGCAGGGTCTTCGTCACTCCCAGATGTCCTCCAGCGACTCCATCATGGATTTCCGCAGCACTTCCTCTCTTCTGTTCCTGGGAACAATTATTTGGCGTCTGTCTTCCCCACCAATATCGGCCTCCAACACACGTTTCAGGATCCCATTGTCCAGAATAAGAGAGTTCCATTGTGCCCAATAGGACTTAACAGCCGGCGAGTAACCTGCGACTTCCTGCCATGATGGTCTTCGATTGCCCTTCTTCCAGCTGACGACTAGGCCAAGGTCGGGGTCTCTCTCTTGGTCTTTCTGGATCTTGCTGTCATTCCAGTTGTCATCCATTGCCGCGGTTCTACAAAGTGTTGCTTCTTTCTCTTCTGCTCGTCGGCAATGTGAGCAATCATCTGGACATGGTCTTCGCGACAAGGCATCTGCATTCTTATGGCTAGTTCCGGCTCGATGTTCGATTTCGAAATCGAATTCTTGGAGTCTCTCGATCCAACGTGCTGCTGACCCTCAGGATTTTTTGAACTGTAAGAGCCATTTGAGAGCTGCATGGTCAGTTCTCAAGCAGGAATCTTCTTCCATACACGTACTTGTGAAGTGTTCCACTCCCTTTACAACAGCTAACAGCTCTCGCCTGGTGACACAGTAATTGCGCTCTGGTTTGCTAAGCGTCTTGCTGAAATAACCAATGACCTTCTCCTGTCCCTCCTGGATCTGAGATGGGACAGCTCCAAGTCCCACGTTGCTGGCGTCCGTATCCAAAATGAATTTCCCTTTGGGTAGGGGATAGCTCAGTATAGGTGCGTTGATCAAAGCTCCTTTCAGCTTCCTGAATGAGTCTTGACATTCTTCGGACCACTGGAACTTTGTTTGGCCTTCCGTGAGCTTGGTCAGTGGTTTAGCGATGTTGGCGAATCCCAGCACATATCGGCGATAGTATGTGCATAAACCAAGGAAACTTCGAAGTTGGTGAATGTCTTTTGGGATGGGCCAATCCTTAACAGCTTTGATCTTCTGGTCATCCACTGCTACTCCTTCCCCAGAGACAACGTGGCCGAGGTATCGTCTTCTTTTGGAACAGATGGCATTTCTTAGGGCTCAGCTTCAATCCGGAGTTCCTCAGTCGCAGGAATACTTCCTCCAAGTTTTCACGTGGTCCTCAAACGATCTGCCGACCACAATTATGTCGTCGAGATACACTAGACACGTGTTCCATGAGAGTCCCTTCAGACTGTTTCCATCAATCTTTCGAATGTGGCGGGAGCATTACAGAGCCAGAATGGCATAACGGTGAACTGCCACAATCCTGAGCCGATGGTAAAAGCAGTCTTTTCTCGATCTTCCTGAGCCAGTTCTACTTGCCAATATCCACTCTTCAGATCAGGGGTCGGAAAATCGTGGAACCACCAACGTGTCTAGGGTGTCATCTATTCTTGGGAGAGGGTAACTGTCCTTCTTCGTGACATTATTAAGTTGGCGATAGTCTACACAAAAGCGTGTCGATCCATCCTTTTTCTTCACCAGTACGACTGGAAGGGACCAGGGACTGTCAGATGGTTCGATAACTCCTTCTTTTCCCATATCGCTGACTATTTTGTCAGCCTCTTCCTTCTTGGCAGAGGAGTCTTCTTGCTGATTGCCGGATCGGTCGGCACCCCAGTATCAATCTTGTGCTGGACCACATTAGTTCGACCTCCTTTTCCTTGTCCGGTATCGAAGATGTCTTGGTACTTTTACTAAATCTCTTAGTTTGGGCTGTTGAGCTGGTTTTATGTCTTTGGAAGAGATGGCAACTAATTTTCTAGTTCTGTGGGCAAGTTGTTGGGTTGGCTAATCGTACCTCGTACGCCCGGATCACAGATGAAACTGACGAGCAGTGCCCCAAAATTGTTCCTTTCTTCAAGGTCACTGGGAAATAATTGACATTCATGACCCTTACCGGCACAAATTTGTCAGCGCAACAAGGTCTTCCTAGTGCAATCCTCGTCAATTTTCTCATCATGAAGTTTGGGCTCGAACATCACCACGTCTCCTGCTCGTACTCCCGCCCAGGCGAGCCTCGGGAATGGTTTCAGCCCTCTCAGGTACGCTTACATCTTCAGCCAACAGCACACGGATCAACTCTTCACTTCTCCATGAAGTACCAGCTCTTCTCCGTTGACACGTAGGACGCCGTCTTTGAAATCAATTCAAACCCTCTGGAATTCATGATGTCCATTCCGATGATTGCATCGTCTTCGATGTCCGCTACGAGTGCCTGATGTTTCACTTTAGTGCTGCCCAAAATTATTTCAATCGGTAGCTCGCCATATACAGTAGCTGGCTCCCCTGTTGCTGTGCGTAGCTTCAAGTTGTCAGTTCAATCGTTCCGGTGTTCTGCAAAGGAAGGCCCGAAATTGTCCTAGTCGCACCTGTATCTAGCGCATGGTGCAAGGCTCGTTATTGATGAGACCGTCTACGAAACACCTCTGTTCTGTCGTTGCAGGATAGCGACATATGCGTTGTTAACCGGGGCTTGCTGGACACAGGCCGACGATTGCCCCTTCTCGTCGACCTTCTTTAGTTTTCCTGCATCGGGTCGTGTTTTCGAATGTTGGACATTTGCTACGCATGTCAATTTTGCCTAATTCCAGCATCTTATCTGTCTTTCTCAGGCAAAACTTCCTAATCACTTTCCTTATGGCGGCTTCCAAATTAGCAGGCTCCTGTGAGTCTTCCTCAATCATTCGGACTTTACTCTGGCTTTTGCAAGATTGTTTCGCTGCCTCAATTCCAAAGCGCGTGCCAGTGCGTCTACGAGATGTGTTGGACGGCTAGTGTCAACGCTTGTCTGGTTTCTTGGTCACGGAGTCCATCCAGGAATGCTTGAACCGCTAGTCGCTCCATTACATTTTCTGGTGTGGCTGGATATGCGAGACAGACCAAGCGTGCAATGTCAGTTTCGAATTCTTGTAAGGATTCGCCCGATTTTGCAGCGATTTTTCAGCTGGGAGTGGTATACGTGTTCCAAATGGGCGTGGCCATATCGTAATTCTAGATGTTTAATCAGCTGATCATAGTCCTCCTGTTCTTGGGCGGTTAGAGTTTGTAGAATATTTGTCGCTTCTCCACGTAATGCAAGTGTCAGTGCTACAGCTCTTTCCCCTGCATTCCATCCGTTTGCTTTGGCCGCTGCTTCAAACTGCCGGCGGTAATTTGCCCATGGAGTTTTTTCCCTCGACTGGGGCGGCTTCATGGAAAGCTTCCCTATTTCTGAATTGACCTTGACATCTTTTATTCCCTCTTGAACTTTATCAAGTTCAAACTCAAGTCCAACATTGCATTTTCGTTAACCATCTCTGTGGAGGCGCACTATAATTGTTTTCACTACTGATGTTTCCTTTATTTTGTCCATTTTGCCTCGACCATCTTGATTTTATCTACCTCCGTGTTCATTTGCTCCCTAATTTTATCTATCTCTGTCTCAACGGTTCCCATTCTTTCTTCTAGAAATTAGCCACACCACACAATTCTTTTTTTTTTTTTAGGCCTTCTGTGTTTTCCAGGAACTTCTCTTCCAGGCTTCTTGCATTTTTCCAGGCTTCTTGAATTTTCTGAAGCTTCTCTTTGAATTTCTAGAATTTTCTTGAAACTTCTCTTCCAGATTTCTAGCATCTTTTCTTCTGATTTCTCGAAGCTTTTCTTGATTTTAGAAGTTCTTCTTTCAGTTAGAGTTTCTTCGAGTTTATTCATTACCAAACAAATCACCTCCGGAACTTCGAATAAAATGTTTCAGGGTCCTCACCTTCTTGTATAAGTCCTTCTGCAAGTCTTTCCTGGAGTACTTGCTTTTACCTTTGTTTCCAGTTCCCTTTCCTCCAATTCCTGTTTCAATTCCGCTACCTTCAAATCCGCAAAGGCGCACTTTTCTTGAACACATTTTGTCTTTGACGAGGGTATCAGTCTGTTTCACACGAAAAGTTTATCAGTTTGTTAAAATTCACTTCGCGAATTCTTTTCCACGGGCCACCAGTCTATTGTCTGTTTCACGCAGGTGTATCGTTTATTTCCACGCACAATTGTCCCTTCGCGAAAACCGGCTGTCTATTTTCTGTTTCACGCAACGTGTATCAGTTTATATTCCGCACAATTGTCCACTTCGCGAAAACCGGGCCACTGTCTATTTTGGGCGTACAAAAGGTCTATCAATTTATTTTCTGACTATCCACTCCACGATCACTTGTTTATTTTCAAAATCTCGCTTCCGACACCAATTGTAACGTAAATAAACTTAACTTGGTTTACTAATTTATTTCAACTTAAATCATACAACAATTTATATTACTACCCACTTGGCTCGATCGTATGGGCTCGTTCAGACTGTCTACTCCTCTTGAGGGCTGCTATTTATCTCCGATACAGCATTCTCGATGTTTCGAATTCTGCCGTTGGCGACTAGCATGTTCAATTGTTTCAATATTGACCGTTGTTTTCCCCGGCAGAGCGACTGGATGGTTCTCGAATATCTCGGGGATGATCTCATCGCTGTCGGCAGCAACATGAGGCGACAGGTCCGGCCTAGGTTCGTTACAAT
>JAFIRS010002637.1:0-196894 GCA_018342105.1 Gonioctena quinquepunctata | reverse complement strand
AGCATTGATTCTCTTCAAATCCACAACTTTTGGAAGAAAAGACATAGTAAGACTGTATGAAAAAATATAGATTATTTCACCTTATAAAAAATACACTCACTCAATTGAGAAACTTCTCGTACTCTGTATTCACTCTGGTGATATTATCTAACATCTGATTTCTCATCAACGACTCCACACATTTTATAAGAGACGTCCCCACCCCATTTCCAGTAGATGGGAGCGTGAAGGTCAGTGCGCGCTTGAACATCAACACACTCATCAATACTCGCAGTTCACTCTTACCTCTCTCACAGGATAAACGCATTCCTCGCTTGGAGAGTGCAAGGATTCATGAAGGTCATGACCACACAGAATATGTATGTCTACACCACAACTTTAGTCAAGGTCAAACAAAAAAACTCAAGATCAAATCTCAAGGTTGCCGAAACAAATCCAACATCAAAACTCAAGGTCAAATCGCAAAGTCAAAACTTAATGTTATGAATCTCAAGGTCAAACTCAAGGTCAAAACTGTAGTCGAATCCCAAAGTCGACCAAACCCAATGTCAAAACTCAATGACAAATCTCAAAGTCAAATCTCAAGGTCAAACACACACCAGGTGTGCAATGACCTGCAACCATTCAAGGTCACACGTGACGTCATAGTGGTGGGGGGAGACCCAGAACCGGCTTAAATCTCCTACTAACGTAATTGAGGATTATTCGTATTTCCCGTCGAAAGGGGATGTAGAAAAGAAAATGGGGAATATACCTGCAATTTGCATAATGTTATCACTCGAAGAGCACCGACGACTTCGGCGCCTCTAGCCTCTATACGGATCACTTTTGCAGCCTGAGTTCGATATTGGTTATACAATTCGTAAGTTTCGTCAATTGTCAGAAGTCAAAGAAGTGTCACTTCTCAATGAATGTTTTGGATTTTGTGTTTATGTATTTTTGGGGCTATGCGTAACATTCAGTAATATTAACGTTCATCACATCATTTATCCATGTTTACGAAGTGATATTTTTGGATGACCTCTCTATAGTGTGAGCGGGGTGTATCGGTATAGATTTATAGTACGTAGTATGTTTTTCAGTACCTATGATAAAAATCAATGGCGGCGAGGAGTCACTTCCAGATGCAGTGAATACGGTAGGAACCTTTGGCTTTGAGTTTTCTTGAGGTTTGCTTCTATTTCTCTTATATTATATCGAGACAGATATCACAATCCAAAATACTTCTGAATAAGGACAAAATATGAATGACTTGATTAATGATAATTCCTCAGATGATTTCCAATTAGTGTCATGTTCAACAAGTGATTTTAATTTGTATCTACCTGACTCACCGTCACTTGAACTACCAGACTATATTTTGTATTACCTTTTATATTTCATTTTATATTCCATTTCTTTTGTACCTATGCATTGACAGAATTTTAGTTATCAAATGAATAATTAACAATTTGAAAAGGGAAACATTCTCAATTGAATATTGATAGAGAGATTTTTCTGTGAATTGATTTTATGAACATCCTGTTTATATTTTCAACAAATTAATTTACAATATTATTGAATTTGAAATTTATTTTTCTGGGTGTTTATAAGCTATAATGCTATAATAATCCAGCTAGATACTGGGCTAGCAGAAGATCCATATAGGTCCTCCATAAAATACATCAGGATGGTTTTAGGATGTCCGTTTTGGATGTCCAGATGGATTGGTAACATCCGATGTCCCTGGTACGTCCATATTTGGACGTTCCCAGGACATACAAATCCCTTAGGCAAACTTCCGTGGGACGTTTCCAGTACGTATTTGTGCTATCTGGGTGGATAAGACTTCGGGAATTTTTACTCTCTGTTGAATATTTCTCTCCATTCTGCGAAAACAGTAGCTCTCCTCTGTAGTAGGTATAAAAGGTATTTGTAGCAGGACTGGTACTAAAAGGGAAGCCGTGAGAAATTTTTAACACAATTACAAATTCAAGCAGTTCCAACCAAATTTTTTTAAAATAGAGCGAGCTCTTGACATACGGTTGAATTTCTCTTTTTGGTGTCAAGAACAAAGAGAAGAAGATGCAAATTTTCCTTGTCAAATTTCAAAGACAGACAAAGCGACTTTTACCCCCAATGGGTAGTTAGTTCACAAAACCGTAGGTTATGGGCAAAAAAAAACCACAGTATGTAATAGAATGCCGAGATCAACTTTTTTTGAGAGATTGGCCGGTATTTCCCTTCAGACAAATTTTAATTCGAAGAGATACTTTCAGGTTTTAACCCTCAATTGCATGAATTAAAAAAGATGGTTGATTTATGTGAATATACATTATAACTGACCACAAGAAGTTTTTTTTACCTTGAAGTGTATTTTGTTCAGAAAATATAATCCGGAACATCATGCACCAGAGCAAGACTATAAAAAACTAGCTTATGCCCGCGGCTTTGCCCGCGTGGATTTTGAGTGGTTATACTTTTTCACATACTTTTTTGTTCCATGCAAGGAATATGTGAAATGTAATTTTGATAAATAAGGCATCATGCCAAAACGTCAGTTAATTGAAAATAACACAGGCCATCGATGAAAAAACTTTTCAAATAATTTGAGCTAATTCCTGCGTTATTTGGTATGCTAATTCGGAACATAATAATGAAAAAGTCGTACCACCCAACGATTGATCACACTTCAACATATTCAATAAATATAAATTATTTTGAAAAATAGATACAATTTTTTTTTTTATTATTAAAATATTATTAAGTTGGCAATATATTTCAGTGTCATAAGGTTAGCAATAAAATCATATGTTATAAGGTTGGTAGTTCTGGTAAACTACACAGCAGTTTGTTTTCTTCTAGTTAATATAATCTCGGATTGTAGTGCTCGTTGGTGATAAAAAAAACTGATACGAAATACGGTTTCAGCACACAATAATTCATAAGATTTATGTAAATTGTTTCAAAAAGTTTTAACAAATATTTTTCGTTGGCCTGGGTAATCAATATTAGTGCAGATTGAATGAAAAAATCCTTGATTTATTCATTTTTCAAAATATCTACACCAAGATTAGGACTGTTATCACAATTATAATTGTTGTATTGCAATGCACCAAGATTGAAATCAGCGTGCATAATTCGTTTGGATCGAGCAATGCATACTTGATCGGTTTTCTGTCTTGCTTTCCATTGCTCAACTGTTTTGGGCTTGGGCAGTGCGTACCCGATCCGATACCAGTCTTGCTTCCTGTTGCTCGTCTGTTACTGAAGCTCGAAATGATTTTTTCTTATGTGCTTGAGGTGTAGCTCGAACAATCGCTTGTCGTTTGGGTAGCATAATTGATTTGACATTGAAAATAATTCTTTGTGGCGACTTTTACAAATTGCAAAGGAATTGTATGAGCAGAAGCAAAGGAAATGTATGTGATATCCATTATCTAATGGCGACCAACAATTGGAATTTCACAATCAAAATTACTTGTTATGTCACACATGAAATGTCACGAAAACACACGAACTGCCACTAAACCATATGAAATACCATCATTTGTCGAAACAAACGACTCGTGCGCCACCTATTGTAAAATGGGTGTTCTAATTCAAAACGATATCTAACAGAATTCCTATACAAACTTCCAATCCCCATTTAGCCTCTCATCTTTCCCCTTGAGGGGTTGAATTTTCATGAACACTAAAACATTTATTTCTTTATTCATAACTAAGACCTCAAATGTTATTTTTTATGACCTCAACTCAAAAACTTACGGTCCTCCTATTAACTTTCAAACCCCATTCAACCCCTTTGGAGTTGAATTTTCGAAAAACCCAAAATTAGTGTTCTTTGATTGAGAAGAGCCCAAATACCAATTTCCATTATTCTAATTACAAAACTTACGGTTCTCCCTCATTCACTTCCTCTTTTCACCCCATTAGGGATAGAATATATCAGTTTCCCGTTATCCCGTCATCTGATTTGGCTAGCATAATCGATTTGACAGCGAGATAAATGCTTTGTGACAACTATGGCAAATTCACCAACAGCTTTTCACTCCTTCACGGACGTAATTATCAAATAAGGTGTAATACGATTTATTTATTTGTAACAGCGAGTCAGAACATCAAAATCCATGACCCTAACTTGAAAACTAACGGAACTCTTATGAAAATTCTCACCCCCTATTTCACCCCTTTAGGGACTTGATTTCTGAAGACACTGAGGAATATATTTCCTTATTTATAACAATGTCCTCAAATACGTTTTTTTGACCTTAAATTGAAAACTAACGGACCCTCAAGTAAACTCTCACCCCTTTCAACCCCTAAAATTTCTAAAAACACAGAAGCACGTTTTTTTTGTAACAAAGACTTTAAATACCAATTTTCTTCACCCTTATTCGAGAATTAACGGACCCTAGATACAAATTTTCAAAAAAAAAATTTCTTTTATCTCAACAAATAAATCAAATGGCAATTTCTATACCCCAACTTGAAAACTAACGGTACTTTCACACAAACTTTCAACCCTCGTTTCAACCCCTTCAGGATTGAATTTCCAAAAACCCTGTCATATGTGTTCTTTGATTAGAAAATGAAGCCCAAATACCAATTTCCAACACTCTTACTTCAAAACTAAAGGTACTGTTACTTTTACCCCCCTCTTCATCCCTTTAGGGATATATAAAAAAAGCTCATTATCTTATTAGCTGTCAAAATTTCAGTTCTTCAGTTCCAGCGGTTTGGACTGTAGTTGATCATCAGTCAGTGACACAGTCAGTCAGGACATTATACCGGGTGACAATGAGACTAGGCCTGCCTATATCTCCTTCGCTTATCAAACGATTTGAATGAAATTTTGTACATAGATATGAGAGAATGGCCGAACTCCGGTTTTGCCAGAATAGCCACCAACTTCGTTTTTTCAAATGGAATACGTTGGAATACGTTGTCTGTTTGATTTTTTTCGGATTCTACGGTTCAAAGTACATACGACAGTGTTGCCAAATTTTCATTTCACAATTGAAAAAAAAATATTCCCTATTTTTTTAGCCCAGGAGGCCTTGTTTAGGTTAAAATCTATAATAATTTACATCAGTAAGTCATAGTAATGGTCATTTCATTGATAAGGTCAATGACAAATCCTACAGCGGGAATTGAAATTTCCTGAACGCATTTTCAACGAATGGTACCTACCAAGGGCCATCTTGTCATTCGATAGAAGATTCAATTACCAATTTAACGATATACATTATGTACCACTTTCCTCTTGTTCAGAACTAAAAACGATCAATTATTAATTTGTACAATATTTTATACGATTCTCCGCTGATGATGAACCTATAGAGGTTCGAAACATGTAAACCTAATCGATGGTTTTTAACCTCCCACCATCTGATAACTAATCGATTGTTAATATTATATTGTGGAGACGACTTCGAGTTTTTCTACTTCATAAAATAATACCACTCCACTTCGAGATACAATGGACTTCTACCACAGGTTATTTTATACGATGCCTACAAATTCCATTGAATTATCCGTTAAGGTTTGATGAAATGAAAGCTAGCCATGTAATCATGGAAAACAGTAGGTTATTAATGTCATGTCAAAAGTGAAATACCAATTTTACATGTCATCTCGTTTCGTTTGTAAAAAGTTTTTTTGAAATGGAAAATATAATCGTTATTCTTGAAACGAACAAATCGATATGATATTGATATACGGTGTATGTCAGAAGAACGCTGTCAATGCTAGTATGCTATACGCTGTTCGTTATTCGTTGGGACGGTACCCATCGAGGACCTATTTAAGGAAATTGGAAATGATCCCAAGGAAAGAACCAGCTGATTGAATCCACATCCACTTCATCGTCAGCGAAGGAGCGAAAACTAATGTTTTAGCATATGTTCATTTTTCTCCATCTACCTCAGGGCAAGATTTGGAAATTGAATTCGGGATCAGCAGGAAAAGTGCCAGAAAAGTATTGGAAAAACATAAATATCGCTCCTATAAAAACAGTTTGCATCATCATCTATATCAAAATGACCTAGAACGGAGACTAACTTATTGTAATTGGCTTTTGTGTCATCATGATTTGAATAATGGTTTTGTCTCGAAAATACTGTTTACAGATGAGTCTAGGTTTACGAATAATGGTTTGTTCAATAGGAATAATACGAAGTGTCTGGCTCAAGAAAATCCTAGGTTGCTGAGAGAAGGTGATTATAAAAAAAGATATGGATTCAACGTTGGGGTAGGAATCATAAGGACAAGAATCATTGGACCAATTCTTTTCGACGGGCCTTCGACAGGCCAAAAATATCTACAATGATTAGAGAACGTTTTTCGAAATAATATCAACGATTTACCTGAGAACATCAGGGAAAATATGTTTTTCCAGCAGGATGGTGCGGGACCACATAATGCTAATATTGTTCGGCAATATCTTAGTGATTTCTATGGGAAGAGATGGATTGTAACAATCAGATGGCCAGCCAGATCGCCCAATTCAACCCCTATTGATTTTAACTTATGAGTAACATACTATCCAAAGTATACTCGAGGAGACCAACTCCTTTGGAGGACTTGAGAGATAGAGTTGAGCGCGCATTTCTGGAAATTCCTGCTCACGAACTGATAAATGTGATGAGGTGTACAATAAATAAAACTAGTCTATGTGTTAGGGAAAACGGCCAACACTTCGAACACTTCATTGATCATTAATACATAAAATGACTTTTCGATGGTTGTGAAACTCTGCTATTGAAAACAGGATAATGGTATTGTGAGTAATAATTTGTAAGTTGAATGTTTCGCTGTTTCAGTCGTTAGATTTATTCAAACAGTTTGATTGAATTAGAGTAATATTTTCTGTGATGGGTTTATGATTATTACATATTGTCAAATCGATTATTTTGGGTAATTCATTGTTCCCATTCTGAAGTAAAGTTTGAAAGAATGAATAGATGTCATGTTACCTACCAATTTTTTCAGATTGATTTCATTTTGTTAGATCTCTCTCTACGTTTTGAACAAAAAAAAAGTGGCACATAATATATATGGTTAAATTGGTAATTAAATTATCTATCAAATGGCAAGATGGCCCTCGGTAGGTATCATTTGAAAAAAAGTATTTTTCGTTAAAAATTCGTTCGGAAAATTTCAATTCCTGTTGTAGGATTTGTTTTTGATCTTATCGATGAAATTACTATTGATATGAGTTACTGATGTAAATTGGTATATATTTTAACCTGATCAAGGCCTCCTGGGCTATCCAAAATTGTTTTTTTTTCAATTTTAAAATAAAAATTTGGCAACACTGTCGTATGTAATTTGAGCCGTAGAATCCGAAAAACATCAAACATACAGGGTGTTCCAGTTGAAAAATCAAAGTTGGTGGCTATTCTGACGAAACCGAAAGTTGGCCATTTTATTTTCATATGTCTATCAATCCAAAATTGTGTCTTATCTCTATGTACAAAATTTTATTCAAATCAGTTGATGAGTGAAGGTGATATAGGCATGGTCCTAGTCCCATTGGCTGGCACCCGCGGAATGTGGTTTTATTATTATATCGCCGGTTCCCATCATCGTAGCAAAATAAAATACATACCAGTTTTCAAGTTTGATCAAACGCTTTCAAACACAGTTTCATCAAAATCGGTCCAGTAGTTTTTGCGTGATGCTTCAACAAACAAACAGACAATTACAATTTTACAAGAATAAATAATAATATATAAGAATTGTAGGCTTTGGAATAATATCGAAAACATTCATTCATTTCCAGGTAGACGTTCAAGTTACAACATTAAATTCTTTAAAATATTTTTTTTATGTAAAAAATAAACGAACATTACACTTTACGCATTTTACTCTTGACTTTTCACGACACTCTGATTTCTTGCACCTTTCTCTGTTTTCTGTCCACACTGCCAATGTGACTCCTGATCTGATTGAATATATTGATTTGTCTAGGTTCAATGCATTTCCTTTTTGGTGGAGCCTTTGGAGTAGAACTTCTTGGGCGGACTATTTTGCTGTTTTCCAGTAAAACACACGCTCGCACAGTTGTTCGGCCAAAACTGTTTTGAAAGAAAGTAGAGGAACTACTTCTCGTATTTTCCGAACTGCTTCTTTATTCTCCTATCAAGTAACCAAGCATTGGCCACCGCGGCATCTAACATATGACCAAAAATTCCATGGTACCACTTCCTACTACTTGACCTGAAAGTGAATCTTGTAGGTCAACCCCGTGCATATGTTTGTTATATTATTTGACGATATCAGGGCAAGGTATATATTTTTTCTCATTTTCAGAGCGAAAGAACCGTTTTAGTTGGGCTACTGGTTCTGTACCACAATAATCTGAGATCAGTGACACAATTTTATTGTCATATCATTGGATTGCACGGATTTTAGTTTGATGAAGTGAAGCTGTTTGTTCTAATATACTACCCCTTCCTCTTCGTTTCATATCTTTCTCAGACGCTCTCGTCTGTATTGACTGGCAACAAGTTTTCGAAAATCTATCGAATTATTTTCACTTTATTCTCACTCTCTTGTGATATTACAATTGATTATTCCAATCCAATCGAAACATTATTATAGTGGAAATATTTTAACTAGAAAATTGCCGCGGGAATAATTTGAGGTATTTTGTTTTTATTGTCTGACAATGTATATTTCAAAACCAGTTCAGTACATTGTATCATAGTGCGAGGAAATGTGTTTATGATCGTAACATCAAAAAATATTCACTTATAATCTCCCTAGAGCATGAATTATTACCGGAAGCGCGAAGCGACGAGGGATAATTTTCTTTAAAAATTCATGTACGAGACAAATTTCCCGCAATTAATTCAAGCACGTGGGGGATTCGGTAAGGAAATTTTATACCGGAATTATATTTAAATAGAAAACATTAAGTAAATATTTATTTTGACGTTATTCACAAATAATTGTGAATAACGTCAAAATAAATAGAAGGCTTTGTGTAATGGGAGTTTTGGGGCAGATTTTTTTCTGATTTTCCCCGTGCCCTAGTAAAATAAAATATATAATATCAGATGAATGTTTATATAAAATTTAGGGTTTCAGGGAAATGTCAATATTGATTAAAAATGAAAGTGGATGTTCGTATTGCGGGATATTTTTTTAAATTTTTCCCGTGCCCTAGTAAAATGAAATTTATAATATCAGATACATTATTATATAAAAATAATTGATTTCATATAATTTTCTTACTTGGTTTAAGGGAAATGTCAATATTGACTTCAAACAAAGGTGATATACAGCAAAAAATATATAACTATACCTATACATATATACTTAAATATTTTTCATATTCTTTTAAGTTCAATTCTGAGAAAAATTAATACTAGCGGTGATAATTTGTTTTTCAAATAAATCAGGAAATCGGGATATTCTATTCTTTATTCCAAATCGAATGTTGTTGGCGTATGTTGCCGGTTGAAAAAATATTTTATAAAGTTAGCCATGGATTTGACATTCACTACTCCTGTCAATCAATATTTTATTTGTGGCATTATAAGTAAGTTCCTCATAACATTGTATACAATCATAAGTTAGTGAAAAATTGACAATAAAATGAACTTTCAATCGTATGAATTGTGTTCCTACTGCAAAGAATTACAGCACATTAAAATGTTTCATCAAAATGTAAAATTTATAACATACCTAGTGGTAGAATCTGGATTGAATCCTGAGCAAGAAAACTTATTCAAAGAGATTGGCAACATTCTGCGTGATAGTGTGCCTTCTTTTGGACACAAATCTAATACTCAAAGAAATAAACTGGTGTCTCAGTCTTATTTTTATTCAATGAAACACAGGCATATTGTTAAAAAAAACACCGGTTCTGTGTTTCATTCACCACTTAGGAAAGATGAGGTAGAAGTGGAATTTTTGAAGAATTTAAAATTAATTAATGATATTATAGAATGTACACCTTAATTAATTGTTGTAATATTTCCAACTTATAAAGTAAGGAAATGAAAAATATTGTCAATATTATTTTTGTTTAATTATATGATAGCTGTCATGTGTCGGTAAATTTCTACTTATTAATTCTACGGCTACATGCTAATGTGGATGAAAAATTTTTAGAAAATTTGTTGGTTACCATAGTACCAATGTCGGAATAAAGCATCTGATTGGTTGAAAATGACTGGTATAAAATTTTCTATAGAATACCACACGAGAGTTCGATAAAGTAGAAAATAGTTCTCCAGATTTCTTCCTCAAACTCATTGCCTACCAACAAGTTTCCGAAAATCTGTCGAATTATTTTCACTATATTCTCACTCTTGTGATAATACAACTGATAATTTACAAATCAACATTCCTGTAAGAAATTATCGAGACTGACTGTGATAATAATAGTAACGTCTTATATAACAATTATATGCAGATACATCTGTAATGAAAATTCTATGAAGATAATAAAGCGCGAAGTTCAACTCGATAGCAAGATATGTTAATTTGTTGTTCTTCCCCTTCAAATATATGTGAATTATTCAATGACAAATTAGATAACATATTTATCAGCAAAGTGCGGAAGTGTTTGATTCGAGATAAAAGATATATTATTCAAGTTGTGTTTTGCATTCATCAATGAACAGCATCTAGTTGATCAAATAATTTCGTATCAAATGTTTCCATTATACTTAGCAAACTGAAATAAGGAACTGGAAATGCATTTTTTTTTCATTTATTTAGTATAAATAGAAATAATAAATAAAATCGTTAGAGGACCTGCAAATAAAATAAACTCATCACAACTTATGTTTTTAAACTTTCAATTTCCTCGCCTCTTCGACGATTCCCTTGTGATATTCCGCAGGAGAGTTTCTATCTTCACCAACTTCATATCCGACTTGCATTTCGGCTTCGTGAAAATCTTCATCAATCCTTCTCTCCATCTCTTCGATACCTGTCAGATCTATCGCTCCAAAGCCCGTCTGTACAACGTGTTTCAAAGTTTGGATATTTCCAGATCTAGCTCTCCGTGGTAAGTCATCCAGAATTGTATCCTTGCGGAAACCATGTAGATGCTTAACCTTGAATTCACCATCGTCTCCATCAGAAATTTCATTAGTCTCTTGTATATTGATACCATGTACCTGTTTTGTGGGCCCGTATGTTTTAACTTTCGAGTGGCCTTGGATAATGAGATAAAGAGGCCCCTTGAGCGGTTCCATTGGTTGTTTGTAATGTTTGAACAATGGATCTGTAGTTAAAGAAGCTACAGTTGTTGGTAATACTGTCGTTGACTGAGTTGTAGGTGCAGATGTCGTTGTAGAAGTTGTAGTTGGAGTGTCAGTAGCAGCGTTATCTGTTGTGTGCGGAGGAAAAGTTGGAGTCATGGGGAAAATGGATTCCGTTGGAGTATATCTGAACATCAGAGGTTTTTTCTTTTCTTCCTTCGGGATATGCATAATAGAACTTGTGCTCTTTGTGTAAACTGGACTCTGAGTAACTGGAGGAGGGTGCATTGTCTGCATATCTTGGATAGTTTCCATGGTTAGTGGTGGGAGCTTTTCTGACATGGTATGGGGAAACATCACCAAGTCATGGGACATTATTGATACACCATCCATTCCAAGAGCAGTTGAATGAACCTCAGCTTCGGGTTTTCCAATTTTCACGTAAGTATTAGAAATGTCTAAGTTATCGTCGGCAACCTGACCCTTGTACATGATTTCTTTACTCGGTACGTGAGCCAAAGGAGGTGGCGTCACAAAGTTTATATTCTGACTCTCAGCAGCTACCAGAGTATGATTTGTGAAGTTATGCGGGGAAAATTCTATGTGCATATACGACTCAGGTGGAGATAGATGGGTATTATAGATCAAATTGTTTCTAAAATCAGAATTAATTCGTTCTGTACTCGATAGCTCCTGTTCCCAACCTATGGAGGAATCGATTGTGTAATGTTTATTTTTCCATTCATTTGCATCGCTGTAACTGCTGGCTTGGTAGACTAAATTCGCTGCTTGGATCGTTACCGAAGAAGGAGTGCTAGTTGGAATAGTTTTCGAAAATGGTGTGGTATTGATTGCAGAAGTTTGTGTTACGATTGCTTCGGGAGAATTGGAAAGAAATCGAACCGGTGCTGGTGGAGGCATCAGCATTGTATATGGAACTCGTTGTTCTGCTTCTTTCGAAAAGCCTGTCTTAACAGGAAACTGCTTTTTGCTGTTGGGTGGATTAAATGACGGAAAGAATGAAGTGGGGATCGACGGAATGAACGAAGGTCTGGCAATCCTCTGATTTGGATTCTGCTTTATTTTGCTTTCTTCGACGTAATTCCCGTAAGGCTCGTACGTATCTTTCCTGGAATCAGCTTTTGGAGAGGCATTCGCGGGTTTCTTCGATGTTATTCCAAGAAGAAGGATTTCGGTTTTCTGGTTCTCATTGGAGCCTGGCGAATCAGGTTTCCTCAGAGCGGGATCCACCCAATAATGTACTCGTTCGAGTACGGGAGGGACATAGTCGTACGTGGGGTCATTCTGTAGAGGATCTCCTCTCCCTAAGGGTTTCCACTGATCGTAGTCCATCCTTGGGGAAAATAATCCTCGGTGACTCTTTTCTCCTGAAAAAAAAAGAGATTTATATTACTGGGTGATCCTTTCAGTTATCTACTGACAAACACGTGAAAGTTGAATCGACTCAGTAGAAATCTACAACTACAATGTAGTAACCTCTTGCACTCTCGTGAATGACGAGTGTATAGTGCTATTTTATAACGACTTACGGTGGTGGAAAATGTGAAAAAAAAACATGTTCTGACTTTGTAAAATTCGACAAAATTTTGGGTAGCACCTCCTGCCTAATTCAAGGTGACCTGCTCAGAGGAAAACTTCGGCAATTGCCGAATGCAATGAACATTTTACTCGACATTTGAATAATGTAGAATGTTGAACTGATTGTGTGGGAAATGTATACTTGCAGGCTGCCTGAGATATATATTCAATTTCAAAGTGAAGAAAACAACTAACCTTGTTATATCCAAACTGGTGATTAGTAACTGGGTGAGTAAGTATTTATTGGCCTCGAACTACACATATAGTACAAAAGGCAAGTCAAAAATACAGTACACATTATATATCAGGTAAAATTGCAAATTGTGTGAAATGACAATGAGCAAACTAAAGATTATGAACACAAATGAAAGAAATATTGACTAGACAAACGCAAATACATAAACTCGAATATTACTTTTTACAATACTTCGTCCATAAGATATAAATCTTCGGACAATCACGGATATCTTGGTTGATTGAAGACGTGGTCAGTTACAACTGTAGGGAGAAGTATTCATCCAGACTATAAAAACACTTGGATATCAAAAAATGTTTGACACTCCTTTCGAAGTCCTTGTAAGAGGGTTGATCTCTAGTTCATTGGTAGTGCATTGTCTAGAGTAACACAGTTTTAAGAAGGAGATTTTTGAAAGTGGATGATTTGTATTTGGGTAGTTCTAAGTTATTTGTTCTCGTGCCATATCCATGGTGGCTCCCCTGGATAGTAAAATTTGGTAGATATTTTTCTGTGAAAGTAACACATTTCAAGATGTAGATGAAAGTAAAGGTAAGAATATGTTTTTCTATGAAAATATCACGATAGCTCTGGTTGTAGCTAAGGTCAAAGATTTTTCTTATGATTTGTTTCTGTGATATGAAAACCCTATTTATGCCTGAAGCTGAGCCCCAGGCCATTATGTTGTTAGATAATGGCTATACACGAATGCGAAATAGAGACTCGTCAACCCGTTTTCATCCAAGTGAGGCTTCATTTGGAAACTTGCATAGAAGGCTTTGTTTACATTTCCACAGACGTGATTGATATGGCGATCAAAGGTCATGTTTGAATCGAGCCAGGTTCCAAGGAGTTTATAATGTGAAGTCATGTAGATTCAGCTCCAACATGAATGAATTCGGAACAATTTTTTTCAGATGAAAATTCGAGCAAACTGTTTTATTTTTGTTTAAGATCAAAGAATTCCTCTGGCACCAAGTGTCCATCTCATCTAGCGTGCATCTAACTTTTTCTTGGAGCTGCTCAGGGGATTTTCCGGATATTGCTATTGTGGTATCATCAGCAAACATGGTAACTTTTCCGTTTGTAATGAATTGAGGGAGGTCGTTGACATAAAGCAGAAAAAGCATGGGCCTAACACGGAACCCTGAGGAACTCCAAGAGAAACGGGATGAATATCGGATAGTTCGTTTTCAATTTGTACGATTATATTTCTGTTTGTGATATAAGATTTTATCCAGTCAGAAAGAATACCCCTTATTCCAGTAGATAATTCCTCAATTATGTTTTTACTATTTGAGCTGTCGAAAGCTCTCGACAAATCATTCATCAGAGAAATAACCTTTGTCGATTTCTTGGTAAACATATTCGAATAATTGGTAAGTTGCTGGTTCAACCGATTCTTATTTTCTGAAACCATGTTGGCTCATTGTTATTCTATTATATTTTTCAGCGAATTCGCATATCGTATAACAAACTGATTTCCCAAGTTGTTTCGAGATTTCCAATATTAAAGATGTTTGGCGATAGTTGTCTATATCCATAGTATTTCCTTTTTTGTGTAATGGGTACACAAGAGCCATTTTCAATGGATCTGGAAAAACACCATTATTTAAAGAAATATTGAATAAATGAGAAAGTAAGGAACTAGTCAGCCAGTCAGAACTATGTGTTCATAGTCTGCTTTGGGGCACTTATAATAATTATCACTTCTACGAAACAAACGACACAAACAGTATTCACAAGGAAAACATTCGCATTTGAATAATGTTGTGAAAAATAATATCACGGCCATTGTGGTGATTCAGAAATTCAGAACCCGTGAACTGAACACTGTTGCCAATCAAAATTCTTGCATGCACGGTTCACAAAGCTGTCTACGAACGAAATTTCGTTAGAGGCTACTAGTGTTTTCTGATTGGGTGGTGAATGAAAGATCTTCAGATCTTAATTACCAACTGATCAGAAAACAGTACGCGATGTGTACCATAATTAATTTGAACACTATTGTATTTGTCTTTTAAAATTTTTGCCATTCTATCAAAAATAATTTATATTATATTAAGGTTTCTAGTACAAAAACGCCCGCATAGTGATTGGCGACTCCAGAATCCAAACATAATTGAAATTTACTACTTCATTCATAAATGCGACTAGTGATTTATCTTGCCTTCTGCTCCCCAAAATACGCACGGAACAGCACGGTGTTTGGTTTTAAGAGCTAGCAAAAGACAAAGACAATAATGTTCAAATGGATTCTCCTGCACATCGCGTACTGTCTACTGATTGGTTGCTTATTAGGATATTTCATTCACCAGACAGAAAACACTAGTAGAATCCAACGAACTTTCGTTCGTAGACAGTTTTGTGAACCGTGCATGCGAGAATTTTGCTCGCGAACAGTGTTCAGTTCACGTGTTTGAATGTCTGAATCACTACAATGGTCGTGATATTATTTTTCAAATCAATATTCAATTGCGAATGTTTCCATTTTCAATACTGTTTTTGTCGTTTGTTTCTCACAAGTGAATGTAATAATTATGCCTCAAAGCAGAGTATGGTCAACTAGTTCTGACTTCATCACCAGTTTGGATTTAACCAGGTTAGTTGTTTTCTCCAGTTTGAAATTGAATATTTATCTCAGGCAGCCTGCAATACGTACATTTACCACGCAACATTTTACATTATTCAAATGTCGAGTTAAATGTTTATTACATTCGGCAAGTGCCAAAGTTTTCCTCTGAATAGATCTCCTGAAATTAGGCGGTTGGCGCTACTCAAAATTTTTAACCATTGTAATTTGTTATAAAATGGCATTATACACTCGTCATTCAGGGGCGTGCAGGTTAGATTACACCCTGTATAATAACGATGGATAATTATGAACATCTGCTACCGTTGAGAATCTGGGTCATGATCAGCTGAATCAACAAAAACTTTCAATTCATATCTATTGGTAGTTTCAGTTCATGAATGAGAACTTGAACGGAAGATCAAGATGAACTAAATGCCCACCGTTATGGGAATCTGTGGAATTTTCAGAAGTTCAGCATTTATCTGAAAATATTCGTATTTTTTTGGTATCATTCATATATAATTTTTTCATTCATGCTAAATTTTTACGAGTATTTGTTGGCAGAGAGTGTTGATGATCGGAAAATTACCACTTTTTATTCCACGGCAATATTTTTTTTCATGTTGATTAATCGTTATAGTGATATTGTTATCAACGACAAAGTGTCTGAAGGTTTAAATATACCTATCATTTATTCAATTCACGCAGTAAAAGCTATACCGTTCACCAGAATTCTTGTTGACTTCTGCTGAATTTATAAAATACTCATTTCAAAGAATCGTATTCAAGACGATGTATTTTTCGTGAATCAATGAACTCGATTCACGGATGACAAACACTACAACAGTAAATGATAGCCACAGTTCACAGAGGAAAAAAAGAATTGTTTGAAGGTTTAACCCGCAGTGGAACGAAACAATAGGCGTCCAATTTTTTTTAGCCAACCTTTCATTCAAAATTTAATTAGCGTAATATTCCCATTACAACTCTGGTTGAACGAATGAGAACAGTTTTCTGCAAAAAAGTGTATCGGTAAAGGAATGAAAATTACAAAAAGGCAACAAATTAAACGAGGGTAGAAGTCCATTCTGTTCGAAGAGGAGTGGATGTATGATGAAATGAAGTACTCGAAATCATCTCCACGAAATGTATTCAAAAGGGCATGTTTCGGAGCATTAAAGCTCCATCTTCAGCTCATACTTACAAAATCTAAAATGATGGGAGGGATAAGCTTAACTATAGAATCAACAATTCACATTGGAGGATGGAAGTTTGGTTGTGTATACTCAAATCATGGAGGAATAAACAACATAAAAAGTGATAATTAGTTAAGGTCAGCAAAGCATTGTAGCTTTGAACCATCTTGACCTGTAATTGGGATAAAACAATACCACTCCATATAGAAGGGCACGGTAATCGTTTGTACAACATTGTTGGCATTTCGAATGAGCTCGACATTTTTATATTTTGATGTCTAAATGATGACTGACCATTGACAGAAGGGAACAGAGGAGAAAAGTAAGCGTTCTAAGGTACAGTAAGGCCATCTAGTGTAAAATTGTTCAACTTCTAGTGAGTGAATGACATGAGAGGGTGACATCTATTATTATGGGACTAACACTAAGATATAGGGTGGAACAAGAAGTGAAGGAGAAATACCAAACTGTGGATGTTAACTTCGACTAGAAGTTTAAAGAAGTTGTAGAGGAGTCTTTCGAGATATAATTTATTTCTAGACAATTCATTAGGGAACCCTTATTAGCAATGTGAAGAATTCTAATATCTATATCGGGATCAAAGTGGTGGTTGGAGTTTACCACATGATTGGCAAAAGAACTGCAAACATTGATTGATTCAAATGGGTGGATTGTGATTTTTTTTTTATATGTCTATGATTTTTGTGTGTTCTCTAACTCTAGTACCAAGTTTCCTGCCGCTTCGGCCGATATATTTGGCATTGCACGTTGGTTCAGAACAAGTAATTTCGAATATACCAGAATTGTCTAAAGGATTGGCTTTGTCTTTGGTGTTGACCAGTTTTTTAGACAAGGAATTCATCGTGTAAAAGCTAATTTTCAAATCATCACCATCTTTCAATGCCATGGTGATGATTTGAACATTAGCTTTTACCATCTTCCAATGCATGGTGATGATTTGAACATTAGCTTTTGCACGATGAATTCCTTGTCTAAAAAACTAGTCAACACCACAAAGCCAATCCTTTAGACAATTCTGGTATATATGAAAGCACTTGTCGTGAACCAACATGCAATGCCAAATATATCGGCCAAAGCGGCAGAAAAATTGATACTATAGTTAGAGAACACACAAAAATCATGGGAAATTATAAAGAAAAATTCAAAATCAATCAATTCTTGCGGTTCTTTTGCTAACCATGTGGTTAACTTCGACCACCACTTTGATCCCGGTATGGATATTATAATTCTTCACATTTCTAATGTGGGTTCCCTAATGAATTGTCCAGACATTTTCGAAATAAATTCTTCCTTGAAAGATCCCTCTACAACTTCTTTGAATGGACAGATTAAATTTGAATGCATTCAATTCTATGATTCTTTAAACTTCTAGTCGAAGTTAACATTCACAGTTTGGTATTTCTCCTTCACCTTTCGTTCCACCCTACATCTTAGTTTCAGTCCCATAATAATAGATGTCATCCTCTCATGTTATTCACTCACTAGAGGTTCAACAATTTTACACTAGATGGCCGTACTGTACCTTAGAACGCTTACTTTTCTCCTCTGTTCCCTTCTGTCAATGGTAAGTCTACATTTAGACATAAAAATATAAAAAATTCGAGCTCATTCGAAATGCCAACAATGTTGTACGAACGATTACCATGCCCCTTCTATATGGAGTGGTATTGTTTTATCCCAATTACAGGTCAAGATGGTTCAAAGCTATAATGATTTGCTGACCTCAACAAATCACCACTTTTCATGTTGATTATTTCTCCATGATGTGAGTATTCACAACCAAACTTTCATCCTCTAATGTGAATTGCTGATTCTATAGTTAAGCTTATCGCTCCCCCCCTTTTGAGATTCTGTAAGTACCAGCAAACATGTCCTTCTAAATAAATTTCGTGGAGATGATTTCGAGTACTTCATTTCATCAGGCAACAAATTGGCCAAAAAATTGAAATATTGTGTGAAAACATCCATAACCCATTCAATGCCACTTAAAATTGGTTGTTCTTATTCTGCCCCCCAATTAACCCACATATATTCATTAGTCTTACCTGTAGAATCAGTGGAGTTCCTAATTCCATCTGAAGAAACCAGCTGAAGAATGGGCACCAAAAACCAGAAGAGAATCCATCTCCTGTTCCTATTCCGCATGATCTGAAAATAAATGCAAATACAGTTGATAACATGTTCAATTCATGAAAACTAGCATCTTAAAGAGGAAGAGAGAGAGTCATGATATCAAAATATAGTAACGCATCGGTGTAACTAGCGTGTATTCGAGCACTCTGAGTAAATTAGAGATGATTTCAAAAATAACAGTCTACGTTTGAACTACTCTTCCCTAGATGGCGATGGCTCCGCACGGCTTTAATAAGGCGATTTTCATTATGTCATCAGGATCACCTAAAAAAACCGAAGGCGTGGCCAGTCGGAAAGGTAGATTTCAGATTATATTTATTGATTTTGAAATTATCATAAATAAATAAAATAATTGGAACAAAAGAGGCATTTCTATTTTTTATAAATCTTGAACTCTTTAATCAACAGGATGTTGGTATGAAAGATGTTTTTTGATTTTTCAATATCCGCCATTTTGATACTTCCTGGCGAATTTGACCCATCTTCGAACTTATCCGAGATATCGATGAAAAATAATTCTTTGGCAAATTTGGTTATATCCCATATACACATATACAGGGTGTTAATGAATAAGTGCGACAAACTTGAGGGGGTGATTCTGCATGGAAAAATAATGACAGTTTGCTTCATAACTTTTGTCCGCTTCGTTTTCCGAAATACGGAGTGTAAAAGTTTTTCTTAAAAACTGACTATTTATCAATTGCACTGAAACCGGTCGATATATGCAAATGAAATTTGGTGGGTTTCAAGAGGTAGTTATTGCGCATTTTCTGGCATGCAACTGGGAATTTTATGCCCATCATTGGCGCGCATACGGGTAATGATATCATTTTTTTTTAGAAAAAAATTGTACGTCACTGGAATATTTCAAATTTTTTTCTTTGAGTTTCTAGTTCAATTTGTGGTGAAAAACCTCTCCTGCCTTTCTTTCATATGGGGCGCCGATTTTATGCAAGAAAATAAAACATCTTAACGCGTATTTGTCATTACTTTAATACATTATCTAGTAGCGATGCTAGTAGGCTTCAACATTCTGTTAAATACGAATATTTCAACAAAGTGTCAGAAGAGCGTTTCTTCATTTTTGAGCTTTTAGTATGGTATAACATTAATGATAATAAGTAATGAATTTTTCTTTGATCGAAAAGAATGGAAAATTATACAAATGCATTTTTTGTATGGTCGAAATAATGGAAATGGTCGGCAAGCTCGACGATTGTATGCTGATTTGTCTCCAGGACGTAGGGTACCCCATTACACAATATTTGCTCGTCTTCACCGACGTTTGCGCGAAAATGATACATTTAAGAAACAAACGGCTGACTGCGAGCGCCCTCGAGAAGTACGAACTGTGCAACTAGAAGAAGCAGTTCTCGGCTTATAATTGCGGAGTTACCTGAAACAAGTACTCGAAAAATGGCCAACATACTGAATGTAAGCAACTTCACTTTATTTAAAATTCTTGAAGAACAACATTTGTATCCGTTTCATATTCAACGTGTGCAAGCTCTACTACCTAGAGACTTTTCTTAGCGGCTAGTTTTTTGCCATTGGATTCTTCATCAAATCGCTCAAATTGAAAATTTTTCGAGTGGCGTTTTGTTCACTGACGAGCCTAATTTTGGACGACAGTGTATACGAAATTTCCATAACAATCTCCTCTGGGCTGAGGAAAATCCACATGGAATCTTTGAAACTCATATTCAGCATCAGTTTTCAGTGAATGTATGACATGGTGTACTTGATGATCATTTAATTGGTCCATATTTCCTTCCACAACGACTAACAGGCGACTCCTTCCTTAATTTCTTATAGGAAGAGTTACCTGTCCTTCTTGAAGAAACTCCTCTACAGCTGAGATAACGCTTCTGGTTCATGCATGATGGTGCAGAAGTCCATTTTAGCATTATTGTACGTAATCACCCAGATAAAGTATATCCAAATCGTTGGATAGGTAGGGGAAATACAGAACATTGGCCTGATTGATCTCCGGATTTGAATGACAAATACGCGTTAAGATGTTTTATTTTTTTGCATAAAAGCAGCGCCCCATACGAAAAAATGGCACGAAACATTTTTTGTCACAAATTGAACGAGGAATTGAAAAATGATTCTTTATTTGAAATATCTCAGTGGCGTACCATTTTTTTCTTAAAAAAAATTGAGATCATTACCCGTATGCGCGCCAATGATGAACAAAGTTCTTAATTGCATGTCAAAAAATGAGCAATAACTATTTCTTAGAACTCACCAAATTTCATCTGCATATCTCGACCGGTTTCACAGCAATAAACAAATAGTCAGTTTTTAAGAAAAATTTTAACACCCTGTATCTCGGAAAAGAACATTTGCGGACAAAAGTTATGAAGCAAACTGTATTTTTTTTCATGCAGAATCACCCCCTGAAAGTTTGTCGCACTTATTCACTGAAACCCTCTATATATATATATATATATATATATATATATATATATATAGTTTTGTTTTTTTGAGGAGTTTCTTGGGTTATCTTCATATATATGTGTATATATATATATATATATATATATATATATATATATATATATATATATATACAGTGTGTCCGTAAAGTATGGAACAAATTCATTTTTAGCTAAACAGGTCATTTCAATTTACCGTATTTTAAAATAATAATCTAATATACAGGGTGAATTACGTTCGAGTAATGACGTCACCGTCATTTTTTTTAAATGGAACACCCCCATTTTGTCTCAATTTTCGGATTACTCTAGCTGAGCTGATTCCAAAAATGTATCACATGTTGATTCCAATTGGTACAGGGTGGACAAAAATACAATAGTTTTGTGTGTGCTCATAAAGTAACGAGTAACATTCTTTATTAGGTAAATTAACAATATTATCAAAAATACTTATTGTCTAGCGGACAGAATATGCTGGAATACATGACTTTATAAATGTTCGAACTGCAGCCCTTGCTGTATTTGACAGTAACCCAAACGGTGTACAAATTCTTGTTAAACCTTGTGTATGGTTTCTTGCGTAATATTGTTTATTTCTGTTCGAATTTTCTCTTGTACAACTGCAATAATTGCTGGTTTCGTTTCATAAATAACATTCTTCAGATGGCCCCACAGGAAATAATCCAAAGGATTTAAATCTGGTGACCTCGCTGGCCATTCAGTGGGTCCACGTCTACCAATCCACCTGTTCGGAAAAATTTCATCTAGGTACCTTCTAACATCTACAGCATAATGTGGAGGTGCACCATCCTGTTGAAACCATAAACTTTCATCAAAACCTCCAGGATTACGTCTGCTGGGAAACAAATTACGTGAAGTAGGTACGAGATACCCCCTTGAAAACTCAAGGTACGTTGCCCCGTTTAAATTACCTTCGAAAAAGTAGGGCCCGATGATTCGATTTCGTACAATTCCAGCCCATACATTTACCTTTTGAGGGTATTCTGTAAGATGCTCACGCATCCAGTGGGGGTTTTCTTTTGCCCAGTATCTACAATTCTGACGGTTAACCTCACCATTTAACATGAAAGTGGACTCATCAGAAAAAATAATGTTTTGTATCAAGAGAGGGTCTCGGTGACATTTATCCATCATTTCTTCGCAAAATTGGAGTCTTCTATCGGGATCATCTTCGTTTAATTCTTGCACAAGTTTGATTTTATAAGGATGCCATTTTTCAAGCTTCAATAGTTTGTGTACCGTTGTTTTGCTAACACCGATATAGCGACTAACTTTACGAACAGAAGTGTGCGCATCTTCTTCAAAACTCAGTAAAACATCTAATGCTGTATCAGCATTTGCAGGGGGACGACCTGATTTGCGTACATTTTCAACATTACCAATTTTTCGAAATTTCGTTTCAATCTTACTGACTGTTGAACGCGTTATAGGTCTTTCTGGATATTTATCATTAAACAAATTGCACACTTCCATCTGAGTTCGCGATCTGTCTCCATACCCAATCAATCACATATTTATTTCAATTCTACTTCCAATTAAATGTAAGCAATCATTCGAATATTCACGAATACCAAAAATATTGTAGTACTAAACTGTCACTGAACATCAACAAATTACTAAACAAATAATGACATTTCCCAAAAAGTAGACGACTATGTTTTTTATAAATAGATAAGAAATATTTTTTGTCATATTCTGTCTGCTAGACCACAAGTACCAAACATGTTTGGAAACAGCTCATTTTTATTACTCTAAACATGTAGCAAACTACGGGGTGTTACATTTAAACCAATTGCCGCTAGACAATAAGTATTTTTGATAATATTGTTAATTTACCTAATAAAGAATGTTACGCGTTACTTTATGAGCACACACAAAACTATTGTATTTTTGTCCACCCTGTACCAATTGGAATCAACATGTGATACATTTTTGGAATCAGCTCAGCTAGAGTAATCCAAAAATTAAGACAAAATGGGGGTGTTCCATTTAAAAAAAATGACGGTGACGTCATTACTCGAACGTAATTCACCCTGTATATTAGATTATTATTTTAAAATACGGTAAATTAACATAAAAAATCGACGTGTTTCAGGATTATTTCTTAAAATGACCTGTTTACCTGAAAATGAATTTGTTCCATACTTTACGGACACACTGTATATATATATATATATATATATATATATATATATATTTGATTTGGGATATCGGGGTGAGCAAATAAGTGAATTCTTTAAAGTTTATCCAAGCTTTCGGAAATGTTAATTTTCATCATCAGGGAAAAACTTTGTTGAGATTGATTTCAATGGAGTTAAATATATTCAACCAACATAGTGCAACAAAAGAAAAAACGTAAATCAAGACATAAAACGAAGTTCAAAGTTAATCAAAATACATTAACATTGTTTAAAATTATATGAATATAAACCATAAATATATATATATATATATATATATATATGAATGGAAAGAATATCAAGGGATTGGTAAACAAAACGGAAGAAATTTAACGGACATAGCCCTCAGTGAGAAGTGTTAACCGTAGACACGTGTTTCGGGCTCTCGGCCCTCATCAGTACGGTGAAGAAGTGCAAGGATGAACAACACTTGGTAGAAAACGACAAATCAACGGAGTCAACAAACAGAAGCCAGCCGCACATTTGTGGTTTCGGTTAGCAGACCCTGAATTCCAGGGCAACAACCAACGTCACCACGGAGGCAGCTATAGCTACCTGCGTGACATCCGAGTCCAGGATTATAGATATGAATGGAAAGAATATCGAGGGGATTGGTAAACAAAACGGAAGAAATTTAACGGACATAGCACTTCTTCACCGTACTGATGAGAGCCCGAAACACGTGTCTACGGTTAACACTTCTCACTGAGGGCTATGTCCGTTAAATTTCTTCCGTTTTATATATATATATATATATATATATATATATATATATATATATATATATATATATATATATATAGTATAGTATAGTACAGGTATGTTCCTACTTAATTCTCTCTGAATGTAAATTGCCTGAGTCGGATTTGGAATTGTAAGGGTAATAATCAAAGAGAATTCAATAACACATTAAATCAGCGTGGAAACTGAGTAAGATAGAAATAGTATAATTTATTAACAGAAGTAAATCGGTATTAGGAAATAATATTATAGGATAACTAAACTCCGATAACTTCATCAGCTACATATTGTAACAAAGTCATCACAGAATAATCATCTTCTCCGGATGATGAATCTTCATTTATGTTAATTTGACAATCCATAGTTTTTTCTCGTTCCCAATTCGTATAAATGGGATTTACAGTTTGTTTAACAATCTGTCCAATTTTGCGTAGTATCTTTATTTAATTGTTTTCCATTTATTCAATATAGCCTCGTCACTGTAGTACTTTTGTATTATATTCTTGTTATACAATGTTTTGCATTGTGCTCATATTAGTTCAATGGCATTAAAGTGGCAATGGCATGGTGGTAGTAGTAGAACAGAATGAGCCATTTCATGAATCAATTCAATAGTCGCATGTGCTATTTTTTTAAGCATAAATTCCTGCATAATCTCTAACAAGTCTTGAATGATACCTTGCATTATCCATGATAATCAATGATGGTTTCTGAATCATCGGTAACAATTATTTTGCCATTCGCTTTTCGAATAATTCCGAATTTATTTTATCTTGATAATCAGCAATTTTGTTGTTACTTGAAAATATAAAACCAGCACCATCAATAAATTTATCTTTATTTTCAGCATAAACAATTATGTATCGTTTGCCTTCAGCTACTTCTGTTCCGCACAGAATTTACATCATCGTCATGCCAGGTTTGCAATGTATTACTTCCATATTGAAAAATCCACGTTTCATCGAAGGAATCCACATCCACATGCAGCATTATTCACATATTATCTCAAAAATTTCACCCGTTTTGATGCAATCTCTGGTCTTTTCATCAGAGCCCTTCTACCATTATCTTTCGAAAAATGAAAATCTAGTCCTTTCAAAATTATATCTTAGGTTGTGTTACAGACATTTCAATATGACTATTTAGTAGTCCTTGTCGTAGGTTTTATCTGTTTATTTTTTATCATGGTATAAATAACGTACATACGTACAAATCTGGTGTTTTTAAAGCTTCTCCCTAAGCAGGGATCTGATTGAAATAAAATTAAACCATCACATTTAGCACTTGTATTCTAGATTTTGTTCTAGGGCTCAATTTTGATGCCTCAGCTGCACAATTAATAACAGAAATGATTTCAGTGGAAGTATTTTTTTTATTTTGGAAATACTTCAAAACATTCAACACAAGTTTCCTACTTTGCTCGTTCAAAACTTCCCCCTCTGTTCAACCATCTGTTTTTGATAGAAAGTACATCTTATTGGCTATCCTTCTCTAGTGTAAGTAATTTCTCCATAACGGTAATCGAAGCTTATTCAGGAACGTATCTGGACGTGTTTAAGTATATCTCAAACAAATGGAGAGGGCAGACGTATATGTCAGGTCTCACTGATGATTTATTTTCTACTTCGCCATCCGGAAACGTTTTGAAGAGAGCGTTAATGTAGTGTATTTTTATTTCAAGTTGCATCGAGAAACGGTTACACTTTGAGAAATCAAATTTAGTAGGTGAACTCAGAAAGATTCAGAGTACTTATTGAAAATATTGAGTTTGAATTCTTTCCGAAAATTGAGATTGAAGGAAATGCATGCTTCTTTTTCAGTTCAAACGAAAGACTCATGAAAATAGTTCAACTTCCAATTGAAAACGAATCTCCAGACAATTTCGTTTGGGAAATCAACTTGAAATACGAAATGGGCGGCGCATAGACAAATTCAAACACATAGCGAGAATTAGTTTCTTCTTTACCAATATTCTTAGTTCAGCTGTTTTCGGACTACTATATTTCAATGAAATAGGAATGTGATTTTGATAACGTCTTTAGAAATAGCAAGATATAGAAAATGAATGTTTTGGATTCGGACACATTATTCATAATCGTACCAGGGAGAGTAATTTGGGGAAGGATAAATAAAAATCAACAATCAGTGATGGGGTTCGGAGGTTCAATGTGTATGATATAACGAAGCTTTTCCTGACTTATAATAGGAACACGAGAAATTATTTTTCTCAACTTTATTCTGAGAGAAATGCACCTCTTTGCCAGTGAATTTATTCAATATTTCGATAATTGTGTTTTTACGCATAACGCTGATATTTTACATTTTATCCACTTTGCCATGTTTGTGATTATTATTCAGTACCTAGACGACCGAACGTCGCTCGGCTTGTTTTTGTTTGTAAAATCGTGTTTTTTCGGAAATACTTATTAAGATTAACTTGAAATATTCGGATAATGTTATAACGCCATTTCATGGAGGTGTCATTCCTGAAAAAACGCGATTTTTCACAAAAAAAAAATCTTTTATAACCTTACCTAACCTACTGGTATTCCAGACGTCGTAGTTGAATCTGGTGGATTCGCCAGTTCTTACCTAACCCTAAATCCAGACGTCGTAGTTGAATTTGGTGGATTCGCCTGTTCTTACCTAACCTACCATAAAAATGCGTTTTTTTGGGAAAAACACCCTTATAGCTACTCAAAAAACAAAACCCTATCTAAATACAATTTTTCATCCAAATCGTTAGAGCCATTTCCGAGATAGCCGATATATATATATATATTTATATATATATATATATATATATATATATATATATATATATATATATATTTATATATATATATATATATATATATATATATATATATATATATATACAAGAATTGCTCGTTTAAAGATATCAGATTTCTCGATTTGTACGTACGGGTGAAATTTTGCAATAATTCCGGTAATAATCTATCATGAAATTATTGTTACAGAAAAAAAACCAAATGGCGGAGTTTCGTGATTCTGAGGCGCTTCTATCCAGAATTGGTATGTGTTCTTTGGGTCGAAAATAAAGAATTTTTCGTCAAAATCAATCGATTTAAGATGGCGGCTCAAAGATGGCGAACAAGTTTTGCGAATATGAACCAATTCTATTCAAAATTGGTGTGTAGGAGTTTTTCTGGTCGGAGATTATGCTTTTATTGACAAAATTCATGAATTTGAGATGACGAATTTTGTGATTATGGCAAGATTCTATTCAAAATTCGTATAAAGGGTCTTTTGGGATCGAAAATTATTAATGTTTTGTCAGAAATCAATAATATGACGGATGTTATGCATAACTAGAAAAAATTAAATAAAAATGATAAGCGAATACAAAATAGGTATTCTTGCGGCTTGATATTAAGGGCTTTTAGGGGAATGGGTTTTGTGATTTATAGTCCGGGTTTGTGGGGTCGGAAAGTAGGATTTTGTTGTCAAAATATTTCTGAGCAATGCTTGTAACCATTGAGAACTCATAACACAATAATGAACTGTAACAATTCGCTTTCGAAGTATTGGAACGAAATATGGTTTTTCGGGGGCTTTGAACGCGCGTAGTACACATTTTTCCATGGATGTATTTTTTTTCTTCAGATATGTGACGTAGGTGAATTATTGTAGTCTTTATTGGTGATTATATACTTCGAAATGAATTCAGCTCATCAAATGCATTTATCTTACCAATAAAATCCCAATATCAGCGCAGATTCACCATGTTGCATTATAGTATATGAGCCTTACTGTGTTTTCATGGCAGCATGTTAAGATCAGTTTTCATTATTACTACTATAAACAAAGTTAAAAAAGTGTGTTATAAATCTGGCTTGGGGACTTTTTCCATATAAATATATATATATATATATATATATATATATATATATATATATAGCTTAGGGTTGCGAGTTCGAGTCTCGCTGGAGGATGCTTTTTTTCTTTAATTTAAAATATGTCCATTATGCCACAATTTCCTTTTTCATAATTTCTCACGGACAATTCCCCACTTCACAATATATATATATATATATATATATATATATATATATATATATATATATATATATATATATATACATATATATATATATATATATATATATTGTGAAGTGAAGTGGTATATATATATATATATATATATTATATACTGTGAAGTGGGAAAATTGTTGTCCGTAGAAATTATGAAAAAGAAATTGTGGCATAATGGAATATATTAATTAAAAAAACATTCCAATCGAACTAACTGCTCCACTTATGCTCTACCAATGAGCTATGAAGGCTATGCGAAATCGACACACACTCGTGAATACTTTACTTCCTCCAATTTAATGCGATGTTGGGAAATGAAATAGAAAAATCAAACGTACTTATCAGTGGCCGTCGAGACCCGGTGTCTATTCACTCAAACATCATCGTCGAAGTGACGATTTCAGTAGAAGATCAAGGAAGATGATCTCCAACCACTGATAAGATTTAGCCAAATATAAGTTGTGAAGTGGGGAATTGTTGTCCGTGAGAAATCATGAAAAAAGAAATTGTGGCATAATGGACATATTTTAAATTAAAGAAAAAAAACATCCTCCAGCGAGACTCGAACTCGCAACCCTAAGCTTGCCGGACTTATGCTCTACCAATTGAGCTATGAAGGCTATGCGAAATCGACACACACTCGTGAATACTTCACTTCCTTCAATTTAATGCGATGTTGGAAATGAAATAGAAAAATCAAACGTACTTATCAGTGGCCGTCGAGACCCGGTACCTATTCACCCAAACATCATCGTCGAAGTGACGATTTGAGTAGAAGATCAAGGAAGATGATCTCCAACCACTGATAAGATTTAGCCAAATATAAGTTGTGAAGTGGGGAATTGTTGTCCGTGAGAAATTATGAAAAAGGAAATTGTGGCATAATGGACATATTTTAAATTAAAGAAAAAAAGCTTCCTCCAGCAAGAGTCGAACTCGCAACCCTAAGCTTGCCGGACTTATGCTCTACCAATTGAGCTATGAAGGCTATGCGAAATCGACACACCTCGTGAATACTTTTACTTCCTTCAATTTAATGCGATGTTGGGAAATGAAATAGAAAATCAAAGGTACTTATCAGTGGCCGTCGAGGCCCCAGTACCTATTCACGCAAACATCATCGTCGAAGTGACGATTTCAGTAGAAGATCAAGGAAGATGATCTCCAACCACTGATAAGATTTAGCCAAATATAAGTTGTGAAGTGGGGAATTGTTGTCCGTGAGAAATTATGAAAAAGGAAATTGTGGCATAATGGACATATTTTAAATTAAAGAAAAAAAGCTTCCTCCAGCAGACTCGAACTCGCAACCCTAAACTTGCCGGACTTATGCTCTAACAATTGAGCTATGGAGGCTATGCGAAATCGACACACACTCGTGAATACTTTACTTCCTTCAATTTAATGCGATGTTGAGAAATGAAATAGAAAAATCAATCGTACTTATCAGTGGCCGTCGAGACCCGGTACCTATTCACCCAAACATCATCGTCGAAGTGACGATTTCAGTAGAAGATCAAGGAAGATGATCTCCAACCACTGATAAGATTTAGCCAAATATAAGTTGTGGAGTGGGGAATTGTTGTCCGTGAGAAATTATGAAAAAGGAAATTGTGGCATAATGGACATATTTTAAATTAAAGAAAAAAAGCATCCTCCAGCGAGACTCGAATTCGCAAGCCTAAGCTTGCCGGACTTATGCTCTACCAATTGAGCTATGGAGGCTATGCGAAATCGACACACACTCGTGAATACTTTACTTCCTTCAATTAAATGCGATGTTGGGAAATGAAATAGAAAAATCAAACGTACTTATCAGTGGCCGTCGAGACCCGGTACCTATTCACCCAAACATCATCGTCGAAATGACGATTTCAGTAGAAGATCAAGGAAGATGATCTCCAACCACTGATGAGATTTAGCCAAATATAAGTTGTGAAGTGGAGAATTGTTGTCCGTGAGAAATTATGAAAAAGGAAATTGTGGCATAATGGACATATTTTAAATTAAAGAAAAAAAGCATCCTCCAGCAAGACTCGAACTCGCAACCCTAAGCTTGCCGGGCTTATTCTCTACCAATTGAGCTATGAAGGCTATGCGAAATCGACACACACTCGGGAATACTTTACTTCCTTCAATTTAATGCGATGTTGGGTAATGAAATAGAAAAATCAAACGTACTTATCAGTGGCCGTCGAGACCCGGTACCTATTCAACCAAACATCATCGTCGAAGTGACGATTTCAGTAGAAGATCAAGGAAGATGATCTCCAACCACTGATAAGATTTAGCCAAATATAAGTTGTGAAGTGGGGAATCGTTGTCCGTGAGAAATTATGAAAGAGGAAATTGTGGCATAATGGACATATTTTAAATTAAAGAAAAAAAGCATCCTCCAGCGAGACTCGAACTCGCAACCCTAAGCTTGCCGGACTTATGCTCTACCAATTGAGCTATGGAGGCTATGCGAAATCGACACACACTCGTGAATACTTACTTCCTTCAATTTAATGCGATGTTGGGAAATGAAATAGAAAAATTGCGAGTTCGAGTCTCGCTGGAGGATGCTTTTTTTCTTTAATTTAAAATATGTCCATTATGCCACAATTTTTTTTTCATAATTTCTCACGGACAACAATTCCTCACTTCACAACTTATATTTGGCTGAATCTTATCAGTGGTTTGAGATCATCTTCCTTGATCTTCTACTGAAATCGTCACTTCGACGATGATGTTTGGGTGAATAGGTACCGGGTCTCGACGGCCACTGATAAGTACGTTTGATTTTTATATTTCATTTCCCAACATCGCATTAAATTGAAGGAAGTAAAGTATTCACGAGTGTGTGTCGATTTCGCATAGCCTTCATAGCTCAATTGGTAGAGCATAAGTCCGGCAAGCTTAGGGTTGCGAGTTCGAGTCTCGCTGGAGGATGCTTTTTTTCTTTAATTCAAAATATGTCCATTATGCCACAATTTCCTTTTTCATAATTTCTCACGGACAACAATTCCCCACTTCACAACTTATATTTGGCTAAATCTTATCAGTTGTTGGAGATCATCTTCCTCGATCTTCTACTGAAATTGTCACTTCGACGATGATGTTTGGGTGAATAGGTACCGGGTCTCGACGGCCACTGATAAGTACGTTTGATTTTTCTATTTCATTTCCCAACATCGCAATAAATTGAAGGAAGTAAAGTATTCACGAGTGTATGTCGATTTCGCATAGCCTTCATAGCTCAATTGGTAGAGGATAAGTCCGGCAAGCTTAGGGTTGCGAGTTCGAGTCTCGCTGGAGGATGCTTTTTTTCTTTAATTTAAAATATGTCCATTATGCCACAATTTCCTTTTTCATAATTTATATATATATATATATATATATATATATATATTGTAATAATATGTTAATTGTGAAAATAATGAATTTTTTTATTATTTGATTTATTATTCTTATAAATATATTTTTTGGCACCGCGTTGGGCACCAATTATAATAAAATGTGGGTTGTAGAAACAATTGTTTTCAATTTTTGTCCCGCTTTGGGCTACAAATTGATATAAAATGAGATAGATGATTATTTTCGCCCTGTATAATATATTGTAATGTAATGATAATTGCTAGCTCACAGTTTTCTCGTCACGTTGCTGCCAATTGTTATTACCCTTTCTTACCACGACTAAACTCAGTTGGAATGCCTTTCGTCTCAGATAGCCGGTCCTGGCAATAGAGCCACTGCCCTGTCTTGATGTCTATTTCAATTCAGTGTTTATGAGTAAGATTGCAGATTATATCATTGTGAAAAATGAACCAGAAAGTATCGAAAAACAATTATTTCCGTTATTCAGGAAAACTTATATTAACCTGGCCTACGATAGATAACTCATACTATGATCAATTGACGAATTTTCATAGACAATAATGAGAAACAGTGATGTATACAGTATACATAACCTCACTTTTTCGTTGAGGTTGCAAGAATTCTTTTATAGTTCGATACCCAAAATAAAATAGAGTTCTTCAGATACACGAGTTATGTTGTCAAGTGATTCAGTTTGTGATGTGCACTAAAAAGTTTATACCTGGAGCTGGAACTGTCGCTGTTACAATACACGCCAAGAATCTGAAATCCTTTTTCAATCTACTGCTCTCACGGACTCTCCATTACAAAAGGAACCATACAAATCCCAGAAATCAGCTTGGAAACAGTTTAATGTGGAGTACATAAAAGGTAAACTTGTTTTCTCCTATTTATTTGTGTCGAAATTCTCTTGAGGTTGAATTTGTTAGTTTATTATAGACAAAATACCTTGTATTCGTGAAAATCTGGAAGGGAATCTCTCCTCAAATTTTGTACGTGGCGTTCTTTTTCAAAAACTTTTTAATCTTCCTCTGGCTTTGTTTTTCCATCCCCTGGATACCATTTCTGTTTTGTCCATATTATTTGAATTTTCAAACTCGCGCACTTTCTTGTCACATTATCACTCTTTTGGGGTTATTTGAAAAAACTTATGAACTAAAATATTTTACCTTTTTTATAAACTATATACAATATTCGATGATAATTGTCTCTGACATTTCACAGTTCTTATTTTTCCACAATTTCAAATCTTACATCTGACCATACTGTTCCCTGATTGGCTATTGTCATCAAGAAGTTTCTTGTTCTCCCATTGGCTATTTTCAGTTAGATACACTTTCATATACTGTATGTTTCAAGCTTATAATTTTGTTGATCACATTTAATTCAGAATGATTTTGTGAATCTAGTCCTTTTTGTTGTATTTTGAACAATTATAGGTTGTAAGATTGTTTTGCATATTTTTACCTATCAATATTATACAGAGGCTTCATAAAGGAAATAGAATCTCAAAAATATGTTAAAACAATATCTCATGAACTACCAACTATTAAGTAAGTAATTATTATTTTTGTGGGTTTTTTATGAAATTATTATATATATATATATATATATATATATATATATATAATTTCAATTCAAAGAATGTTTAATTTGAATTATCTTTTGGTCAAAATGTCAACTTTTAGTGTTGAATTAATTTTTTCTTTTTGTTTTTGATAAGGCTGTAATGAGTACTCATGGGCTTGTATTCGCTTTCACAAATATTGTTTTGTTTGACCTATACCGGGTGTCCACGGAAGGTGGGTCGCCCCTATAAATTTTTTGTTTTCGGAGATAATGAAATGAAATTTGGAGGATCTGTTCAATGCATAAAACGACATTTTTTGACAAATAATTCAACTTCATGCGAATTCCGGATTCACTGGAAGTGACATAAACTTTCGATTTCTAAATGGGACACCTGGTATATTTTCAGTTTTTTTGTCTTTATATGACATTCAGAATACAACCATGTATCATTTGTCACTGTTTGTAACTGTTTTTTAATTTTTTTTTCGAAATAAATTTTTATTTTAGAGGGCTATGGATACGTTCAAATAACTAATTTCAGTCCTGAAATGTTTTCAAAAATACAACTTTACTGTTTTTGATCAAAATGTTTCAGCTATATGACGTTTGATTTCAAAATTTTTATCACAATTTTTTCAAATGGCAACAATGGCTTGTCGAGTTAGAAAAAAAGAGCATTTTATTACGATTAATTTGATACCGCACTCTATTAGGTTGTAAGAAAACTTTCGATAAAAAACTGAAAATATAACGTTAGAACTTTTTTGTCAAAATTCATGAATTTGAGATGACGAGTTTTGTGATTATGGCCCATTTCTATTCAAAATTCGAATTAGAGGTCTCTTGGGGTCGAAGATCATCAGTGTTTTGTCAGAAATCAATAAGATGACGGATGTCATTAATAACTAGAAAAAAATCAAATATAAATGATAAGCGAATACAAAATAGGTATACTTGCGCCTTGATATTTAGGGTTTTTAGGGGAATGGGTTTTGTGATTCATAGTCCGGGTTTTTCGGGTCGGAAAGTATGATTTTGTTGTGAAAATAAAAAACATTCAGAATGTCAGCTCCAATAAACTCCTTTAAAAAGGCAAATATGTGTTGCATTGAAAATACATTTCTGTGCAATGCTTGTAACAATCAAAAACTCATAACAAAATAATGAACTGTAACAATTCGCTTTCGAAGTATTGGAACGAAATATTGTTTCTTGGGGGTTTCTCCATGGAAGTATTTTTTTCTTCAGATGTGGGACGTAGGTAAATTATTGTAGTCTTTATTGGTGATTATATACCTCGAAATGAATTCAGCTTATCAAATGCATTTATCTAACCAATAAAATCCCAATAGCATATACACCATGGTGCATTATAGTTTATGAGCCTTACTGTGTTTTCATGGCAGCATGTTTAGATCAGTTTTCATTATTACTAAAAAAAAAAAGGTTTTAAGGTTTTTATATAAAAAATGTATATATATATATATATATATATATATATATATATATATATATATATATATATATATATATATATATATATATATATATATATATATATATATATATATATATATATATATATATATAATTTCAATTCAAGGAATGCCTTAATTTGAATTCATCTCTTTGGTCAAAATGTCAACGTTGTTAGTGTTGAACTTATACTGAGTTGGATTATTTTATCAACAAGATGGTGCTCCACCACACAACCTGAGGGCAGTTACGGAATATCGGCATGAAACATACAACGAAAACTGGAGTGGGAATATGGGTCCAGTTAGGTGGCCGGCGAGGTAAAATAGGGTTGTTTTCAATCTATACCTTTATTTATTCCTTTTTAAAAAACTTTTCAGGTCACCCGACCTTACGCCTCTAGATTTTTTTCATGGGGATCTATTAAAAATGAGGTTAATTATGTACCTCCTGCCACACGACATGAATTAGAGGACAAAGTAAGGGCAGCTATCCATAGAATTACACCAAGACAGTTGAGAAACGTTGTAAGAGCAACAATAAGAAAAGTTCGCCTTTGTCAGCAACAAGATGGAGATCACTTTGAACATCTGGAACCCTAACGATATGTAAATAGGTAGTTTCGAAATAATTATTTTATTTTCAAATTAATCGTAATAAAATGCTCTTTTTTTCTTATTCGACGAGCCACCATGTTGCCATTTGAAAAAAAATAGTTATAACATTTTTAAAATCAAACGTCACATTGCTGAAACATTGTGATCGAAAACAGTAAAGTTGTATTTTAACAAACATTTCAGGACAGAAATTGGTTATTTGAACGTATCCATAACCGTCTAGAATGATTTTTTTTCGAAAAATAAAATAAAAAAACGGTTACAAATAGCAATAAATCATACATGGTTGTATTCTAAATGTCATGGAGACACAAAATTGAAAATATACCAAGTGTCCCATTTAAAAATCGAAAGTTTATGTCAGTTCCAATGAATCCGGAATTTGCATGGAGTTGAGTTACTTGACAAAAAATGCAGTTTCATGCATTAAACATATGCTCCAAATTTCATTCCATTATCTCGAAAACAAAAAAGTTATAGGGGCCAGCCACCTTCAGTGGACACCCGGAATAGGTACTTTGACAGTCTCTACTTGGTATTCTATATACTGTATGAGTTTGTTGATTTTTTGGTACCTTTGGTTTCGATTTTGGATAAATGGTTTCCTCAGTATCGTGTTATGATAGCTCTGCTGTATTTTTCCATTATTTTATTGATTTTATTTGATAGTTTGTCTATGTATGGTAAAGATATGTATTTTGTTTTTTTATTCATTACTTTTATTATTGAAGATCGCATGTATTCGTTTTTCAATTGTTTCCTCTGCAAAGTGGCTGAGGTTATTATTTTCTTTCAAAATATTCTTGATTTCACCCAAATTACATTTTCTCAATTTTGGGTGAGGCAGCTCTGTCAGTTACATTTTTATTACAATTTTTTGTAACTAAGGGATGTGTTTGACAAAAAGTTTGAGTAACGATTTGATGTATTTGGTTTTATAAACCAGTTTGTGAAAATGTTTCCAGAATTGTCGTGCATTAATGCTGTGTCAAGAAAGTTTATTTGTTTTTAACTTTATTTTGAATTTTAATCAAGGTTGATATTTATAAAAAAAATCCAGATTGTCATCAACTTTCTCAATATGAATACATACATATCGTTGGAAGAATATTGGTTTGAATGTAAGTGATTTGATGACCTTCTCTTCAACATACTCCATTACCAGATTTGCTACTGTTGCAGTAATTGGAAACCCCATTGCAAACTGATTCAATTATTCAAATATTTCCTTTACTCTCAAACCTGAATATTTCTTTTTCATTTGAGCTGAAGATTTCTCTCCTGGTCCAACTCAATCCATACTTAAAAAATGGTGCTTCACTTCCGGAAACATTTATAAAAACGAAAAGAAAGCTGGTAAGTTGCTATACGAACGAAATCATCATTTCATGAAAATTTCATATTCATTTCTCTTCACCGTCGATTATTTTTCGGAAAAACTCATGAAACCATTATCACATAATTTTACCACAGGATCTTTCCTGTCCAAGACAAGGCGCCTGTTTGGGAAAGGCTATTACCACAATTGTCGTAATATAAACTCTTGATTGAATATAAAAGCGGTATCTCGAAGATTCACCGATTAAAACTCATTTTCAGTTGTGCTCCACATATAACAGTTTATTTTACGTAGTGAGGCAAAAAAATCTGTGAACTATGAATATGATAGGATGGCATTCTTGTTTGGCCATTCTATACTCAATTCATTCGGTGCATTTTGGTTCCGCAGAAGATTTATACGAGGGAGACAAGTGCAGTATTGCGGGAAGTCCAGGTGAATGTAAAAAAATCGACAACTGCTCCATCGCTATAGAAGCCATACACAAGCGACCAAATCAGATACAATTATGTGGGTTTGAACGTCTAACACCAATAGTTTGTTGTCCTTCGTTAGTTCCCAAATATCAACCGAAATTTGTTTTTCATCGACATACATCAAGTATGAAGAACAAAACGAAAACATTCAAGAGAAAATCAGCAAAGGCCTGCGATGTCTTCTCGGAATTTCAGAGAACAAGGAGGAGTATCATAGATTTTTACATACTGGGAGGAAGGGACGCTAGAATGAACGAATATCCCCACATGGTGGCCTTGGGATTCAAGAGAAGTGAAGGTTGGAGTTACGATTGTGGAGCTAGTGTGATTTCGAATAGGTTTCTTCTCACAGCAGCTCATTGCCTCAATAATGAGATCCCTCCTACCAAGGCTCGGATGGGGGTAACTTTATTGAACGATACCTCTCATATAGATATCACCATCAGAAAAGGAACTATGCACCCCTTGTATGACTCAACTACCAAACTGCATGATATTGCTGTTGTGGAACTCGCGAAAACGATAACTTTTACTAATAAAGTGCGTCCAGCATGCTTATATTCATCAGATGATGACCCTCCTAATCTCATTACCATTGGATGGGGACTGACCATTTCCAATGCCGGTATAACCAACCATCTCCAAAAAGCGGAACTCATGCCAGTATCTACCAGTTCATGTAATACCACTTACTACACAAGAACATCTGGGAACAGAATTATACAGACAACGCAGGTTTGTGCTAAGGGAATTGAGTCTAGGGCGGATTCTTGTAAAGGTGATTCTGGAGGACCACTGCAGATCAAAGAGAATTCCGGGATGTATACGATTGTAGGGGTTGTTTCCTATGGAGGAGGATGTGGTGGAGTTTCTCCCACCGTTTCCACTAGAGTATCTCAATATCTGGGATGGATAGAAAGCATCGTTTGGAAGTGAATATGGAAATTCGAAATAATATCATACATACCTATGTTTTTTAAATGACTTATACTATATATATATATATATATATATATATATATATATCATCTATTTAATGAATTATTTGAAGAGTTTGTTCTTGAAAAAAATATACGGTGTATGTCTGAACATTTTTTTTACTGTCATCACTTCCCATTTTACCAAAGCTAATTTTTGGCTTTCCATTTCCCCATTTTGTCTGAATTGGATATCAATCTTTCAATTTTTCTCACAAAAGAGAACGACGAATTCATAATGGATTAACTTTCAGATCTTGCTCATAGAAATTCAATATGAAATTATCCTACAAAATGTTGAACAATGAGTTTGCCTCCAATTGAACGAAGGAAAAAATATACTTCCAGATTCCACCGGCTACTTCTAAGTTTTTTTTTCAATCATTAAAACTTTTACTGTACAATAATGGCATTTATGATTTCTTCGATGAATGTATATAGACTAGTAGAAAAATGAGTTTCCTGCGAAAAATAGTTCCAAGTCTTCAAAAAATATGAGCAATAGCTCATTCGATTCGGGATGCAATTCTGAGAAAGATATTTTTTTGTTTTTTTCCGCTGACGAAAATTGCAATTGTTATTAACAAAAAAACTATAACAAAAAAAGTGGTTCAGATTTTTGGGAAAAACTCAAAAACTATAAGCGATAGAAATGGGAAAAAGATTCTTAAAGAATAAGAAATTTCCGAATCCCGGAACTCTATCTCCATTATTTCTAATTTTAATTTAACGCTACGCTACGGCATACTCTAAAGAGAGTACAACACACATTATATTTATTTTTTTACTAATAAATATCGATTTAAAAATTTTAACAAATTATGGTGTGTTTTCAAAACTGGAAAGAACAAGGTAACGTTGGAAAAAAAAAATAATTTTCCAACAAGTTAGGCATTTGTTAATTAGTCCTTATTTCTCGGACCTCGGTTTTCATAAAAAACGGCATAAATGTTTAAATAATGGCTCTAAAGATTTTTCGCTCCTTGTAGCCCTTCTATATATATATATATATATATATATATATATATATATATATATATATATATATATATATATATATACTCAACAAGATCACTTTATAAAACTTTTCAATAGTTGTTTATTTTGTTTATTATAATTTTCTAAAGTTAACAAGAAATGTTAATTTTTTTTTATCCATATGTTTTGCTATTGTTGTTTTGCTATTTTGTTTTGCTATTCAATTATAAACGAATTGATTCGTTTAATTGAATTTTTTTTGCCATTTCACAGAAAAAAAAATCTTGAAAAAAAATGTTTATTGTTTATAATCTTTTTTTTTATATTTCCATTATTCAAATGACTAGTTGATAATTTTTTATTTTGAATCATAATTAGCATTTCTCAATAGAGTAACAAAAATTAAAAATAAAATTAAATATTTAATTGTTTATTAAGTTAACAATTTGTTATAAACAAATTACAAATCTCATTATATTTTTTTTCTGAAACTATTCAGACTGACAAAAACAACCATATGTCGATTTTTTTTTCAATATTTTTTATAGATTTTCCCAAACTTACGGTATATAATTTTTCATAAAAACAATTGAAAATCAAATAATGGATGATTTCACAAAAAAAACTCTATATCTTGAGTATTTATTAACAAATGTGTGATTAAACACCGCTAGAATACATGATCAAGTTGACATTATTCAAATAAATCCGTGATTTCATGAACAATTAGTGTTAATGACTGAAACCAACATTTTTTGAATAATTCAAATACTAGCCTACAAAATAATTTCGAGGTACAAAAGGGCTAACTTTCATACTTCAAAAGATATAAGCACTGTAAGAATTTTTATAAACAAATGAATATAAACAGGAAATCATAACAGATACAGACTTGGTGAGGAATTCATTTAAGAGATCAACTAATGCTCTATAAAATCATTTTGAAAGTTAATAACTGTATCTTCAATAGTTCAAAAGTTACAGAGGTTTGTCACTTAAAAAATCAAGTTGTCGCCGTAATTTAAAAAAAATCATCACTCTGGTGCATATTGTTGTTTTTGTAATTTTTAGTAGTTTCAGAAAAACAAAATATAATGAGATTTGGAATTTGTTTATAACAAATTGTTAACTTAAAAAACACTTGAAGTATTAATATAATTTTGTTGTTATTCTATTGGGAAATTCCAATTATGATCTTTAAATTAAAAAAATGTCTCAACTAATTATTCAAATACTGGAAATATAAATTGAACGAAAATGTTTTTTTTTCAAGAAATTTTTTTTTGTAAAATAATTATATACTTTAGACAACAAATTGGCAGAAAAAATTTAAAAATATAAATTAATCAGTTTGTTTATAAAAATTCCTAAAAATTTTTTTCCGAAATAATTAAATGCCTTCGTTTGAAGGAAAAACAGCAATAGCAAAACATGGAAAAATATTATATTTTTTTTTTTTTATTTTTTAATTTTTTGTTCAATTTAAAAATTATAATAAACAAAATAAACCACTATTAAGAACTTTCATTACGTGATCTTGTTATTAAATACATATAAATATATATATATATATATATATATATATATATATATATATATATATATATATATATATATATATATATATATATATATATATATATACTTCTGCGGATTTTCTTGGGGTTTCTGGTTCGTGGGAATAAGAAAAATTCAGTGATTCATAATTGAATTTTTAATGAATTTTTAATACGTTTCGTTTCGGGGCTCCAAAACTTCTTCAGTTACATTTGTTTTTTCTGAAAAGGGAGGTTATGGTTATGGCATGGTGTACATTATATTTTCGTTTACTCTTTCTCACCTAAAACACAAATCATGAACGTTCTTCATGTTGATATGCGATTGCTGCTATTTTTTTGGGGTATTTACTTTTTTTAATTTTTTTGGTGTTTTTTTACTTTTTGTGGCCAATTGGGCGGTTATAGTTGATTGAGCACTCATTGCTTCCTCTTAATTTGACATTATTTGTTCTAGTAGCAAACATGTTGATTTACACTTATTTTCACTTTATATAAATAAATGATGCTTATTGTTCTGTGAACAATATTACTTGGCAGATCGCAGCGCAAAACTAACATTCATAGATAGCTAGATGTCTTCATAAGGTTTATGACAGTTGTCACTTTTGGATTTTGTGTGTGTTGCCCTCTCTGTTTGTTATTTGGAATTTGATACATGGGGGTGGTTGTCCTTTAGGCTTTTTAAATTTATTAACATATAACACTGTTGTTTTGGGTTAACATGTGGACAAAAGTCAATACGAAGAGTAGTTCTAATTTTAAAATACTCTGGTGAACGTAATTGTGTTTTGTTTGTGCTGCCATCTGTTGATGTTTTTTTGTGATTTTGTTTCGGTGATTGTGGTATATTTAAAATTATGAACGATAATTATTATTTTTGTAGTTATGAATTATGCAACAATTAGACAAACAAGATAGAAATATTGATAGACAACCAAGACAGAAATATTGATAGTAATCATTTTGAATTTAAATGATATTATGGTATGTTTTACTGAGGTTTTCAATGTCAGTTTCATCGTTTAGTGAATTTGGTTCTAGTTTTATGTGTATCATCTCGAGAAATTCTCTTTTTTGGTGTTTTTTCAGTTGCTAGTATTTTTGTATCCTTGTAGTTGAATTCATGATTGGTTGTTCTTTTATGTTTATTCAACGCCGTTGCCGCATTTTTTTTGTGTATTTGTGTCCATTTATTCTGGATTCTAGATATTGGGAAGTTTGTCCAATATATACTTGGTTACAATTTTCTTCGTTGCACGGAATTTTATAAATCACATGTGTTTTTTTGTTTTTTGGATTGTCTGTTTTTAATTTGGAAAATGTTGTTTTGTTAAGTGTGTTATATCCTTTGTGTCCAACTTGTAGATTGTAAGGTTTTATAATATTTGATATTTTTTCTGACAATCTTTTTACGTAAGGTAGTCCTATATGACGATTATTTGACGGTGTTTTGGGTTTTTTTCCCCCTGGTTATAAAATTTATGTATCCTGTTTTTGAAAATATTATTTATCATGTTTGTTGGATAGTTGTTGTTAATTGAGCTTTTTTTGCTTTTTCTATTGCATCGTCGAAATTTGTGGTCCGACCTTAATAAAATCACAAAAAAACATCAACATATGGCAGCACAAACAAAACACAATTACGTTCACCAGAGTATTTTCTAAATTAGAACCATCTCTTCGTATTGACTTATGTCCACATGTTAACCCAAAACAACAGTGTTATATGTTAATAAATTCAAAAAGCCTAAAGGACTACCACCCCCATGTATCAAATTCCAAATAACAAACAGAGAGGGCAACACACACAAAATCCCAAAAGTTACAACTGTCATAAACCTTATGAAGACATCTAGCTATCTATGAATGTTTGTTTTGGCTGCGATCTGCCAAGTAATATTGTTCACAGAACAATAAGCATCATTTATTTATATAAAGTGAAAATAAGTGTAAATCAACATGTTTGCTACTAGAACAAATAATGTCAAATTAAAGAGGAAGCAATGAGTGCTCAATCAACTATAACCGCCCAATTGGCCACAAAAAGTAAAAAAAACACAAAAAAAAATTAAAAAAAGTAAATACCCCAAAAAAATAGCAGCAATCGCATATCAACATGAAGAACGTTCATGATTTGTGTTTTAGGTAAGAAAGAGTAAACAAAAATATAATGTACACCATGCCATAACCATAACCTCCCTTTTCAGAAAAAACAAATGTAACTGAAGAAGTTTTGGAGCCCCGAAACGAAACGTATTAAAATTCATTAAAATTCAATTATGAATCACTGAATTTTTCTTATTCCCCGAACCAGAAACCCCAAGAAAATCCGCAGAAGAATATAAAACGTAATGGTTCAAGAACCCACACAATCCAAATATATATATATATATATATATAAATATAAGAAGGGTTCCAAAGACTGCTTTTTTTTTATTTAATGATTTAAACATTAAAAACCGAGGTCCGAAAAATAAGGACTAATTGAAAAATGCCTAACTTTTTGGAAACTAACTTTTTTTTTAACGTGACCTTGTTTTTTCAAGTGTTGAAAACACACCATAATTTATTCAAGTTTTTAAATTGATATTTAATACCATAAAAAAATGTCTCTTTAGAGGCGACACGCGTATGCCGAAGCGGTCGCGCGGAGCCTTATTTTCAAAGTAAAATTAGAATTATAAAAAATGGATACGAATTTTTTCATTGGAAATTCACTCCTCTTCAAAAATCTTTTTTCCTGATTTTTGCTATCGCTCATAGTTTTTGAGTTATTCCCAAAAAACTGAACCCCTGTTTTTTGTTATCGTTTTTTGTTAATAATAATTGCAATTCACTTCTCGACTAGACTTTATAGAGTCAATATCCGTTAGATTGGCTACTCCTACTTATGCATTGTAACCCTTCTCTGTCTCTTGTTCCTTGATGTGGTTTTGTTAGGACGTCTTCAACTCTAACATTCGACCCTTCAAATTCTTGCCGTTTCTGAGAACCCCCTTTTTGGAGAGACAAGAAAGGTATTTCACTAGAACTATAGGATTCAACATAACGTTATTATACTAAAAGAAATTCACGAATATGTTTTACAAATGCTACCCAAATTAATTTGTATACTAATAAATAGAAATAAATTATGCCCATCTAACGCAGAATATTAGCTGAAAGTTGAGTGATATTTTTTTCTGCATCAAAAATTGAAAATAATACGTCATTCCATCGCCAAATTGTGATTTGTTGCGAGATCAGGAGAGGTAAAGGCGAAAATTTTCAAGCATTTGCTTTCCAGTAATTGGTCATAGAAATTCAATAGAAAAATTGATATCTGGCAAAGACTAGAACGGATTTTTTTTCTTGAGAAAAATGCACTCTGCCGATCATTTCTTGAACTCAAATATGTTTAACTTTGAGTCTATCTATTTCACATTAGAACTGGGCAATGATGAAAATTGTTTCAAAAAAGTAAAAAGTGTACTCTTAGATCCCAAATCAGGTCTGGAAAACCACATACTTTTCAGGAAAATCATTATATGGAAACCCAAATGAACCAAGTTAACGTAACGATTTTTAGTCTGGATAGTTCTCGAGCGTATCAAAACTATACCAATGCCAGCATTTTTTTCTTCAAATAAATCGTTTGTCTTGAAATTTTTTTATTCATTTTTATGAAAGAAATGCCTTGATTTCGAGATTTTCTGTATAGTAATTGAATTACCTATTTGAAATATGTCGAATCACAAGTGAAATTACAAAATTTCAAGAATTATTCAAAAAATAAAAATCAACTAGGTTATGGGTCGATTTCTCGGCTTCTAAGACTTCAGATTTGTAGGATGATTCGTTTTGTGTTGTGAATCGAAGAATTCTAGTTTCAAGGAACAAAATAGCCGATGCGCTAGCTTAACATACATATTATAAATGTGTATCTTTCAGAATGAATTCTAGAGTAGGCATATCTATTTTATCTAGAAAATCAATCCATATCTTATAGCGGGACGTTTTGGTTCCGTTCATGACCTACAAATTACCGCTACTTCCGCAGATAAACTGGATAATAGGATCATTGTATAAACCAAGTATTCAAGGTTATTTCTCTTGTCATTTAGACTGTGGAGTAATATTTGATATATATTCTCGAACCAGTGTCTCCAGACGGTTGACATCTCGGAATGATTTCCGCCCGTAAACTTTTTGCTTCGAATACCCCCAAAGGAGAAATTCTAGTGGGGTAAGTCTGGCGACCTGGGTGACCAGGGTTGTCCCTTATTACGTCCAATTACCTTACCTCGAAATAGTTCCAAGAATCATTGTTTAACACCCACCCAATTATGAATTCACGATCCATTACATTGCACTGAAAGTTTTGTCTTTCATCAACGGGCATTTCTTCTAAAAATATTAATTTAAATTTTCCCGAAAGAAATATGGCCCAATCACTCTGTTGTTCAAAACACCGCACTACACATTCATCTTAAAAGAATATTGATGTCCGATTTCCATCACATATTTTGGGTTTTCTTGTGCCCATCATCTAAAGTTTTGAGAACTGACTACCACATTTGAGGTTGAAGTCGCAAGCCCTGTCTCTCCATGAAATTTGACAAGGAAAGTTTGCATTTTCTTATCATTTTGAATTCATATTCATGCGCAACGATTCATTTGGAACTGAATTCGTTGAGAGAAAAACATATTTTTCTTCAACTGAATTCGGAAAACAGCTCTTGTATAGTATTTCTAATCCCAATTGGACCGACATTAAAAGTTTCGAGAAGGAATTCTTTTCCACATGACTGAACTTTTTTATGATTGTACCAGGAACGCTTTGAAAGTAAAAACACTGGTAGTATATACATTTTCCATTTGCCGGGCAGTGCATATGAATACTCCTCGTAGTGTTTTTATTTTTATTGCCGTTCCAATTGGGATTAGAATAACTATACCTGAATTCATTTCGGCGTATCCCTCTTTCTGCTGCCTTGTTATTTATATGTAGGTTGGTGAAATCATAGGACTTTTCATTGAACAACATCTATATAAAATACATAATACAAATCTGAATGTCCACTAGCGTTATTGTACCCAATTTCTTTATAAAACTTCTCTTGAAGACTTAACTTTAACTTTGAAAATCTTTATTGGTCTGTTTGAAATACATGTCACTTAGCCTAATATATACAATTAAAACTATATATATATATATATATATATATATATATATCTACCACTATAGTAGTGGGTTTACCCCTCCATCCTGCCATCCTGTATCGGTATGATGAAGAGGAGGGGCTCTGCGGTGTTTGCATAAATATATGGCATATGCCAGGGTAAATGATTAACATAATTGATTTATTTGCTCTCCTCCTGCAAAGCTTATGAGAGCCGTTAATGCTTGTTCCGGCTTGAAGACTGAAAGGATAACAAACGAAGTGTTTCCATGTATCCCTTCATGTGGTACAGTCTAATTAGCTCTCCGAATATACATGGGTGTACATATAGATGAACATTTAGACTGGTTTTTCCATATTGACGTCTTGGAAAATAAGTTTCAAGATATTTAAATGAAACATCGCGTAGAACACTGTATTTTGAAAATGTCGAAGGTACTGCTAGTTACGGTATAATTTTTCAGACATACCAAAACTCGAAGGCACAAAATATTTTTGATATTCAAAAGCGAACAATAAGAACAATGTATAAAATTTTCCCTCCCCTGTAATCGTTCAGAGGAATATTTAAGGCAAAAGGGATACTGACAAGTCATGCTCTATATATCTATGAGACAATTTTAATTACTTTTAAGAATATACAGGGTGATTCAAAAGTACTTCGACAAAGTTCAGGAGGTGAATCCTCACAATATTCTAATATGAATTGTCCAAATAAATATGTGTCCAGAAACGCTTCATTTCCAAGATACAGGGTTTCAAAGTTTTATTTTTATTTTCGTTTTTTGAGGTGTCAAATTCGAACCTGATGTTATTGTTGGTCTTAACCACCTACACATCTTTTTCTTTTTTGAAGATTCATAACTTTTTGAGCGTACTTCTAGCACATTTTTTAGTAAAAAAATCAATTCCTCTATCATATCTACGTAAAAAAGATACCCTGTTACAAATTTATAAGCAACCGTTTTCTAGATATTTGGACTTGAAAATTTCAAGTCGATTATTTGATAATCGATGCGTGTTGAAGTTATTACCTTTATTTTGCATTTTTCACAAGAATGCTTAGGAAATGAATTTGACGTTTAAGTAAGTAGTTTTGGTTTTTTGTAGGGTCGCCACCTATTTTATTTATTTTTACTCGTTTGAAATAGTTATTTTTGTATCAAGGGTGCAAAATCTGTATTTGTTTTAGTACAATTTGTGCAAGAAATATCAACATTTTATTTCAAGAAATTTTGAATATGTAGAATAAAATAAAATTGAGGAAACTGAATTGTATTCAAATAAATTATTAGAGTGTCCATCTTCAGCGAAGATACAGGCATTCAGTCTCCTAGTCATTGAATCTCGTACCCGCTCAAAAATTATTGGTCTGTTTCTTATTGTTTTACAGGCGTCTACTATTCGGTTTCTTAGATCTTTCTCGTTCGCTACAGGACTTTTACAAACTAGTGACTTCACAAATGTCCCCAAAAATGAAAATCTAGCGAGTTTAGATCTGGGGACCTTGGTGCCCACGCCTGGTTAGGCTCTTCTACACCCCTACCGATCCATCGATTTGGATAGACAGTGATAATGAATTCCCTGGCTACAATGCTAAAATGGGCCGGAGCCCCCCCATCATGCATGAACCAAATGCGGATACGAATTTCTAATGGTTCATTCTGAGGTAGTCCCGGCAATTCATTTTCTATAAAGTGTCTGTAAGTTGCGCCATTCAATCGGAACGGAAGAAAGAAATGACTTATCAAGTGATTATCAATTATTGCCGCCTATACATTTACAGAAAATTGATACTGATAATGTCTTTCACTAACTGCGTGCGGATTTTCCAGAGCCCAAACATGGTTGTTATGAAAGTTTGTGATGGCATTTCGGGAGAAATTTGCTTCGTCCGTGAAGAGAATATATCTTGAAAATTGAGGATTTCCCGTCAGTTTCCTCAAAAACCACTGACACATAGTAATGCGTTGGGGAAAGTCTCGTGGCAAATGAGCTAGTCCCCTTTGAATATGGAATGGATAAAATTTTTGATCGTGGATAATTCTCCAAACTGTGGACTGAGTAGAATTGAGAGCTTCAGCAATTATTCTTGTACTTGTTTCTGGATTCTCCTCGAGAGCGTTCAAAACAGCTTCTTCCAATTCTGGGGTTCGGAGTGCTCGTGGTCTTCCAATGATATCAGCTGCCCTCTTAAAGCTACCTGTTTCTGCCAAACGACGGTGGAGACTGGTAAATGTTGGAGCTGAAGGCAGTAATCGATTAGAAAATCGCTCCTGGTGAATACGTCTTGCTTCGCGCGCATTGCCATCCGCAAGGCCATAAACAAAATGCATATCGGCCAAATGAGCATTGTTGTTTAAATAATCCATTTTTACAAAACTAATGTTTCAAAACTTACAGAAACTTCCACAATACAACAAAACTTTCAACTGTCACACGATAAGAAATCACCAAAACTACTCACTTAAACGTCAAACTCATTTCCTGAGCATTCTTGTGAAAAATGCAGGATAATGGTAATAACTTCAACACGTATTGATTATAAAATAATCGACTTAAAATTTTCAAGTCCAAATATCTAGAAAACGGTTGCTTATAGCGACTTGTAACAAGGGTAGCTTTTTTTCGTAGATATTATAGAGGAATTGATTTTTCTACTGAAAAATGTGCTAGAACGCTCAAAAAAGTTATGAATTTTTAAAAATGAAAAAGACGTGTAGGTGTCGCCCCCTACGAGTAAGAGCAATAATAACATCAGGTTCGGATTCGACACCTCAAAAAACCCCCCAATACCAATTTTCGTTCAATTGAGGTCAGTAATTCGAAAGTTATTTAAAAAAACGAAAATAAAAATAAAACTTTAACACCCTGTATCTTGGAAACGAAGCGTTTCCGGACATATATTTATTTGGACAATCCATATTGGAATGTTGTGAGGAATCACCTCCTGAAGTTTGTCAGAGTACTTTCGAATCACCCTGTATACTTGTTTGATAATGTTGATTTCGGTCATACTTACAACACTGGAACAAATACTATTTGTTTCTCAAGGCACAGGTTAACATAGTTAAAAAAAAAGTCCAAGTTACGTGGGAATTAAACTTTTCAATATTTTTTTTTTTTTATGTTCTGGTTCCCACCAAAAGGGATATCCTGTAATGTTCAGAGAACATCGTGGGAACCAAGGGAAAGAAGGTAGGAGTTGGTGTTCTTCTTAAATTTCTGGAGGTTGTACGCCTCGGGGAACACCTCCCTAGGCAATGAGTTCCAAAGCCTCGCTGTTCGTTGGATGAACGAGTCTTTGGAAAGTGATGTTCTGCAGGTCTCCAAAGTGACCACGAAGGGGTGTGATGACTGAACTTGACGGGTTAATCTCGAAGAGACTGCCAAAGCAGGAACGATTGTTGATATTTCAGAAGAGCATCGCCCATGAAAATATCTATAAAATAGAGACAAATCGCCAACTTTTCTACGGTGTTCCAGACAAGTGAGCGAGTTTGTAAGCGAGGCATCACCGACGAGACGAATTGCCCTTTTTTGGACAGAATCCAATAGCCTCAGGATATGTTTAGGTGCCGCGCTCCAAATATGGGAACAGTATTCCAGGACAGGTCGGATCTGTGCCTTATAGATCATAAGCAGCTGAGTGGGGGTGAAATAGCTCTTGGCACGAAAAAAAAAACCAAGTTTTTGGGATGCACTTTGGCAATGGACCTCACGTGATTTTCCCAGGAAAGGTTATTGCTGATAGTAATACCAAGCATCGATATGGATGACTTCAGTGGTATGGTTACTCCTGACAAAGTTATGTTAGGCACAGTGAGATCGGCTTTTCTAGAGAAAAGACATGCTTGTGTTTTGTTTGCATTGAATTCTACCAAGTTATTAGATCCCCACTCGAGAATTGTTGCTAAGTCCATATTTATATTATTAACATTTCTTCCTCGTTCATTTCTGGTTTCACGGGCTGATATAGGGGCCCTGGAAGAGAAAGCGGTATGGAGGGTACTATCATCGGCAAAGCTGTGTACTGGACATGAAGTTGCTTTCAACAGGTCGTTGATGTGAAGTAGAAATAGTGTTGGTGCGAGAATAGATCCTTGCGGAACACCAGCATTTATGAGTAGAGTGTCAGATGAAACTCCATCGACCACTACATGGAGAGACCTGTTTGAGAGAAAACTAGCAAGCAGAGAACACAGCTGAGGGGGCAAGCCATAAGACGGAAGCTTGGCGAGGAGTCCCTGGTGCCAAACTCGATCGAACGCCTTGGAGATATCTAATGCCACAGCTAAAGTTTCTCCATACTTTTCAATAGATAGCTGCCATCTATGTGAGACGTAAGCGAGCAGGTCACCAGTTGATCTCTGATGGCGGAAGCCATATTGCCTATCGTTGACAATTCCTGAGTCTTCCAGATATTTCATGAGCTCGATGTTGATGGCTTTTTCCATGGCCTTTGAAATAATAGATAGCACTGCGATAGGTCTGTAGTTGCTAGGTAGGGCCTTTTTGCCTTTTTTAGGGACTGGCTGTACTCTTGCAATTTTCCAATTGGACGGAAATACCCCCAAATTGTAAGAGTGGTTGAACAACTTGCAAAGAACAGGTGTTAGTTCGGGGGTACATTTCTTGAGAACAATCGGCGGGATTCCGTCAGATCCACAGGCTTTGTTGGTGTTGAGACCCAGCAAAATCTTTCTGATAGTACGTTGGCGAAAGGTGATCTCGGGCATGTGACTGTCAACAGGTGTAATGTTCGGGGGTTGTTTTCCCGAGAATCCAGAGTGGAATTTCCAGCAAATAGGTGCGCAAAGATATTGGCTTTTTCCTGGGCAGTCGTTGCTAGTGTTCCATCTTCTTTGGTTAGAGGGGGAAATGAGCTGGAAGTGAAGTTTCTTCCCACAGCTTTGGCGAAAGACCAAAATGAACGGGATCCGTTAGGACATTTAGCAAGTTTTGATCTTATTTTGGTATTGTGGGCATCTTTTGAGCATTCTATTGTCTCTTTGCATATGCCTCTAGCCTCGACATATGCTGCTCTGGTCTCAGGGCCCGGATTTTTTAGCCATCGATGGTATGCTGCCTATTTGGAAGCCACCAAATAATAACCTAAAAACAATGACCCAAGAAAAAATCTTCAAGAGAGAACTAAAAAATATGCTTATTGAGTTGGAACCATATAGCATACAAGCATATTTGGATTATAACGGGACATAAAATAATACAATTGTTTGTGAAGCATCAAGTGTAAGATCTTTTTTGTGACGCTATTTCATTTCATGTTTTTTATAAATATAATATATATATATATATATATATATATATATATATATATATATATTGTATTTATTTGATGTAATTTGAAATAAAGTAATGAATAAATAAATTAAATGAAATGATTCATCGATCCCAAGACACTACGCCACTGATTCCCGAATATCAGATGGTTTGTATATCTTCTACCAAAAATCCCAGACAAAGCATAATACCATCGAATTCGCGGGACTTTCACGCCGTGCAATGTTTATATCACGTTGATTTTCGGGTTAAAGCACTACAAGGTTAGGTCAGGTCAGATACATTGCTAAACAAAAATCAAACTCGACTTGGGTTAACACGTAGAAGATTTATTCACTCCTTCGATAAACGGTATATCTTTGTTTCTCTTTTACAGAGAATCGGTTTTTATGAGTGTGTACGTATTACTCAATGAATACCCACAACAGAGAGATTACTCCTTTACCATGCACATCCTGATAATAGTTGATTTATGGTTATGTAAAGCCGATGGCGCGGCTTCCCGTAAAAGAGAATTTCACAATTTATTGCTGAGGAATGGATGACTTTTCGACCTCCATCTTTTTATTACTCAACCTGACATATGTGGCTTGTATTGGTATCAGATTCTAATGAAAAACCAGGATGCATTGTGCTTGTGTCAAAAAAGTTCCCGAAAAAGAAAGTTTTGGTGTAGTTTTGATTTTTGGTAGGTACTATATAATATTTTGGGCTGCTGGACATGAATCAGAGGATTGCCACAAAAATGTTGATAAGAAATATGTTTTTTTCGCAAAAAACTGTAAAAATAGACGTTTTTCCGGTTTTTATGGATTAACTCAGAAAATTTGCATCTTACGTGGAAATTAATCCAATATGAAATGAAAGAAATCCTACATTTTATGTTTTCGAATTTTTGTTTCCAATCTTCCAATCAGCCAATTTTTTCAAAATTTTCTTTAGCAGATTGTTGCAACTGCATTGTCCCTTGCTCCATCAAATGACACAGTCATTGTAGTAGGGTTCATTTCAATAGGTTTCTACCAAGTGGAAAACGTATTTTTCTTGAAACCGGGGGCGCGTTCCAATACTGCAACTTTTCATCCTAACCGTTCATAAACTCGGTGGATTCCCACTTATCAACTCGTGAAAGTCGTTCCCATACTATGGTTGATTGAATCGGATGAACAACTTTTTCACGAACCAGACAGTCCGTGAAAAAGTTGAAATATTTCAACCGCATGCGCATTGCACATTATAGTTAGACATGATTAAAGGTTAAGTCATAGGTTATATATTATTTTCTCCAAACTTAATCCAAATCCAAAGGCTCTTCGTCGGAATCCAAATCTGACTCACTATCAGTTTTTTTTGTTTTCGTTTGGTCTGGGTGTTTTTATGAAAGTTTTTCAAAATATAAACGTAAGAGATCTGGAAGGAAAGGATTGGTTACGCAGGAACGGTAGAATGCCGCTTTTTCTCCAGGACGAAGAAGAAAGAGTAGTGTACATTTTTACTATCCTGTGCAGATGTGAAGCGAACAAGATTTAACTGTATGGACTACAGCCAGCTGGAGCCGAAAGACTTAGCAATTGAATCACCTAGCGTAATTATCAACTTCACTTGCAGGTGAACTCTAATTGTAGGATCCAGCCACAATAGATCTGGTCTTCGTGAAATTGGGTGGACCTACTTCAATTGACAGACATTCCTTCTGATATTTATGTGATTTTTGTAAAGAATCTGAAACTCGAATGTTTATTTTCTTTGTCACCAAGTAGTCATCAGGACTCTAGGGATGAACATGACTTGCTTTCCTACTCCTATTTGGATGAAAATGTATTAATCTTATATAGATTGTGTAAAAATTTTCCGACACTGTGTTAATTGTATGCATAATTATTGGAAATAAAACATGTATAATGGTCGAGTTATTCATTTCATTGAGTAGACAGAAGGAATAATCTGAATATACACTGAAATGAAAAAAAGATATGTAGAAAATCCGTCGTTTTTCCGGACAGTTGCAATATGTTACGAGATAGATCCACCAGTACATGTCCTTCCTCACTACTTGCAGTGCTATGTTATGGTTGTAGTAGTTCATAAAAAAATGTAAGCTTAACATACAAACATCAATAATGATAATGAATGAATTATTAATTTCCTTCACCAGAGTGGAAATGCGCACTTCAATATAAGTATTCATTTTTTCTTTCCTGGAATGATATAATTTCTGACATTTCAGGTAAATATTAATGTTGGCTTTCCTGGCTACAAAAATATAATCAATAAGAACTTTTCTCTCTCTTTTTCAAGGTCACAGAGCCAGTAGAAATCTCCATTGGTAGCAGAGAAACATATTATATGTGCACCATATAATATGTATGTATACTAATTTCTTGTGCCTTTTCCTATTTTCCAGATGTGAATGACCTGCCAAAGCGTTATGATTTGCATGTTTAGGATATCGGTAACTACCTACTTGAACCATGAATGTTCCTATTTTCAATAATAATTACTACACATAAGTACAATTATAATAATGACTTCTTCAGTAAGTGTATTTATTAGCAAATGTATACGCACACTCATTAAGTATGTAATGACTATATGACATACCTAATGACTATATTGCTTGTATATTAATATTCATTGAATACAGTAAATGAAGTCATTACAGCATCCGTAATATCTATCATACATTACCAATGTTTGCATGAGAGAGATAGTTTACCCGTTAAGTCGCCATAATTCCAGATTTTGTAAGTTTTTTGTTTTTGACGCCTATAAACACGGCGCTCCCAAGGCTAAGTGGAGGGTGGGAAAGAAAAGGAATACATAAAATGAAGGAAAATGTATCCTCTTTAATTTTATTTCGGGTTCTTTTTCACATAAAAAACATAATTTCTGAGTTATTAAAAGAAACGGAGGAACATCCATTCCCCATTACATTTTTCACTTGCAAACCTCCGATTCAAAAGGAGGTTAAGATTTTGGCATGCTATGTTTGTATGTTCATCTGTTCCCGCATATCTTCTAAACTACTATTCAAAATTTGAAAAATGAGGTTATAGTTGGAAACGTCTTGATTGTCTGCTGATTATAGGCTATGTAAGGTCACACTCAGTCCCTAGAGGACTTAAACTCTTTTATTAAAAATAAAATAGAATTGAAATGGGCCGTGTTGGGTATCAAATGAAAGGGCGTAATTAGTACATTTTAAATATATATGTCTATATTCATATATATATATATATATATATATATATATATATATATATATATATATATATACTAGCGTTGCTCGCTTTTTTTATTACTTAATTGGATAATTTATTTATAAAACACGTCTCAGATGTTCGTTTAGGCTATAAACGTGATGGATAGTCGGTTTCTTTGTATTTTTTATTTCATTTATATAATTATATTGAAAATCAAAATGGTGGATTTTGAGCGAAACACTTTTTCTTTTCCAAACTTACCAAGTAAGGTGTAATACAAGGTATCAACGGTGATTGTAAAAATGTATAAAACCTTTTGGATTCAGAAAGTGTAATGAGAAATTGTAATAAAGTAAAGCACATGGATGACTTAATAGTAAATAAATAGAGCCAAGAATACAGGCCAAACAATTCTGAAACATATTATTACAATTTATTTTACTTCGCTTTTTGTTCTCGATGCTTTGAATGGTTCTGAAACGGAATCAATATGAATATTATCACTGAGCAAAAAAAAATTATATATGATTGAAACAAAATTGAAACTGAAATAAAGCGGCACTGCACACACTTTCTCGCAAAAATAGAACCCCAAAATAATTTAAATAAAAAAATTATTTCAATAATTAAAACACGGCTACGGAAGAAATCACGCTCTGCAAAATACGAAACAAGAAAATATTCTTGTCTGAAATTCTTATCTACCAACTATTCAATTTTTTATCGTCTAATAAGTAGACAACTTATATATTTCAATTTGACACATTGCTATAATGATCTTCAGAGGATAGCATGCCACCTTGCCTTAGGACTCGAACGACTATGACCTTTATATATTTCAAATTATTGCATTTACCTGAACAATATCCTTAATAGTATTGTTAACCTTCTCACTGCGGATAGCGTTTTCTGCAAATTCGTCAGCAACACGGCTGTTGGGAGCTGGATCCGATCAGCACGGTTCCAGCAGTTGGATAAAGGAATAATTTATCTCATAAGGTTTCCGCAGTGAAACGATATATTTATCCAGAGCCGTACAATTATCTAGGGGCGACTATAATCTTGACGGGCTATACTATACTCAATTTGGAAATAAACAAACAGTAAATTCCACGACATTTTTAGGGATCGAAACAACCTTTTGTCTTGCCAATAAGTGAAGGTTACGACCAATAAAAATTTCTCAGAATCAACTTTCTCAATTTCCAAGTATCCAACAAATATATTCAATTTGATAACAAATTTAAGTGAGATAAAAACAAGCCAAATTCACTACAATAAAATACCTTCTTGGAATTCACTCTTCACTCAAGAATATATAAAAAATTTAGTAGATTTACTCAGCTAGTATTAATCCTCACTGTCACTTTCCAACAAAAGCCATGTTTGCCGATGTTAGGTTAGGGAGAATTATCTTATTACCTGCATTTGATTCTTCACTAGTTCAACTGGGCACTTATATATAAATATGCGATAACGAAAATAATATGTTCGAGATACACTAACTTATTTCCCTGAAAACAAAAATACTTGCAGGTTCAGGTCATATAGAAACGTAACTGTTGCAGCAAGCCGATCTAATAAAAAAATACATAAATCCGGGAAACAATTCTTTGAAGTTCGTGCCTGATAAAGAAAATGCTGATTTATACGGCTCCCGAAGTGAAGCAACGGAGTTTTGAAATATTCTGTAAACGTCTCGGCCAGAAACAAACTACCATGTATAGGCAACACAAAATACATTGAAATTCGCGTATTCGACCGGTACCCGTGGGTAATGCTGTCTGTTGGGTAGCCTATATGAATTAAATAAATGAATACATTATTTTTCCGGCGACCTCGTATCAACGAATCTGTTTAATCTACACGGAAACGATCGTTAATTACCCCTATTAATCTTCAATTTCTCTGTTAATGCATGATTGTGATATATGCAGCCAAACATACACCAAAATCGACTATTAAAAACCTGTAAATGGTAGATTTCTCCATTAATGCATCATTGTGTTATAGGCAACTTAACATACACGAATTCTATTGTTATTCAAATAACCTAATTTCAATTATTCCTCAGCTACAGACTAACCACTTGTATAACTGTTGTTATATCATGCTACTCTGTCATTGGATAGGTAATGCTGTCTGTTGGGTAGCCTATATGAATTAAATAAAGAATACATTGTTTTTCCGGCGACCTCGAATTAACGAGTTTGTTTAATCTACAGGAAATCGATCGTTAATGAACCTTATTAACCTTCAATTCATCTTTCAATGCATGATTGTGATATATGCAGCCAAACATACACCGAAATCGACCATGGAAAACCTGTAAATGATCGATTTCTCCATTGATGCATCATTGTGGTATAGGCAACTTAACATACACGAATTCGAATATTATTCAAATTCCAAATCATTTTACCTTTGCACTGTCAAATTTATGTATTTTCAAATCCAAATATTGTAAGTTTCCTCCTAGTTGAAGGAAATTGATATCCAAAATTTCACGTTGACCCCAGGAACGAGGTCGACGAAATTTTTTTGTAATCAACTCGTATATTAAAATGGCGATGAAAGATCTAGAACACTAACGCGCTCGCTTCGCTCTAGCGTTAACATATCTCGATCATTGATCCTCACCATTAATACACTAGTTGATTAAATGACTATTACACGCTACGTATATGGCTCAAAGCCGTGGAGGCCGCCGTTGTTACCTCGGCTCCCATTTCAAAACGGCACGGCGCTTCGCCTGCAATTGGCCTCTGAAGATTTACAGAAGGCACCCACGTCTTTCTGGTCCGTGAAAATTTTTTACTTTTTAATTTCAGGTAGTAACAATAAAACATTTTTTTTGGCGAGTGTTCATGATGGCACCTCATGCCGCGTCGTGGCATTATTGAAGGGCAGCATGTTCTTTGGTATTCACGCTCCGTACCGGACACGGCAAGAAGTCGTATCGTCTTTGTTATTTGAAGACCACAGGGAAAGAATCATACATGTCCAAAAAAACTGATTCCGAGAAAAGGCAAAATTCAAGGTTTGAAAACATTCAGGGGGAAGGGTTTCAACAAAAGTCAAAAAATAAAAATATGTGCAAACGCATTAAGTCTTTATAAAATGTATACATGATATGAATTCACATTTCCAATTTTTTTATAATAGAAAAAAATTAAAATGTTTATAACGGTATGGACAATAACCATTTTGTTATGTACGCCACTGGTTTATTCAGTATATGGAGTGATATATAAATGAAGAAGTACTTGTGTGGTGGGGGTAACATTTCCGAACACAAAAATCAGTGATCGTTCTTGCTTGTAAAGTCCAAGTGTATCGATTTTACGATATTAATTATAATTCTTCAAAGAACCCACAATTTTTCATTTAGTGTATTGAGTTGAATACACAACATTTTGGCGAAGAATTCGAGAGAATTATGCATATCAGTTTCGGAGAATACAACGAAAAGTTGTCAATTGGACAGTGACAGAAATCGGACAATTTTTGAATGAAACGATGGCCCTGATAGGTAATATTGAACCTTTCAACGGTGGAGCCGAAGAATTTGAAACCTATTTGGAACGGATGGAGCATTTATTCAAGGTTAATATTGTTCCAGAGGAAATGAAAGTATCTCTGTTCATTACCCTGGCGGGTACACAAGTATACCAAACGCTGAAAAATTTGGCAGCTCCGAAAAAGCCTAGTGAGCTGAAATATACCGAAGTGAAAGAGTGTCTTTTGAAGCATTATTGCCCACCTGTCACGGAAATCTACGAGAGATTCATCTTCAATAAATGTCACCAAAAGTTAGACCAAAGTATTGCAGAATATATAGTCGAATTACGCAAATTGGCTAACACATGTAAGTTTGGATCGTTTCTAGATGATGCTCTAAGAGACCGGTTCGTTTGTGGGATGCAGTCAGAAAATATACAAAAAAAACTCTTGTCTCAAGTCAAATTAACTTTCACAGAGGCATGTCAGTCAGCTCAAGCTTCAGAGTTGGCGGAGAGGCAAGTTAAAACGTTATCAGACTGCGATACTAGTTGGGGTGTCAACTACGTTCAAAAGCAGAAACAAAAGTTCAGGCAGCAAATAAGGCCAAAAGAAGTTGTTAAAATCAGTCCGGAGGAAAGGCAGGAAAAAAAATAATCCAGTGCTGGTAGTTGCGATAAATGTGGTAGAAGTCATCCCAAAGATAAGTGTCCAGCAGTCAGATGGAAATGTTATTTTTGTTTCAAGTTGGGGCATGTTAAGCAATTATGTCCATCCAAAAGAGCCACGACAGTAGCCGCAGTTGAAGAAGAAGGTCAGAACGAAATCTCGTTTGAAGAAGTAAACAGCGATTTGTTCAATTTGAATAATATGCATGTCAGTTTAGCTGCACCACATCATATCTGGTTGGGTGTGAATGGTAAAAGGGTAGCTTTTGAAGTAGACACAGGCGCATGCAAATCGGTAATGTCCTTCAATAAATATAAGAGTATTTTGAATTTACCTTTGGAACCTGTAATGTATAAACTCAATGTAGTTTCAGGTCAGGGTATCAATGCTTTGGGTGAGTGTCAAGTTGACGTAAATCATGGTGATCAAAACCATCATTTAATTCTGACAGTAATCGAATCAAATAAGGATTTTGTACCGTTATTGGGTAGAAATTGGTTGAATATTCTTTTTCCTGATTGGCAAACTGGTTTCGGTTTGAATAGTCAAGATGTCAATACGATCTGGAAAGGAGACACAATCAATATTGTAGATGAGTTGAAAATCAAGTATAAAAGTGTATTTGATTCGAACTTATGTAGTTCTATCAAAGATTTTCATGTCAAATTCAACATAAAAGAAAATGTCTTTCCGGTAGTCAAAAAAGCTTATTCTATGCCCTATGCCCTAAAACCATTGGTTGAAAAAAAAAAACAAACAAATGGTTCAGGTAGGTATTCTGAAACCTGTGAGGCATAGCGAATGGGCCTCACCCATCGTAGTTGTATCGAAAAAAAAATGGTGATGTTAGAATTTGTTCAGATTTCCGTATCACTGTGAATAAAGCACTCAATATTGATCAGTATCCGTTACCAACTCCAGAAGATATTTTTGCAAGTTTGGCAGGGGGTAAAATCTTCACGGTTTTAGATTTGGCAGGTGCTTATCAACAGTTAAAAGTTCATCCAGCTTTTCAGAAATTTCTAACCATCAATACTCATGTTGGTTTGTACCAATACACGAGACTGACATATGGAATAGCATCAGCGCCATCTATTTTTCAATCAATTATGGATCAAATTTTGAGCGGAATACCTAATGTTAAATGTTATCTCGATGATATTCTGATAGCAAATAATAATTTAACGGAAGCACGAAGTACTCTAGAAATTGTCTTGAAAAGATTGTGTTACTATAATGTAAAGGTTAATGGGGAAAAATGCAAATTTTTCGAAAAGCAAGTTGTATACTTGGGGCATATGATAGATAAAGAGGGGATTCTTCCAACTGAGGATAAAATACGTGCAATAAAAGAGGCTCCAGAACCTCAAACTTTAACTCAGTTACGAGCGTATCTTGGTTTATTAAATTATTACGGAAAATTTATACCAATGTTGTCAACGCAGTTGAAACCTCTTTATAAATTATTGGATAAAAACGAGGATTTCAAATTTGATCTTGTCTGTCGCAGAGTTTTTAAGCTTAGTAAAAATTTAATTGCGACGAATCAGGTTCTCGTGCACTATGACCCAAATAAAACAATAGTAGTGTCATGTGATGCAAGTTCCTATGGTGTAGGGGGTGTTTTGAGTCACAGGATCGATGGTGTTGAAAAACCAGTGTTATTGGTGTCAGGCACGTTATCAACCGCTGAATAAAATTATTCTCAACTTGAAAGAGAAGCTTTAGCAATCATATTCAGCCTTAAACGATTTCATAAGTATTTGTACGGTAGACAATTTATATTGGTATCTGATCATGAACCTTTGAAGGTATTATTCAATCCTGATAGGCCCATTTCTGTTATGTCGGCTTCGAGAATAATTCGGTGGAATGTAATATTATCAGCCTACGATTATAAGATAGAATATCGTAAGGGTTCGCAACTATTTGAATCGGACATGTTGTCTAGATCACCTTTACAGGATTCAACAGAGGTTGATAGTTCTTTGAATTCATTCAATTTGGTTACAGAATTGCAGTTATCATATGAGGACATTGCGGAAGTTTCACGCAAAGATCCGATTTTAGTAAAGATAATGGATTATGTAAAAACCGGTTGGCCTTCCAAAGTAGATTGTAACTTGAGGTCTTACTATTTGAAGCGAAATGAGTTATCCGTTGAAGAAGGGTGCCTGATGGTGGGTATTAAAGTTGTTATACCGCAATCCTTGCGCCAAAACGTTTTAGATTTACTTCATGAAGATCATCTGGGGATTGTTAGCTAGATCGTCATTCTGGTGGCCAAAAATGCAAGAGAATATTGAAACTCTTGTAAATAACTGTGATATATGTCAACTAGGTCAGAAAAATCACGAAAAGTTTTTGATATCCTGGCCAAACACTGATAATGTACTTCAAAGAGTTCACATTGATTTTTTTCATAAAAATGGTTGTCAATTCGTGTTGATTGTGGATAGTAAATCGAGGTGGATTGATATTCATTCAATGTCGAAGGGTACGAATATCAAGCATGCAATTCAAAAATTAAAATTAACTTTTTCTATAACGGGATTACCAGATACTATTGTTAGTGATAATGGACCGCCATTTAATTCGAACGAATTTACGAATTTTTGTCGGGCTAACGGTGTCAATGTGTTAAAATCACCTCCTTATCATCCACAATCTAATGGTTTGGCTGAACGTCATGTACAGAATGTAAAATCAGCTCTAGACAAGTTTTTATTACAAAAATCCACTCTCACAATGGAGCAACAGATGGTTAACTTTTGTTTAGTTATAGAAATACCCTTGTACCAGTACAGGATGTAGTCTTAATGATATTATTTTTAAAATCAAGCCAAAACGCGCCTCGACTTGTTGAAACCCAAAAAAGGGGGTAAAGTACTTTTCAATAAAACTTTCGATTTTGTCAAACCGGTAATTTTCAATGTTGGAGAAAAAGTTCTGGTGGGAAAATTGGGTCCATATATTGACGATAAATGGAAAGAAGGTTACATTCTTAAAAATGTTAGTGCTGTAACATATCTTGTAAAAATTGATAATAAAATTTTGTACAAGCATGTCAATAGCTTGAGAAAATATCCAGTTCACAGAGATATAACAGAACCAGTGAGAACAGACCCAAATCCATCAGGGTTTCAATCATTAGGTGTTCCCAGTTCACCAAGTATAACACCGAATGAAATTTGTCCCAACATTGAACAAAATATCAATGACTCCAATACAAGATTATCAAATCCTGGTCCGAGTTCAAGTTTCACTGATCTCAATCAGGATATTGTTAGTCCAAACTGTTCAAAAGATGTTGAACCGACTTTGAGACGTGGTAATCGTGTTCGGAAACCACCTCAACGTCTAAATTTGTGAGTTAGTTTAGTGTTTAGTTTGATTTATTTATGTAAGGGAGGAAATGTTATGTACGCCACTGGTTTATTCAGTATCTGGAGTGATATATAAATAAAGAAGTACTTGTGTGGTGGGGGTAACATTTCCGAACACAGAAATCAGTGATCGTTCTTGCTTGTAAAGTCCAAGTGTATCGATGTTACGATATTAATTATAATTCTTCAAAGAACCCACAATTTTTCATTTAGTGTATTGAGTTAAATACACAACACATTTTTCTCTACAATTATTCACCAACGAGCACTTCGTCACTGACATTCCCGTCTTCTTCCTCCTCGTCATGTCCTGCAGTGTTCCTTGTGGAGCCTTTTCTTCCACAGTGGTGACGTTTTCATAAAATTGACGGGATGCTGGTTCCTACGAGAATTTTTCCAGAAACTGCAAATCTTGGTATTTTGGCAGCCTTAATAGAAATAGGTGCGTTGTACAGGTTTTTCTTGGGAACACTTTGTCTCGAATTGTTTTGGGCGGGTGGATTTTCTTGTGTTCGTATTTTTTTTTTCAATCTTCCATTTCCCCGTGTAGCCCTGGTTGACGACGTTCCTTGAACTGTGGGTGGTACGGTGATCGAGGTAGCGGTAAAGTGGCCAAAGAATGTGTTTTTGAAAGGAATGTACGGCTTATCATTTTTTATTTGTAGGAGTCTAATAGGCCTAGTTGGAAACGGAGATTAATTTTTGTGATATCCAGATAGGTGCTCTGTCCAGGTTACAAATTCTAATTCTCGGCCACAGTCAATTACTGTAATTGGAGTAGGTTTTACCCTGCTGTCGCGATCGACCTCGCGCCAATCGTCAGGTACTTCGGTAAAGGTCAAGAAAATGAGATCACCCATATACAGAATAGCAATTGAAAATTTAGCGCGAAAAAAATAATTTTGGGAGATATGGGCCCCTGAAGGTCCACGAAGAGAGGTTATTGGATGCCACTTTTGGAAACTGCAAACTGATATAAAGAATAGCTTCTTACACTGAAATGGTAACTTCACACTCATTTAACGTTTAAGTAATATTATAATCAAGTAATGTTCTATAAAGTCATGAAAAAATTTCGGTTACATTTCATTCAGTTGATCATATGAAATGTCAATAATCAAATATTGGTGGTTGCATTGATCTTGGCGTTTTATGGACATGCCATGTTGCCAACTATTCAAGTCAATCCGGATTCTCGCGAAATTATCACAGGGGCCTCAAAACTCGATAAAAACACTTCAGCAATCGAAATTTAAGCGCGGAAAAATATATTTTGGGAATTATGGCCTTCTAAATTCATAATGAGTGTGGTTTCGCTTCTTCAATATTGGAATGTGTAGGCTTAGTAAAGTTAATTGGCTTGGATAGCAATGTTAGCCAAGTTAGGTTATGTTGTATTCCTTCTTTATACGCAACAAATAGATTGGAGCGAAGCGTCCTTTTGAGGTTGATTAGCATGCTTTCAACATGGATAACAATCTCAGTCGAACTAGGTTAGGTTGTGTTCCTTCTTTTTACGTAAGGAATTGGTTTGATCCCTATGTTCGCGAGTGGAGCGAAGGGCGCCTTGTAAATTTGATTAGTTTGCATTCAACTTGAATAGCAAGGTTAGCCAAGTTAGGTTAGGTTGTGTTCCTTCTTTCCACGTAAGAATGTGATTGGATATTTTCTCCAATGCTCGGGCATACGAGAAAACATCTAGTCAAATGCTTTTCCTGGTCCGGTTTACAATTACTTAAAACAAAATAATCATATTATTTTAATAGGTTTGGTAAAAGTTTCTAAATGCAGCACATCAACTTCGTCCCTAATTTACGAAAGCTATTAGACACTCCCGAAAAGCGTTGTTATATATTATTTGCATTTTGAACTTCTATTGATACAAATATATCCATCAGAACTATCAGATCGTCTTTTATTATTATTTATATGCTCAATATGTATGTCGCAATTAGATTCAGTACTTTTTTCCTTTTGGTGACATAGGCAATGTCGCAGATCAATAAACTTCAAGATCCAGGAGATTCGGATAAAGACAATCACTAACGTTTAATATTTGACATTTTTTCTGTAAAACTTATGAAAAATAATCGGAGGTTTTTCATTACTTTATCGAAAATCAAGTGATTTTAATATTACTGAAACGTTACATGAGTGTGCAGTTACTATTTAAGTGTAAAAGTCTCTGTCGCATTCTAGATACGAGTGTTCCCTTATGGGGAAGTAAATAGTTACTTGATCAAGGCGGTGCTCCTCATTTACGAGATGGTCGAATAACCTCACCATCGTATAATTTTTATTTGTCCGGAACAAGGATCAGAAAAAATATGGAGCTCTCGAACTTCTGGAGACAAAATCTTTCATACGAAATGGTAAACCATAGAAGCTACATCGTCACATCCTTTCTTTGCTACGGATTCGTCATAAGTAAAGAACACTGCTTGAGACGAAGACAATGTATGAACATTGAAACTCATGAAGTTCAATTGACGTTTGTAGTAAACGTCATTGCACGTTGGAGTTGGAAGGCTTCCCTGGTAGTCAATGGCAATCGACTCAATATGTTTATTCTTCATGGCAACCCGTCGTTGCTTCTGTTTCAGGAAATAACATTGTTCACTGCTCTTCAAATGTAAACTTTTTCGGGTTTCCATCAATTTCAACTGTCTTAAGAAATCTGCTTTTTTACGGTCGCCCAAATTTTTGTTTTAGGTTTTCAACAATAATCTTGTCGCACATTGCACACGTATCCTCACGTGGGTATCCAAAGAAAATATTGAATTTCGTTTCAAATATCTCACGCAATTTCTCGTACGAGACATTGTTGTTGAGGTTACCGTCTGAGTAAACTCGATGCAATTTAGCAATATTTAGCTCCGGGTCCAAATAAATTTTCCTCGTCTTTTTCGTTGAATAATGGGACTTTCTACCTTTCAGAGAGCGTATAAATGCCAAAATTTTATTCAGTGTTTCGTTCGAAAGTGTGTGAGGTCGATTCTTGTGGGTCCCCCTTTTGTCAATTGGGGCTACCCCTGTCATAGCAGGTGATTCTTGAATACGCTGAACTCGACCCAAAGAAACTCCATGAAGTGAGGCAAAAGCCTTCCTCGAAATAGGTTGGTCAAGTAAACGACCTCTTTCATTGCGAACTCGAACTCTGTAGAAAAAGGATGCACTCTATGAAAAGATTCAAGTACAGACTTTGTTTGTTGTGATCAGCAAGCTGGTTGGATTCACGTAAAATGCGGTTTTTTTCGGCATCAGGACTGATTTGAAGTACAGGTACTGTTAACATTGGCAATCCGGACCCACAGCATGGCTAGACACTCGCAATTTTTTGATGATTTCAGTCATTCATCCCGTTGTTTTCCGCTTTTTCGACGCACAAAACTCCACACTCCCAACATTGTCCGCCTCTTCTTCAGTTGAAGAACTCATAACACCGTTCAAAACTGATCAAACAGAAACAAGTATAGCAGTAGACCATAATGTAAACAACAGAAACCACTGACTGAGACGTTCGGGAAAGCCCGACTTGAAGGTTGCGACAGCGTGCACTTGTTTGGACAGGAACTATTTTCCCCGGGCGCGCGGTATGGAATCGTTCTTTCCCAGTATGAAACATCATCTTCGTGTAACATATCCCGACAACATCGTTCTACCCCTGTGATGATGTGACCAATCAATAGTATAGTTTTCCCAATATCAATTGCAGAAGCATAAAAAAGTCTTGCGGCAAAATCCTGTGAGCAGCAGTGGCGGAGATAACTAATTTTATTTAGATATTTTGATATCCTAAAACGTATTTCGATCGGCACACACCAAGACCACAGACGCTACTGGTTTTTAATCTTTCAGAGCTATTAAAACACAAATATATGACCTCCCATCGTATAGACACACCTGCCAGCATTGATGTCCGAGTTGATTGGCCCAGACGAATCGGTGGTAGAACAGACAGCAGTCACTCAAGTCCACGTTGACTAGCGGGCTCTTTGTGCCGACGGAGACTGTATACAAGTAGTACAGATTATTTTTCGTTCCGTTTCTTCGCATATACGCTCGTGTTAGCGAAGTGAGTTTTTATTTGCTCCCTATAGAAACAGCTTCTGCAATTGATATTGGATGGACTATAACGATAAAAGGCAACCAATAGCGTTCGCATATCAATTGTCAGGTGAAAGGGACAAACACCATTCTTCCCCTGTGGTCTTCATTTGTTAAATAGTAAATTGGATCTCAATTAATCCCCGTTGTTAAATCTATTCCTAACCCAATTTTTATTAATATTTTTGAATATAGTAAAATAGAATATAGTGAAATTGAACAAATTGTGTTTTTGTGTACTATTGATAATACTTCATTTTGAAATTAAAGAATATGCCGCTTTCAAACCCGTAATTATTATGTAAAAATCAACGTACAATTCAACACGAAGAATTGTTACACGCACTATATATTCGAAGATCTTCTCTGTCTCTGTTGCACAGTGACTCTTTTACTCTTTCTTCGACGCATCTCAGATGCCACGCTAGAATGGTCGACCTGTAGTTAGATTGTCATTATAAATGATATTATCTTTATATTCCCATATCAAATGAAAAAAAAAACACGATATGACCAACCAGTCGGTAACGTATAAAGTAGGGAATACAAAACCATCTGATTCGTGAAGATAAAGTAAACTACAATGCGCCTATAAAAAGTCTCCGAATAAAAATCGAATACCGCTTCTTTTTTACAAAACGACTAATCATATACTCTCTGACAGATGGTCATCAGATTTCGGTACCGATTTATGAACACCCACTTTCGAGCACCCACACACATACACACAGTATTCTCACGATACTCGATGGTGCTTCGGAGGAAGATAAGACAGCGGCGTCGATGTCGAGGGGTATCGATGAACAAAAACAATATCCGATCGATTTATTCATCGGTGAACGAAATCTTTTATTATCAAATAATCTCCATGCGCCCCAATGAAATGTCAAATGTTATGTTACGTGAGGCATATTCGTTTCTGAATTGCGAAAGAACACAAGAAGAATCTGAAATAAACATATTTGTTTACATCGATCAGTCGTTCATTTCATATTAAATGTTCATACATTGTGACCCATTTAAAATGGAACCACCCTGTAGAATACGCATTTTTCAAACAATCTCAAAAAAAATATTAAGCATCGAAAACTGTATCTTGACACAAATTTTCATAACTTCAGTTTCATTTCCAAGGCACACTATGGTTTTTTTCTTTGTCAAAAACGGCAAAAGTTTATAAGGCAATTTTTGTTTTCAAGTTTGAACCTACGTCACACATCCAAAGCAGTTATTTTGTACTTTTTAGGGTATTTGAATAAAAGCTTGTTTTTAAAAAGGTTTTTTTATTAGTTATTTTATTTTGTACCTTTTAGTAAGTACCCCTATCACCCACATAGCAATTTTGAATCGAATCTGACCATAATTACAAAACTCGTTTGCCATCTTGGAGCCGCCATCTTGAATTTCATATCTCCGACCCCGAAAATCCCCACATACCAATTTTGAATAGAATCGGACCATAATCACAGAAATCGTCGGACATCTTGAAGCCGCCATTTTGATATCATGAATTTTGTCAGAAAATTCATAATCTTTGACCCTGAAAACCCCCACATATCAATTTTGAATCGAATCGGTCCAGATGAATTGAATGTTGCCTTTTTAAAAAATTGTTTCACTAACCTTGCAGAACCATTACTTAACCTCATTAATACTTCATTACTAACAGGGGAGGTACCAGATGATCTGAGAATTTCTACAATCATTCCTGTTCCGAAAAAAACAAACTCTAATAAAGCCTCGGATCTAAGACCAGTAAACATGTTGAGCGCAATTGAAAAAATAATTGAAAAAGCAGTCTATAACCAATTAGTAGATTATATTGAAAATAATAAACTGTTAAGTAGAAACAAACAGGGTTTAGAAATAAACATAGTTGTGAAACAGCAGTTCAGTGTGTACTAGATGATTGGAAAATATGCCTAGAAAAAAATGAGACTACTGTTGCAGTATTTTTGGATCTTCAGAGAGCTTTCGAAACAAGACACAGAAATAGATTGTTACAAAAATTAGTAGCAGTAGGAATAGATGGAATAGTCTTGAAATGGTTGTAAAGCTTTTTGGAGAACAGAAAACAAAAGCTTAGGATAAATAATAAACTATCAGATGAAATAAAATGTAATCAAGGAGTACCACAGGAAAGTGTTCTGGGCCCCCTGTTGTTTCTGTTGTATGATAATGATTTGCCGGAGATAGTAGGAGAGAGCTCAGTTCATTTATTTGCAGATGATACACTGATTTATTTCTCATGTAATGATCACACCAAAACAGAAACCATCAACAAAACTTTAAAATCGATGTACAGTTGGTGTTGTGCTAATTATTTGAAGATCAATGTTGAGAAGACCAAGTACATGATAATAAGTAAAGAAAAAAAATCCACCAACTTCATTATAAAGACGATAGCATTCAAAATACATTATTTATCTCGTTGTGCCCCATATTTGTCAAGGTGGACAAAAATTTTACTGTACAATTCATTAGTGCTTCCTCATTTTACATATTGTTCTACAATTCTGTATCAACTGGAACAAAATGATCAAGCTCGTTTACAGAAACTCCAAAATAGGGCCATGCGCATAATTCTAAATTGCAAAAGACCAACACCAATAAGAGATATGTTAAAGCAACTAGAATGGTTACCAATTGATTTATTTCTCCTCTATCAAACATTAATCCTAATTTTCAAAATGAGAAATAAAATTTCCCCAACATTTTTACAAGAAAAAGTTATGTACAATGACCAAATCCACGGATACAATACAAGATTCAGAACTGACTTCCATATTCAACAAGTCACATTAACACATACCAAAAATTATGTTTTTTTCGAAGGACTTGATAGCTATAATAATCTGCCAGAAGAGATCAAACGTTTAACATATTTAACATCCTTCAAGACAAAGTTAAGATCATATTTTCTTAATCAATAAAAACCTAGTAGCCACTTCCCCATTTTGTTACTTTCGATTTAATATTGAGATACGACAGGTATACAAATGTTTTAGTATGTTTAAAGTATTTTGTGTATTTATTAAATATTTTTTTGAATTTGTATGAGCGTATAGATGTATGGTGTGCAAATAGGTGAAGTAGTTGTGTATATGTATGTGTATATGTGTTGTATATACATTTTTATTTTTTAAACTTGGTCTATTTTAATCGATTTTAAACGTGCTATATATCGTTCTCATTGTAATCATTGCAATGACTTGACAATGTAAATTGGTAAATGGACTAAATAAAGGATTTATATAACCGCCATCTTGGACCGCCATTTTTTTTCTCTAACAAATGCATAATACATTGTCACGGAAACTATGAACACCTGCCCAATTTGACGTTAATCGAAACGAAAAATAAATTTAGAAAAATTTGCTAGATTTGAGGAGAAAAATCTTTCAACTGCCACAATTTTGAAACTGCACAAGCGATTTGGCCCATCTTTGAACATAATCGAGGAGTTGTTTAAAAATATCTTTGAGTCAATTTTGTTTCATTCGGTAGAAAGTGGTGACGTCCTCAGTAGGTAGTATTTCTGTTGAATCTACGTAATTATCACAGCTGATTACTGTTCGACTTAAAAATGCCATTTTTCCGATAAAATCCATACAAAAATCACTATTAGACGTACTTCTTTGGGAAAAAACGATAAGGATTCACAGAATGAACTGAATTTTATAATTTTTCATCGATTTCTTTTTGTAACCACTGGAATAAACATGTTTTCAGCTGGAAACTTCGTTTCTTCTTCATTTACCCATATGAAGATTTTTTGTGATTTGTAGATAACCTGATGTCATGGAAAAAATTATAGGTACCACACACACATATTTGAATTGAAACAAGAATCCAAAACTTTTTAAATGCAGGCCCGTATAGTTTATCAGTGATCCTTCGCAAAAGTATCATTTCAAGAAATGTATACGCTGAACTGACTGACTGAGGAATATCACAAATGAATCTGATTTTGGTAGAGAGTATCAGTGCCACTCTGATCCGTGGGACTCTGTATTGAAAGAATATTCGAGGAAATACACTCCCATCGAAGGTATGCTACGTACTTTCAAATTTTCCCACAAAATTACTTCCTACATCTGATTTGAATTTATGGGAATCATTAGCATGAAAAATGAAAAATAATCGTTTCTCTTCCGATTGCCCATGGACATTTTATTGCCTTCAACCACGAAGTTGGGCTCTCCATCATTTTTTTATTTCTCTCCATATATTTCATAATTGAACAAAAGCTGGGTGACCTGATTAACGTGAAGCCAATTATAGAATTTTCACGTGAGTTGAACCAATGACAGATCTATATCGATAGCTGTGAAACGTTTGTCATTTTATTATCAGAATCTAACCTTTTTTGGAATGTTAATTGGCTACGCGTCTTCGAAACAAAAGAATTGGAGATGAGGAATATACTTGAATAAAACAGCTTGAATAACGTTCGGGATCACTTTAAATAATTTTGAAATGAAAAGTTATTCACCAGGTCACTTTGTTGAAAAAAAGGAAAACGTTTTTTAATATCCTAAGACGAATATGAAGAATCAAAAATCTCAAATTCAGTGATTCAGAGTTTCATCAGATAACACTGAATCTACTCATTCTCGAATCTAGAAAGAAAGTTTCTATTGCATATCAAAATATTTCGGTTTGCGAGGCGCTTTCGACCTCCGTCGTCTTCGGTGCTTCGTGTCGGGTGCGGGGGTGGAGCAGTGGATGGGTGCATTGTTGATCGAATGATTGAAGATTGGCTTGGAGTCTGGCGTGTCGCATGTTGGAGTTCGGAGGCCGGGTGGATGTGTCAAGGTCTTAAGACATGTCCACCTGGCCTTTGGGTTCCGACATGTGATGCGTTGGATTCTGGGCCGGTTTGTATTCGTTTGGTTAGCAATGAGCTCATCTGTTGTTTTGCTTCCTGCGCCTGGCGTGGGGCGCTGGGGATGGTGGGGGTCGGGGGCGCTTTGCGGGCTTGAAAGGGTTGTGCACTTTGTGCAGATGTCCTTCGATTATCCTACACAAGTGTATTAAATTTCCCACATTTAATGTTTTTATATGTTTTTATGTGTTTTGTATATGTTTTTATATGTGTGCATTCATGTTTACATTTCTACATTTCCACTTCACCTCTATAACTCTCATTTTATTTTTGTATTTTTGTCTTTTAATTATGCTAAGATTAGGTTAAGTTTGGTTGAGTGGAAGACCATCACCTTGCGCCCAGCAAGAGATGAACTTCGCCATTTCAGTATACCATTTTAACTGTACTGGATAAAGATTATTATTATTATTATTATTATTATTATTATTATAAAAAACGCCAATACATTTTTGGCAGTCAATGCTATAGAGTTGAAATATTTCAATTCGATTTCCAGAACTTAAGGATTCTAATACAAAATCGAATTCAGTGAAGTGAAAAAATATTATTTTTTATTTAGCCAACTGAAAAAAATAATTCGAAAATAAAAACCCTCATAAATCCACAATAATTTATATGCGTGGGATTTCTTGATTTTTTTTTTCTTTTCTTCAATATATGTCAAGGTTTGTTTCCATTCTGACATTTCCCAGGCACATATCCTAGTAGTAGTGTTCCTCAATTAGTTTATATGATCTTGCCCGATTCATTCTCAAACGTACCCAACCATCTCTTTGTGGAGGGAGAGCAGGAGTGGATTTCCAAAACCCATTCTAAGTTACCTGAACTAATGAAAAAGTTCCAAAAAGCTTGGAATCGCCCACTCATTGAAATGGTTGCTAAGGATTTGCTTGTTTCAGCTATGTCCGCAAAAAAAAAGGCTCGAATCAAAGCAGTTACTTCCCACCATTCAGGAGCTTGGCTTAATGCTTTACCTGCCGCTTCACTTGGGTCTCTTTTAGATGATGAATCTTTCAGAATATCCATTGGACTACAACTAGGATCTTCTATTTGTGTCCCTCACACATGCAATGTAGATGAGAAAGGAACCCATGGTTTGAGCTATGAATTCAGCGCATGACGTCAATCCCGTAATCACGCAGTCAATGAATCATTGAAACGTGCATTAACAACAGCCAATGACCCTTCGATCTTAGAGCCTATAGGTGTCAGCAGAGACGATGGTGACCGCCCCGACGGCATGACACTTATTCCATGGAAGTTCAGAAAACCCGCTGTTTGGTATTTTACCTGCGTTGACACGGTTGCCACTTCACATGTGGTTGCTTCATCCAAGTGTCCCGGAGCAGCCGCAGTAAATGGGGAGAAAATTAAAAGTCAGAAATACCAAAATTTACAACAACTTTATATTTTTCATCCTGTTGCCGTTGAGACTCTTGGAGTATTCGGTCCCAATGCTTTCGAATTCATTGAAGACATAGGAAGACGAATAACAGAAGTGACCAATGATAGGAGAGCAACTTCATTTTTTATCCAAAGAATCAGCATTGCGATCCAGAGGGGTAATGCCGCTTCTGTTTTTGGAACTATTCCTTCATCACGTAAACTGAATGAATTATTTTTAAATCCTCAAAGGACGATTTTTCCTATGGAGAGTTCAGTTCTTGATGATGACCTGTCAAAATCAACACGACCTTCCATATCTCCGTATAATTCTTCATCGAACAGCGTCAACTCCCTTCCACACAGATCCAGTGCCAGTAAAAATCATGGTATCAGAGAGCACAGCTCTGATAGTTATAACATCATCAAGTCCCTATTACACGTAACCAAAATCCCTGGTCTGAATCGTCTGAAAAACATTGAAAATGCCTGTTTCATGAACAGTATTATACAATGTTTATCGAACACCAAATGGTTGCTAGAGTATCTGAGAAAAGACAAGTATATGAGGGATATCAACACAAGCATATCAAATATGGAGGGTGCTTTGATAAAACAATTTGCGTTAGTCGAAAGATTCGTCTGATAAAGTGGTGAATACTGTTTCCTTCAAAAGCCAAATACACATTATTTTACCTCGTTTCATTGGGTACGCTCAACAGAACGCTCAGGAATTTCTCAGATATTTATTGGAAGGTCTTCATGAATATGTAAACAGAGTGACAGAAGAGCCCAAACCTACCTTGAAAGAAATCGATGAAATATTGAGTAACCATGAAAAGGCACAGGAGTCTTGGTCAAGATATCTTAGAATGGATAACACAAAAATTGTTGTTAATTTTGTTGGTCAACTAAAATCATCTTTGAATTGTATTTCATGCGGCTATTGTTCTGTCTGTTTTGACCCCTTCTGGGACCTTTCACTTCATGTTCCACAGAATACTGGCCAGCTCAGTCTTCCACAATGTTTAGACTCGTTTACCAGGAAAGGAATTTTGGACGACCAAGAGAAACCAACTTGTTGTAATTGTGAGGAAATGATAAAATGCACAAAGTCATTATCTATACATAAGTTCCCCATAATATTAATAATTCACTTGAAACGATTCTCGCCGATGGGGGGATTTATGGGAAAACCAAATGCTACCATTGACTTTCCTCTCGAAGGTTTAGATATGAGAAATTATGCAGCAGATAACGTAGCCCCGTGTCTTTACAACTTATATGCTGTGTCCAACCATAGTGGAAGAATCTATAGCGGACACTACATGGCTTACTGTAGGCACCCTTATTCAGGCACATGGTACAAATACAATGATTGTACGGAAAATAGTGTGTATGCCATAACCGCGAAACTTTTTAGTGACCTCAAGATCATCCTGCCTCGGCCGCCAGCGGCTCGGCGATAACTTTTCTTTCGGTATGCTAAAAAGGTATACAGAATTATAGCCGAGGCCGCTTGTGGCCAAGGCAGGATAATCTTGAGGTCGCTGAAAAGTTTCGCGGTCATGGCATATTTTTCGTGCAATCGTCAAAATTATTAAACTAGATAATCGTAAATAAATATATTATTGCTTTGAAATCGACAGCAGTTCAATTTAGTTAACAAAGTCAGCGTTGCTATGGAAATGATATGGTTGAATACATACAAACCATTTAGGCAGTTCTTGACAAAACGCAAATATGTCTGATACTGATAGTGATATTCCAGTATGTTGCACTCCTCCAGAGCTGAAAAGTATTGTAAACTTGGCGCTTTCCGTTTTAATACCTGAAAATCCCAAGCGGCAGTACGTAAAATGTTATAGCGAGTTTAAAGTTTGATGTGACGAACAGAATGTGAAATAATCCTTGTGATTGTCGTATTTTGGAAATGTCAAATTCGGAAGTGACGTTTGGTTTGGCGGCCGTTGCTATGGGTAACAGCCGCAAAATTGAATTTCGCGGACTGTGTTGAAAACGCGAAATACTCATTTCGCGTGCGATTACACGAAAATAACTATTTTATTGCCCAGGGTTCCGGCAATATTATACAGGTGGCTGGGTCGACGGGAGTGGAGTACCTGTGACGATTCCATACACCTCTGTGCAAAGCCCAGGTCCCCCTCTCGGTAACATGGTAGCGCGATGATAACTTCGGCGAACCCTCACTCGAACGGTTACTCGTCAAATGTTCACACGAGTAGTATCAGGACGGAAGTCTGATACGTAACAAGAGGAGTCTTGTTGACATGGGTACCCAGGGGGAGGAGGATAGCCCCACCGGTTTGCCGGCGCCTCTGGGGGGCGTGGTACTATATAGTGGACCGATGGAAAACAAATACCATAATTCGGTAGTGACGGGGGAGTCCTTCACCTAAGGGTTCCTGCCTGCAACGCCTGCAACGAGGGAGCAGCGCATTATTCCGCTCGTGCACTGACATCCCAGAGCCAGTAGCTTGTCTTATCAAGCGGCCCCACCGTGGCTGAGCTATATCAGTAGCTAGGATCACTAAGCGCGCTGATTGGGCGTAACCCAATCTCTGATTCTTTCTAAAGGGTGGGGCTGGGATAGGTAAAAAAATAGGTGCCCAGTCGTTCCTTGGGGAGTTGAAGATCGATGGATCGTGGGGGTTCTCCTCTGCACCACCACCACCACATTATTATTATTATTATTATACAGGTGAAATACTTTTTGATTTGCGCGATGTACTCTTCTTAGAAATACTGCGTATACTGTCTCGATTACGTCACTCATATTTCCGTTGTTGCAAAAGTTTCTGCTTCAAAATCCCCCATGAACTGATCCATTTTTATATTTTGTTATTAAATTTCAAAAAGTCATTATCAATCAATTTTGACCTTGAATCATACAGATCTCTATTGTGGAGGTTTTTTGAGAGAATAAAGTTAACATTGTGTTGACAAGATTCATTTATGCTTTGTTCTCTGTATCTCAATGAATTTTGGAAAGTAGGAGAGATTGGTTGTTTTTAACACGCTTCTATAAGCTTAACTTGTAACTAACAAACAATGTAATCCAATTTTGGAAGTCAATTTTAACCTACCTCTAATTGTCGTATCAAAACGAAACTTAGTATGTATATGTTGTATAGATGACAGTACTTTGATTTGGTATCTTCGAACTGATCTGATGATGGAGCCAAGAGGTGAATAGTGGAACTCTTCAGTGGCTACTAGTAAAATATGGTAAATGCACTAGGGCCGTTCTCAGCATAATTTAGAAATGAGAGATACGGCGAATGCACTGGCTCTCAGCATATTCGCCAAAATTTAGATATTAATTACTTTCGTCTCATATGGATGAATCAATCGAAGAGTTTTCCTCTTGTAGTCTTGTTAAGTCTTCTGTACCAATGTGGACTAAAGAGTTGAAAATAAAATTATAGTTTGAAAAAACTAAAAAAACACCCATATATAGCAATAAGAACTGAAACATTTTCTTTCATGTAAAAAAGCGTGGGGTGTTTTTAACTCACGTTTCATAATGATATTAAGATAACTGATATCAAGCACCTTGCGCTTTTTTACATAATTGAAAATTCTTTGGTCAATGACTTTATTCTTATTATTTTCAACATTTTATTCCTTATTGCCATATATGCCTGTTTTTTTAGTTTTTTCAAACTATAATTTTTTACAAGCTTTTATTCAGTTTCACCTGTCACGAGGGGTGTAATCAAATCTTACAAGTTAAATCTGATACACTTCTATTCTTTGAATATAATCAGTAGTTTGATAGATTCTTGTTTCCCTGTTGAAAAAATAGTCACTAATAAAAGACCTAAAAAAGGGTTTGGTTTAACGAGAAACTTCTGCATTTAAAGCAACAATTTACACTTATTTCTGACTTAGGATCCAATAATCCGATACACTATCAACCAAGAGCAGAGCTACAGAAACGTTACTGCAGTGCATTGTCAGAGACTAAGAAACAATATAATGTGAAAAAAAATTGTTTTTAACCGCTTTCTTAGTTGTTTGACCAACCCTCAGGAGTTAATGAAAACTTGTACGAGTTAAGATCACGGGGACCTTACCTTTTATAGTGGGATCCGAAACCACTCTTGGGACCTTGAAAATTTTTTTCACCAGCTGCGGGAATCGAACCCGCGCCAGGTGGAAACAGTTGACACAAGACCGACGCTCGTTCCACTGAGCCACAAGCCCCGTAAAATGATAATGGAAGCAAATAATAAATCGAAAACGGCTTGGAAAGTTATGAAAGGGGTTAGTCATAAAAATATGGATATCAACATTCACGATGAAAATGGAAATCAGTGGACTGCCTTTGGAGCAGTTCAACATCCACTTCACCAGTGAACCATCTTCTGTAAATCAGCATGATTCAGATTATTTAAAATTGAATGTGCCAGTGTCGAATAGATCTTTTTTCTTAAAGCCAGTTACACCTACAGATGTAAATATTTCAATTGGTAATTTGAAATCTTCCAAATCAAGTGGATCTGATGAAATATCAAATAACTTACCAAAAAATCGATTGAAGTTTATGTGAACCACTGGTTTTTCTCATCAATCTCTGTTATTCTGAAGGAATTTTCCCGGAATGTTTGAAATTGGCAGTGGTTCTGCCATTATAAAAAAAAAGGTGATTCTAATGACTTTTCCAATTATAGAGCCATCAGTTTATTGTCAAGTCTCTCTAAACTCATTGAATTGGACATCAATAATCAACTTTCATCATTTTTGTGGGGCCAAGGACTATTATCCAGAAATCAGCATGGGCACAGAATCTGCTCTGTGTGATTTCCAAAAATGTCTTGTTGACAATCTTGATAAAGGTCAGGTCTCTTAATCGACTTTCAAAGAGCTTTTGATCTAGTAAATCATAGTATCTTATGTAACAAGTTATAATTATATGGAGTTAGTGGCGTACCGCTGAAATAATTTCAATCATATTTGGATGGTAGAAGTCAGGCTGTTAGGCTGAATGATGTTCTGAGTAGGCACCGTATAATAAATCAAAGTGTACCTCAAGGCTCTGAGTCAGGACCCTTATTATTTATAATTTTTGAAAATGATCTACTCACTCTTATAGAGGAAAACCAAGATATGAAAATGGTGTGTTACGCAGACGACACCAATTTGTTAATTTTTGAAAAAAGCATAGACATGTTACTGGTTAAAACTGAATGGGTTTATGATGATATTATTCGGTGTTCAGAAAAAACTTCATATTATCAAATTGTGACAAAACAGTCACAGTCTTTTTGGGGCGCTCCAAACGAAGGCCACCCGTGCTATTCGAAAATACAGAAAAAGAAATAATTTGTAGTGATAAAGAAAAACTTTTAAGAGTAACTTTCGAGAAACTTCTGCAATGGGCAGATCATATAGAACTATTATCCAATAAGTTGAGAAGCAGTTGCTACAGCATTAAATATATGAGAAACCACTGCAGTGGAAATGTCTTGCTTACTCTGTACTTTTCACTCTTTGGGGAAACAGTGCCGGTATGAATCCAATTTTTATTCTTCAAAAATATGCAATTCGAATTATTGAAAGCATTGATATGAATACCAGCTGTCGAAAATACTTTACATCTCTTGGTATACTAACAGTTTACAGTTTATATATACTGAAAGCTTGCAATAGATAACACTTACTGTTATAACACCCGTCAGAGAAATCTCTTACAACCTCATTATCATCGCATATCGCTGTACCAAAGAAACTTATTTTGTCCGAATATCGTGGAATTTGGCAGGTGCTCATAGTTTCCGTGACTATGCCTCATGAATTTTTTGTTAGAGGAAAAAACAGAATGTCGGCTCCAAGATGGCGGACGAGATTTGTATTTATGGTCTTATTCGATTCAAAATTGGTGAAGGGGGTGTCGGGGTCGAAGATTATGATTTTTTCTGTCAAAATTCATAAAATCAAATTGGCGGCACCAAGATGGCCGAAGATCTCTGTGATTATGCTCCGATTCTATTCAAAATTGGTACGTGGGGGTCTTTGGGGTCGAAAATCGCGATTTTTTTGTCAAAATTCATAAAATCAGAACGGCGGCTCCAAGGTGGCGGACAATCTTTGTGATTATGGTCCGATTCTATTCAAAATTGGTAATTCGGGGTTTTTGGGGTCGAAGATTATAAATTCAGTCAAAGATTATTGCTTTTTTGCCAAAATTCATCAACTGAAGATGGCAGCGCAAGGATGGCGGACGAATTAATCTTTAGATGGTCTCTCCATTGAAGAACTAGATAGCCCAAAACTTACAGGAATATTTACGAATATTTGAAAAACCTGCCGCAGAATTGGCGACTCCATATCTGTCGACTATATAATCAATTTTTCGACTCCGAAATAATCCCTAGAACTTGGCACGAAATAAGCATAACATTACTGTATAAAAAAGGCCCCGTAGATGATTCAAATAATTATCGTGGAATAGCATTGATCAATTGCATAGTAAAGCTGGTTACGTTAATACTTTTGAACCGTCTGTCAAATTGGTGTGAAGCTAATTCTATTCTTCCAGAGTCTCAGTTCGGTTTTAGAAAGAACAGGGGTTGTGTGGATAATATTTTTGTATTAAACTCTGTCTTGCAAATTCACCTTAGGCTTCGTGGGGGAAAAGTATATGCAGTTTTTGTTGATTTTCGTCGAGCATTCGATAGCATTAACCACAAACTATTATGGCTGGAATTGTATAAAGTAGGCATACGTTCAAAAATTATCAGAATCATAAAAAATCTCTATGACGGAGCATTCTTTTCAATAAAACAAGATAGCATGTTTAGCAAAAAGTATGATATTTCTGAAGGAGTCTTACAGGGTGAGTCGTTAACTCCCCTTTTATTTTCACTATTTACAGCTGACATTGAAGACTACTTTCGAACACGCGGCTTAACAGGATGATAGTAAAAATGATATATTGATGCTATCGTATGCGGATGATATAGTTATTCTCAGCGATTCCCCAAAAGATCTATCACGCAAACTGAAAGTTCTGGAAAATTATGCAACAGATAATGAACCCGTTATAAATTCGAGCAAAACTGGAGTTCTGGTTTTTTGCAGAGTAGGATATATCAGTAACTATAACCTTAGATTCACTTGTAATGATCAAGCCTTGGAAGTTGTAAGAAACTTCACTTACTTAGGGACATAATTTTTTTCTTCATCCCTGTTTTTTGAAATGGCCGAAAAGACGGTCATGAAATCCAACCAGGCAATTGGATCTATCATGAACCTAATGTACCGTCCAAAAATCAATTCTTGGTCATCGAGACTCAAATTATACGAATCTATTGTGCTGTCTTCGCTATCATTTGGTATTGCTATACGGGGCCTTCGTTATGCTGATATAATAGAGCGTATTCAAGTTCGTTTTTTCAAACGTTTACTTTGCTTACCTCAAAATACCCCAGACTATATTGTGTGCATAGAACTAACTGCATTAAATTATCATACATAATTTTCAAATCTTCGTTAATTCGGCTCAACAAGTTGAAAACTATGGACAACACCAGACTTTCCAAAATTTGCTATTCACGTCTACTTGAGTTAGAGCGAAATGACTCCAGATTCAATTGGCTCTCGCAGGTGAAATAATACTTTATATTTGCTGACTGTGAGAACTTATGGCAGCGTTTCCTCAATTATAACTCGAAAAAGCTCACGGATGACATTCTGGTTGAATTCAAGCAAAAGCTAATTTCGCTTGACTCAGAGAGACTTGCAAGTTCTTCCTACCCGCTCATAAACAATGGCTTAACAGCCTCCGATCCTTCAAAATCCTACTTAAGTATTCGCTCACAAATTTATATAACACGTATTATTGCTCAAATCAGAACCTCTAGCAAGGAGTGTTTGATGTTTTCGTTTCACGGCTCGTATTACCGGATCGACACTACAGAGTTGTGTTCAATTTGTAACTTACAAGTGACCGAGTCTTTGCGACACATCCTGTTTGAATGCCCTATCTACTTGGGCATAAGGCAAAATGCGATTCTGTCGAAAATCGGCAATATTGATGGTCAAGTACTTGTACTCAATACACAAAACATGTTACTGTAAGCAAACCTAGCGAAGTCCCTGATAAATATAATGAAGCTACGTTCGTTCATTATGAACGAATGGTTGTGTAAATGTGGCTATTAGCTACCACGTAGAAATTTGTACAACTCTTTATTATACTTATGATCCATGTGGAATAAGATCGCTTATTATCCGAGCCCTTGTGAATAAAAATGATTTTTTTAACAATAAACTTCTACGTTCGTTCATTATGAACGAATGATTGTGTAAATGTGGCTATTAGCTACCACGTAGAAATTTGTATAACTCTTTATTATACTTATGACCCATGTGGAATTACGCTCGCTTATTAGCCGAGCCCTTGAGAATATTTTTTTTTTTTTAATACAATAAACTTATCTATCTATGTGTCTATCTACAGGAAAGACGCCTCATAATAACGATGTTTCAACAAAAATGCATAGATTGAGGCGTACTTACTGAAAAGCACGAAATAAAAAAAATAATAAAAAACTTTTTTAAAGACAAGCTTTTATTCAAGTGCGCTAAAATGTAAAGAATAATTGCGTTGAATGTGTGACGTAGGTTATTCCGTGAGTTATATATTCAAAAGCTTGTCGCTTTTGTTTTCGAACTGAAAAACTCTTGAATCTATAACTCACGGAATAACCTACATCACACATTAAAAGCAATAATTTTTAACTTTTCAGCGCATTTGAATAAAATCTTGTCTTCGAAAAGGTTTTTTATTAATTATGTTATTTCGAATTAATAGACATTATATACTTCCAGCATTTTCCAATAAGGAAGTTGAGGAATTTTGCATGATTATTCATTAGATTGAAATGATAGTGCACAAATGCCGGTTTACAAATACACTATGGATAAATGTTGATATCCTTTAAAATAAATTCAATTTATTTGTACTGCTCATTTTTACTAAGATCAATCACAAAAAAAATTAAATGCTCTATTCGATTGATGCCGTTGCGAGAAAGTTCATTCGGTATCCCGTACCGTTTATTCATCCCGATCGCAAATTTGAAAGCGATTTGATACTCATGGACACACCTTCGAATACTACTAGGTGTGAATCTTCTCAATTTCCCAGTATCATACAATGTTGAAAGAGTAGTAGTCTGGTGAGATTACTTCATCGGATCAAAAAGCCTCCGGCATCAGCTCTCTTGAATGAATTTTCCCATAATAAATTTCTGCCAATCCCACAAAATAGCTCCGATACTCAGGTACGTACAAGCTTCACGTGTATTTGTCGTAACCAAAAGCACTGATAATTGGTTGTAGAAAGTGACCGTAGCTCTATGAAGAACTAACTGACATACACCTTTATTTAATAACGAATAATGATGACAATAGCATATAAAGTGGATAATGGATACGTCTCTTCGTCCGCAAGTGTTTAGCCCGAGGTGAATATGCATTTTTTTAATTAATTTCTGACCGTATCACTACCGATTCACTCACCTGATGGTATTAACCTCGATTTCCTATTCGGACAATTCACACATAAAAATAATGGGCAGGAGGACAGGATATTACTTCGAACGCCCCTATAAGTTCTTTCTTCGATGTTTTTGGGTTCCTTGATTTTCTCGTCCCAGAGATTCGGAATGATAAAATTGATACGAGCTAGAAGAAGGAATACTAGTCTGTCTCGATATGTAACTGACCTCATCAAAATATTTTCGAATGTGTATATTCAGTTACTTTAATACTGATTTGACCACCAACGATATTGCTCAATTTAATACTTTTCTTTGACAAAATTCTAAAACTCAAGTGGGAAAATAATTAATAAAAACCTTTTTAAATACATATTTCATTCGAATGCACTGAAAAGTAAAAAATACTTGCTTTGGATGTGTGACGTAGGTTATTCCGTAAGTTATAGATTCAAAAGCTTGTCGCTTTTTTATTCGAACTGAAAACTTTTGAATTTTTAACTCAGGATCACACATCCAAGGCAATTATTTTTGACTTTTTAGTGCATTTGAATAAAAGCTTGTCTTCAGAAAGGTTTTTTAGTAATTATTTTATTTTGTGCTTTTTTGTACTTGAGTGCGCCTCAATCTATGCATTTTTGTTGAAACATCGTTATTATGAGGCCTATTTTTTCCTGTAAAATCTGAGACCATCTGAAGATTAACTCATCCACTATCTTGAAGTTGCCATCTTCAATTTATGAATTTCAACTGAAAAATTCATAATCTCCGACACCAAAAACACCGACATATCAATTTTTAATCAAATCGTGCCATAGTTGTTCACCATCTTGAATTCGTGAATTTTGATAAACACAGAGATCATCGGCCATATTGGAGCCGCCATTTCGATTTTATGAATTCAGAGAAAAAAATGAAAAATTTCGACCCTGAAAACCCCCACATACCAATTTTGAATCGAATCGGACCATAAACCTTAATATCGACCGCCATCATGGAACAAAAATTTCAGTAGCCACTATTTTAATTTAATAGATTTTGACAAAAAATTCATTATCTCCGACTCTGAAAACCACCACATACAAATTTTGAATAGAATCAGACCATAAGCACAAAACTCCTCCGCCATTCTGGAGCCGCCATCTTGAATTTATAAATCCATTAGCTACTATTTTAATTTCATAGATTTTGAAAAAATTCATAATCTCCAACCCCAAAAACCCCCTTATACCAATTTTGAATCGAATCGGACCATAATAACAAAACTTGTTCGCCATCTTGGAGCCGCCATCTTGAATTTTAGGATTTTGACAAACAATTCACAATCTCCATCTCCGAAAATCCCCACATACAAATTTTAAATCGAATCGTACCATAATCCCAAAACTCGTCCGCCATTTTGCAGTCGTCATTTTGTTTTTTCTCTAACAAAAATTTCATAATGCATTGTCACCGAAATTATGAACATGCTCCAGAAATGGAATACAAATTTCGAACAGGAAAGACATACGAACGAAGCAAGTTAAATTAAAAGCTTCTAAAAAGGAAACTGTATGTGGTGAAGAATAAGTATACTTTGTATTTTCCAATCGAACTGCCACCATCATAGAAAAATCATACTGAGTAGACAGTCAAGTAGTCCAGATTTAATTAAAACCATGGTTGAGATCTACAAATGTCTTTCAATGATAAAATACAAAGAATTACATTAAACTACAATTGTACAGTACAGATAGAATAGAATTGCGGAAATAATATTTGGAAAATGTTGAAATAGACGTAGCCTGATTGGACCTAATGAACCGAAACCCCAGCTTGTGTTGGGTTCCATTAATGGAAGATCTGTCTAATAGGTTGGCAATGATTTTCAGACATGTTCTTTATCAACTGATAGAATCAAATTGGAATTGTGATTCAGCGGTTCAGTTATATTTTGTAATATAATAAAATTAATCCAAGATTTCCGAGATTCTGATGGATCATCGCCTATTTTATATTGCCAGTAGACATTATATTGGTCTCTTTTTACCCGACTACGGTGAAGCGAAAAGGGTTTATGTTATGATTTTGTCCGGTATGTATGTTCATCTGTTCTCTCATAACTTCTAAACTACTTAATTTGACAAATGAGATATCGTTGGAAGCGTCTTGATTTTCCGCTGGATATAGGCTATATGCCGCCCATATTAAATTGAATATGGCACCCTCTAGACGACATGAAGTCATGAACTGAAAAAATATTTTTTTAAGATGCCGCGTTGGGTATGAAATGAAAGGGCTCAATTAGCACATTTCAAATATATATATATATATATATATATATATATATATATATATATATATATATATATATACAGCTTACAATATATATATATATATATATATTGTAAGCTGTTGCTCGTGGCTTTGCTTGCATGCACCCGATAATTGGGAATAATTTCCATAATCACGCCTCAGGTGTGAGCCAAACATATTTTCTCCCCAAACCTACCAAAATACATACACAGGGTGTAAGTGAATAAGTGCGACAAACTCCACGGGGTGATTCTGCATGAAAAAATAATGACAGTTTTCTATATAACTTTTGTCCGCAAATGCTTCGTTTACCGAGATACGGGGTGTTAAAGTTTTTCCGGTCGAGATATGCAAATTAAACTTGATGTGTTTTAAGAGGTAGTTATTGCGCATTTTTTGACATGCAATTGAAAAAAGTATGTTTATCATTGCCGCGCATACGGGTAATGATCTCAATTTTTTTGAAGAAAAGAATGGTACACCACTGAAACATTTTAAATTTAAATTTTTGAATTCCTCGTTTAATTTGTGAAAAAAAATCTTTCCTGCCTTTTTTTCCGTAGAGCGCGCCGTTTTTATGCAAAAAAATATAACTAGTTAACACGTATTTGTCATTACTTTAATACATTATCTAAATACGAATATTTCAACGAAATGTCAGATAAGCGTTCCTCCATTTTCAAGCAGTTTGTTTGGTATAACATATTGATGATAATAAGTGATTAATTTTTCTTTTATCGAAAAGAATGGAGAATTATATACATGCGGAATTGTCAGTCATGCACTTTCTCTATGGTCGAAGTAATGGAAATGGTCGGCAAGCTCAACGATTGTATACTGAGTTGTATCCAGGACGTACGGTACTCCATCACACAATATTTGCTCGTCTTCACCAACGTTTGCGCGGAAATGCTACATTTTAGAAACAAACGGCTGACTGCGGGCGCCCTCGAGAAGTACGAACTGTGCAACTAGAAGAAGCAGTTCTCGAATTAATTACGGAGTCACCTGAAACAATTACTCGAAAAATTGCCAACATACTGAATGCAAGCAACTTCACTGTATTTAAAATTCTTAAAGAACAGCCATTGTATCCGTTTCATATTCAACGTGTGCAAGCTCTACTACCTAGAGACTTTTTTCCGCGCCTAGTTTTTTGCCATTGGATACTTCATCAAATTGCTCAAATTCCAAATTTTTTAATTGGCATTTTGTTTACTGGCGGGGCTAATTTTGGACGACAGTGTATTCGAAATTTCTATAACAATCACCTCTGGGCGGAGGAAGCCCATTTTCAGCATCAGTTTTCAGTAAATGTATGGCTTGGGGTACTTGATGATCATTTAATCGGTCTATATTTCCTCCCACAACGACTAACAGGCGACTCATACCTCAATTTCCTACAGGAAGAGTTACCTGTTCTTCTTGAAGAAATTCCTTCACAGCTGAGACAACACTTCTGGTTTATGCATGATGGTGCACTAGTCCAGTTTAGCATTATTGTACGTAATCACTTAGATATCCAAATCGTTGGATAGGTAGGGGAGGTACGGAACATTGGCCTGCTCGATCTCCAGATTCAAATCCTCTAAATTTTTGCATTTGGGGTTTTCTTAAGTCACTAGTTCATTCCACTCCCGTCGAAAATGTTGAAGACCTGAGGAATCGAATTATAGCCGGCTGTGAGACAATAAGCAATACACCAGGAATACTTGTGCGAATACGACAATCAATGGGGGGAAGAGTTGAATCACGAGGGAGGTCATTTTGAACTTTTGTTGTAGCTTTGCGGCTATTTATTTATAAGTGTTATTTTCTGTTATTGTTCTGGTTAAACGTTATTGTATTGGATAGTTCTTGATAATGTATTGAATTGTACAAAAAATCCAAAAAAAATTTTTCTTGAAAAAAATGAAATCATTACCCGTATGCGTGCCATTAATGAACATAAAATTCTTAATTGCATTTCAAAAAATGCGCAATAACTACCTCTTGAAACTCACCAAATTTCATTTGCAAATCTCGACCGGTCTCCGAGCAATAAATAAATAGTCAGTTTTTAAGAAAAACTTCAACACCGTGTATTTCGGAAAACGAATCATTTGCGTGTGTTATAATAATGACATAAGCTGAGAGTACCTCGACGCGGTATATTACCTCGGTACATATAAAACAATAAAACAAAAAAAAATGTAAAGCGGCTCTGCAAATACTTTATCACGAAATTATAACCCCAAAATAATTTAAATAAAAAGTAAGTTCTAACCCGACTACTGAAAAATCACGCTCTAAAAAGTATGAAACATGAAACATGAACCAAACCAACCAAAAACTGAAACTCGACTACCGAAAAATTACTTTTTCTAAAAATTATGAAACATGAAAATATTCTCAGCTGAAATTATGTACAAACTTTTCAATATTTATCGTCTATTGAAAAAGCAACACGTGATATATTTTATTCAATACATATTCATAGCGATGCTCAGAGGATAGCCGTGGTCATATGCCACCTACTCTAACAAAACAATACATTCTAACAGTAGTAAGCGATCATAAGCTTTAGGGCAAAATGGCATAAGGCTACGGCTATCCTCTGAACATCACTATGAATATATATTAAATACATTAAGGCCCCGTATTTTCATCACCGGTTAAACTAGGAATAAATTAACCAATGGTTAGAATGTGCTTTTGCATTATCAATCAACGTTAAAAAAAGCATAATCTAACCATTGAAGAATTTATTCCTAGTATAACCAAAGGTGAAAATACCGGGCCTTATAGTTATTTATGTAATAAGGATCATAAAGACGATCATTATGGTGAATGTTATTGGGCGAGGCGTAGCCGAGTCCGATAACACGATGTGTGCCATAATTATTGTTAATGAATCGTATTACATACAAAATTTTATCTGATGGCACTTATATTAATACATTTTCGGAAAATTAAAAACTACATTTTTGACATTTCACAATGACAACTATTTTTGAAGGAGTAAGTTTATGTGTAGTTTCAAATATTATTAGGTTAGTGAGCTGTGCTTTGCCATTTCCTTGACAACGTCAGGTTGTTACGGCAATATTTATTTATCTGCTGTTAAACACAATTGTCACGTGGAATTAAAGATAATTTAAATAATAATGAGTGATTCTGAAACTGGTAGTTTACTTTCTGATTTGGAAGAAAAGACGCGAAATATCGTGGACTCCCTTTTGCCGGAAAAATCACGGAGTGTATATGAAATAGCGTAATCTCATTATGGTACTTAGTACCATAATGAATTCATTATGGGACTGAGTACAATAATGAGCGCCCTTATGTCATCAAAATTGAGTGACATAACGTTGTCATTATGACATGCCATCAGATGAAATATATTATGTGTTGTTTATTCAATAGTCGATAAATATTTCAGATGAGAATATTCTCTGGTTTCATAATTTTCAGAGCGTGATTTTTCAGTAGTCTGGTTTCAGTTTTTGAACTTATTTTTATTGACATATGCAAATACGAACTTGTCGAATGTATATTTGATAACAAATATCACTTATTATGATGCGTCTAATTGGAAATATATGTGTTATGATATCCACCACAAACCACGCCACAACTTTATCTGGATATGCTATGCATGTTGGGTAACCACAATAATGTGATATAATAATTTTCCCGGCAGTTCGTAGTTGTGATAGGGAGCAGTTGTCTCGTGTTCAATGAGTTCAACCAACTATTTATTCTCCACGTTCTCCTGAATAATAATTGCTTTTCAATTTACAAATCAGCTAGGAAATATAATATTAAAGTTGTTTTCAAACGTGTGTTGGATTATCGTTTGGGTATGATTTGTTTAGATTCGTTTCATTTGATTCCGTTTCAACAGTAATCCATGTTTTGTAAGAAGTGTGAATTCAAACCTATCCATAAAGTGGTAGTCAATCAGGATGTTATATATCAATAACTGATTAGCTAATTTCCATAGCTTTTATGTAACTTCCGTTTTGGGTTATAGTTGGAGACGGGTATCCCGATTTTTTCAGTTACAATATATCAAGTAAATGTTGAAAAGGGAAACATTCTCAACATGAATAACCCACAAGAGGTTATCTTGACGATGGAAGATAGTGACTGGGGTTTATCTTTCAGTCGCAGATGATTCCACATCTGATTTTATGAACATCCCGTTTATATTTTCAACAAATCAATCAAGGAAATATTGTTTTGTCGGAAATTTTGTCCGAAGGCGAGAGATTTCGTCATTAAATTTGTCGAGGGAAATAACTCACAAGCAACAATCTTCAGATCATTTTTTTTTTTGAAAAATAATAGACCGAGATATATTTGATAGGACCATTTCCCGAATTAGCTGAACTGACACCAAAAATAATGTTATTTATTACTTTCAATTACATATTAGGATTAGAATAGAAATGTGTACAATGAAAAGTACAATTCTGGTTGATAACAGAATGTCTAGGATTAGTTGGGTGGTTGAGAAACAAGACTGATAGGCATCACTTCCGCAGGTATGGACAAGGAGCTTCCAGAGGCAAAATCATTAGATGCTCCAGATCCAGATGGACTTTTTCTAATATTATCCATGTGATGCTCACTATTTAGCTGTAGATAGGGCTAAATGGAATTCCCGCTTGAGTATCCGTAAATTTTTATAATTGAGTGCTCTCCAGTGTCACATTTTGCTAGATTAAATATCGCTGCAGATCGATGAGAATGATTGGTGATTTTTCTAGTTTTTATATCCATACCAATTTTTGGGCGGATACGGCTATCGATTTTGATATTAAGTTTTTTCAAGGAGTAATACACATTTATCCCGCGGTATACCGTCATCGTACTACAATCAATCCACAGAAGACATCTAGATAGAGAATAATACCACCTACTCATGTAACTTCTTTTTGCAGTGAAACTTCTTTGGGTGCGATGAGAGTCAAATTTTAAGGTTGAATTTGGGTGTAAAGTTTTTGAAACGGAACGTTCCTTATGCCAACAGGACGAAAAATTGAAACTTGGCCAAGAAGAGAAAAAATAACTATGCTTTATAAGTTGCTGGATGTATTTACTGATTGAATTTTGTTAAGAATTGGGCGACAACAAATGAATGTAGTTAAAAACTTCAAACGTATGCTTCTTTTTCCTTATCTGTCAACATTGCATATTTCTGTGCATAAATTCTGATTTGAAAATTTCACATATTGATCGTTTATTACAGTTCGTAGTTTAAATTTGTTACGGTTGTTAGTTTTGCATGGTATTCAAGTTGTGTTTAAGGAATTGATGGTTTTTGCAGTAGATACTTACTTTTTGTGAAGTGGGTTCCTTTTGCAAATTGTGTGGCATTCTAAAGCAACAGATCCGAATATTGATCTACATTTAGTACCAAAGGCGAGTAGGTGCAGCTAGTCACAGTGAAAGGTCGTAAAAACTCATCTGAATAAATGCATTTTTGGCGATTTGTTAACCGAAAATCACCGCCGCATGAACGTTCCATATTCATACATATTATGAATTCAAACATATGCCATTTTTCTTTTTATTTTCATTTTGAAACCTAGATTCGGAAGACGAGCAGGTGATTAAACAAACAGCACTGAGCGAAATCACGAAACGGATGAGACACAAATACACCCTGAGATCTGTACTTGCAGTTTAATGAATTATAAGAAGAAACGACGACGGCGCCATCTGAAACTCAACATAACTCTCGTTATCAAGTGGGCTTGGGTCTTCAGTTTATCCCAATCTTTTACAGGTAAAAGTGGATACACAATGGTTCTTAGACAGCCTACTGGGTAGTTTCGGCAAAAATAAAAAAAAAACGGTGATAAAAGATCAATTGCTGGCTTGGCTAGCCACCAAAGGTAATTTAACTAACTCCATAATGAATTCCGCTTATCGTAAAAGCTCTAGAGTGGTTATTTCAAACAATTTCGGGAAAATAAATGTTATGTCAGAAGATGACATGCACCAGGATCCGAAAATTAGTCCCGGAGCTGATCCTCTATTAGCGGAGTAGCACATAAAATCCAAAATTATACAAGGAATACCAAAAAGTACCAAAATAATAATAATAATACCAATATTATAGGTACTGACATTAACACGGAAACCACCAACGAGACCAATTTACCACCATCGGAATTGACTTCACACACTGAATAAAGCTGCAACTGATCAGGATAAAAAAAATTCTTTTAAATTCCTAAATTGCTAGGCAGCTGTGTGAAGTTTGGAAATAAGATCCTCGGAATGTGACTTCCAATTGAGATGGGTATCGATATTTAATCCCAGGAACTTCGTACTTGTGACATCAATGGAGATCATAGGAGAACCAAATGAGATATTTTCACAGGTTTTCTGGGGGCTATGAAATATGAGGCGTTGTGTTTTAATAATATTTAGGAATATAAGGTTCGCCAAAAACCAATCATTCACTTCGGATGAAGTTTTGTCTCAATTTTGAATTATGGAACTTTCTCGGGCATTGGAAGTTATAAGTGAGGTGTCATCTGCGTAAATAGTAAAGGATGCTGGTACATGGAGCTCATTTATGTCGTTGATGTAAATTATGAATATCGAAGGGCCAAGCACTGACCCTTGTGGGACCCCCAAGACGTATTTTTAGGTACCCAGATGACTAATTTTTATTTGAGTCATATTGCCATCTGTCAAAAAGGGATGACCGTATCCACTTCAGAGATGTGCCCCCCACACCATAGTGGTAGAGTTTATCCAAAAGAATTGTGTGATTTACACAGTCAAACGCCCTGCTGAAATCACAGAAGATCACGACAGGGTATTTGCCTGCCCCAATGTGATCCACTAATTCGTGGTATTAGGAGTAGAGTGCTGTGGTTGTCGATTTCTTACATAGAAATCCATGTTGGTTGTCTGATATTAAATTATTTTTATCAATAAACGATAAGAGTTGGTATGCCTAACTTTGCTCGAAAACTTTGGGGAAACTGCAAGCTGATGACACATTTTTTGTGAATTGGCGTAACTTTCCCGATCTTCCATAGATCTGGGAAGACCCCTGTTGAGAAGGATATATTAACAAGAAATGTCAGCGACCGGTGAACTTTTCTTTACCAATTACATTGGTACTTCATCGGGCTCTGATGAGTATTGGTTTTTCAGTTTGACATGCAACAATTCGAACATATCAGTCTCTTCATAGTTTTCAAGAAAAAAATGAAATGAATGGAGAATCAATGATTTTCGTGAAAGTATTGTGATCCGTTCGATTAGAGCCAATATTCTGAATGAGGGATTTGGGAACGACAATGAAATATTCGTTGAATAAATCGGCTATCAGTGATGGATCTTCATTATATAAGATTAAAAGATCAGTTTTTCTATTAATTGTTTCGTTCGAAAGTTCGGATATGGTTTGCATATAGACTTAGCTGGATTATTAGACTCAATTATTCAATTTTGATAATATTCTTTTTTAACTGATGAGACTGATTTCTCATGTATGTTCTTTCTTATGGTAGGTATATATCTCAGGAATTTCAGGCTGAGACTGCTTTATAACATGCAAACAATCGTTTCATGGAATATCGTTACACTAAAAAAGCAAGTTCTTTCTCAGAAAATTAAACTGCATACTTTTTCGAACTTGATTTCAACTTCAACTATTCAATGTTGAAGGTAAACAATCAGTCATGATGAGGATATATCTAAATATCCAAAACTTCGTTCATTATTGAAACGGCAGGCAGAAGGTTATATAGGTCAGAAAAATCCAAAATTGTTAATCAACAAATGTATCTAGGAAGCTTCAGATGAAGAATATTTAATGATTGGGGTGAGTCACGAAATTTTTATTTTTATTCTGATTATTCACATATTTATTTAGTGTTGTAATATTTGGTAGTTCAGGAGCTTGTTGAATGAACGAGATAGTTTAAATATTCCTTACAAGGTTAGAAGATGCACAATCCAAGCTTACCAGACTCTAAAACGAATACATTATTTGCAGTAGTGGAAATGTACTCAAATGTTTACCGCAAGTATGTGGTTAAAGACCAAACATGAATAACATCTGATTTAGATGTAGATAGCTGGTAGAAATACTCCAATTTAGAAAAATGCCTGAAGTTTGGAATTTGATGAATCCGACCGGAAATACCGGCCACTGTTTTAGTCGGTCTTCTGCTACGATGTTGGTTGACTTTGGTAGAGATATTACTAGTTTAAAGAGGTTGGGCGGATGGAAATCATCAAACGTCGCTGAGAGATATATAGAAGAGTCTCTCACTGATAAGGTACAGGTGGCAACAAAAAACCGCAGCGGAAAATAATCATTAAAATAAACCTACTAGTTTTAATTTTCTCCCAATGCCCAATATTATTAATGCAAAAGAAATAAAATTATTATTGTGGAAAATATTCAGCAGAATAATCCCACTAATTCCTATGTTTTTTCAGTCTTCAATAACTATACTGATTGTCAAATAAATATACATACAAGCAATTAATTTTGAAATGTATTGAACTCAAAAAAAATATTTTCGAAAAAAAAATTATTTAATCATTTTCAGTTCAAAAATAACTGTAAATAAGGAAATCATATTTCTTTACAGAATAAATATTTCCTAACAGTTTTTTTCCGTTGCCTGAAATGACTGAGTGCAAAGAAATATTGACTTTTTCTTTCAAAAATTAAAAATGTCAATATTTTACTCGGATGTAATCAGGTGTCATTCTGACATCCGACTGATTCATAGGACTGATTCACATGATATAATTAATCATTAAGTATGACTCAAAAGTCATTATTTACTGAATGCAGAAAAATTTGGCAATGCTAGAAGGTCTGGCCATAACATGGGTGGGTATCACCGTCGAATTTTTATGGGATTTTGTAAGCGTTTTAATTTCTCACGGTTTCTTGGTGTATCTATGAGTCATTGATCGTATCGCATGATTTTTCAATTATTATTTTATGCCAACTTTGGGGTGAATAATTCCGCATCAGTACAGTGTGGAACATTGAACAATAACTGTTAGAAAGAATGATAATTATAATTGCACGATATTTGCAGATCGGAATGTATTTTTATGTATCTCCAGAAAATCTATGAAAAAATCAGTTCGAAAGCGTGGTTATTGGTTGTAGTTTTGTGTAGTATATATGTGTAAATAATGTTGAGTCCTTCTATGTCTTTTTTAGAGTTTACTGCCAGTGGATGTTTGAATATGTTGACTAACGACATCATAACAACCACCAAACTCATAACACACTAACTCCCAATGACTGACGATAGACCCAGCGCCTCCCAAAATAATTGACATTACTGTAAGATGTCAAGAGTCACTGTCACTGTACATCATCAGTATGGAGAGTGACAGACGTTTCTGTCACATGATTGTTTATGTTTTCAATGATCTGCTGAGTGGAACATCCTTATTATTTATTTTATTTTATTATTATTTATTTTTATAACAAGTTTCTATCTGAATGTATGTATTAATGTTTTTTACAATAATCCGCACAAGAGTGAAGAATCTCCTCAATTTTATACTGTATTGTTTAGCTTTTTCATAACCTCATCTTTCATAAGTACGAACAATTTTATTTCTGTCATAGTACTTATCAATATCATTGTCAATTCAGAGTTCCTGAAGAAGAGATGAAAAATCTCGAAAGCTTGATCAGAAAAAATAGCATTTTCTTCTATTAAGTGACCACAAAACCTACTAAATGCAATCCTCCATATATATATATATATATATATATATATATATATATATATATATGAAAAAATATTTTGCATTCAAAAATTGGGTTTTATTGAAGATAGTCCTCAACTATCTCACTGCATTATACTCACGAGGAATTTGGTATCACCTGACGATTCAATAATTTAACCGCCTACTCTACTCTATGAAATAGTTATTTAATTTCTTTTCTCTTGGTCCTGGAATTAAACTGCATCAAAATTGTTATTTTCTCCACCCGTTAGATAGGTCCAAGGATCATATACAGGGCGATTGTTTGGTGGCCAGGTACAGCAACCAGCACGTCAGAGACCTTTCTAGATAGTATTCGAATACTTGCCTGTCCATCGATAATGAGTGCGATGGAGACGTCGCCAACAAAAGCACCCACGAGACTGCCTCCTCTGCACTTTTTCAACGAACAGAATGCACAGGAGGCCATCGGCCGCCTCAGAACATCCAATCAGTGGAGGAGCGGGGATATACACTTCCGATTATGCAACCAGAATATCTCCTTCTCGATATGCCAAGGGACTATTCAAAATTTGTCTTCAGATTCAGTGGAACGCCCTGGTTAACTATGTGAGAACAGGAGGACTGGGAGCAAAATATGAACAGCCTGATCCCCAAAAATAGAGTTATCTGAACAACAGACGCCTCCACATTCGAGAACTCTGCTGGTGCCAGAGTCCTCGGGTGAGATGGATGGCATCGTACAGATATGGCCTGTATCGTACTCGAGATCGGCTTTTCCTTGGACTGAACCATATTTCTAGAAGTTGTGGGCTCATAACTGGAAAATTCGTTCAAAAATACTCATAGTACTGATTTCTTTGGAATGTGCAGGCAATGCATTATATATTTTTTAACAGTTACAGTACCCTTCAAATAGACTTGTTTTATGTAGTGGGTACATAGATGTTTACTTCCTCTTGTTACCATGCTGCACATTTGTTGATTGTTTGCAGGAACAGTTTGCAAATTTTTCTTAGCAGAAATTGCAATGCTATAGGTATATGTAGTCATGAAGGACCATTCTCTGCAGAATGTGTCATTTTTAAGATTGAGCATAGTTCTGATTTTTTTTTTCTGGTGGATGAAATATATCGTTATATGTTGAGAAATTATACCAAGAAATTACACTGTAATCAATAACAGAATGTACATTGGCAAAATAATATATTTTAATATTGTGAATACATATATGATTCCTGAGGTATCTCATAACACAACAGCTGACGGTAATTTACTCATTATTGATTTCACCCGATCGGTCCATTCCAGTTCTCTACAGTTATGTAATAGGTTTCATTCTTATTGATCAATAATAGTATATTCGGCAACGATCATGTAATGATAACTATTAATACATGAGCACGAGGTGAGTACGACACTCACCTCCGACTCGTAACGTAAACCGTGTGTGAGTGTATTAATATCCATAACATGATCGATATATGATTCCTGAGGTATCTCATAACACAACAGCTGACGGTAATTTACTCATTATTGATTTCACCCGATCGGTCCATTGCAGTTCTTTACAGTTATGTAATAGGTTTCATTCTTATTGATCAATAATAGTATATTGGGCAACGATCATGTAATGATAACTATTAATACATGAGCACGAGGTGAGTTACGACACTCACCTCCGACTCGTAACGTAAACCGTGTGTGAGTGTATTAATATCCATAACATGATCGATATATGATTCCTGAGGTATCTCATAACACAACAGCTGACGGTAATTTACTCATTATTGATTTCACCCGATCGGTCCATTGCAGTTCTTTACAGTTATGTAATAGGTTTCATTCTTATTGATCAATAATAGTATATTGGGCAACGATCATGTAATGATAACTATTAATACATGAGTACGAGGTGAGTTACGACACTCACCTCCGGCTCGTGACGTAAACCGTGTGTGAGTGTATTAATATCCATAACATGATCGTTGCATACACTATTTTTTGTACGACTAATAAATAAAAATGAAAACAAGAATTTACAAGATAATTCTTCACTGCTCGACATACTAAAAAGTACATAGGTACTTTCGACGCGTTGTGATTGAATGCCGATTAAAATTGAATGTCAAAAGTATGTAGAAACATACCAATTGATTATCCCCAAGTACGTGTTCCTATAGGCCGAAAATTCGTTTCATAATGAAAAGTACGTGTTTTTATTAACCATAATCTGTTTCTAAATGAAAATCCGTGTTAAAAAGGACAATATTAATAAATCGGTAGCAGATATTTGATTCGCGTATTGATACGGGAGTAGAAGAAGAGTTTTTCTCTACACACCATTCAGCAACTCGAGACACCGTTACATCATTAGATGTTTCATTCAGAGTACAATATATTCTGATTTCTCAATTCCATAAAATTTCTACTTTTCCTTGTTAGTTTCCAATTACCCTGATTGCCGTTGTTTAGTTAAATGTTTTTCGTTTTAGGTCGTGTTTAATTGGCAAACATTGGTATCGGTTATGAAATCTTGTATTTCCTGTCTCACTTCCGATACTTATGCGTTTGTTTTTTATACCACTCCCATCAGTGCCCCGATTTTGGTGTCTGACGGTGTGTTCCTTCTTTTTAGTTCTGTTGCTAGATATACCAGTCAATCCAAAACTTCCAAACAACTGAAATTTACTTTCAGACCACCCTGTATATACCACCAGTTGAAAACGAAACATTATCTCTTGACCCGTATAATCATATTTTATTATGCATAATTATACGCCTCTTCTAAAAACCACACACCAACGATGTATTATATGTATTACCCTTTCTGCTACCATTAATGCATGCAATAATATGCGTGATTATTGTGTAACATGAGCGTAGGTAAAGAGGTTCAGGTTGCAGAGTTGGATGAATTTAATAGTTTCATGAATTTAATCCAGGGTTTCACAAATATTTTGATATACGAATTTTTACAAGCTTATTTAAAGATTTTCATTCTGCAATAATAATTATATATCCTGTAGAAAACGCTGATATTTTTTATAACTAGTAAATAAAAAACCAACCAAAGAATTTTACTGAACTCAAATATGATGTTTAACTAATTTTTGTGTTTTGCCTATAAATGAATTCGGCTGAATTTCATTATGAATAAGAGATTATATAATGATGCATTTGGCTTGGAAGTTTGCTATTTGCAATCTGATTATCCGATCAATACACTAGAGCATACATGTGTGACCTTTGAATAGTTCAACTTTCCAAATATTAGATTCAAACTGGTCATTGGCTTTTTGGAGCTCTCTGTAAGATTTTAGGATTCACTGTCTGGCTTTGTCTTCCTTGACGAGTAGCTTGTAGTCTTTGGTTTTTCTCCACCATATTCATCACGTGGTTTCTTTGTTTTCCTAGGTTGAGTTTCTTTCGTTAGCTCATGTGTCTTTTGAGCCGACATTGTCCAGTTAGTAGACCTTCCATTATCCTTACAGCCAGGGACCGCTCGAGTATCTGAGTATGTGGCAATCGTTTATTTTGGAATTGCCTCAGTATATCCACAGCATAGTGCTTTATGGTCACTTCCTCGGCCTGGAACATCATTGCATGTTGTCCCAGGCTCCGCGGTCTTCATTGAGCCGTCTACAAACGGGTAGGTCTCTGCCAGCCCTTTCTGCTGAAATTTTTGTTGAAGCTACTCATCGGCTAATCGCGATTTGCCGCTGCATGAGCCTGTGAGTTACATACCTTGCTTCATATCCTGAATGAAGATGAGCATTGGCCGTGGACTGAACATTTCTTTCATTTGAATAGGGTGAGTGCACCAATGGTTGGCCAATCAGAGCTTCTTTCAAAAAAATTACTTATAGATACTAAAATATCAATTTTTATGAAAACCAAAAAAATAAACGAGAAGAACCAAGGTTTTGGATTCTTAATATCATGTACAATCTTGAAAATAAGGGTGAAATGTAGTTAAGGGAGAATATGAGTCAAAATAGGCATAAAGCACCAGTGATTGACCAGCAAGAACTAGTACTTGACCACAATTTTACCCAGTGCCCACTTGATAAAATCAAATAAAACAAGTTTCTAAGCAAAACTGTAGATTTATTGATATATAAAACAAGTTTTGATTTTCAAACAGAATCTTATAAAAGATTGATAATTTTTAAACTCAAACATTTTCCAAAAATACTAGTTTTTTTACGAGTTGAAACTTTTTCACACAGGTTTGGACTACAATTTCCTTCAATTTCCATATAATTTCCATATTACTTTACTCCAGTCTCAATATTGAATTTTTGTTTTACTTGCTTTTCAGTATTACTCTCAGTTTTTTCTCTTAGAACAGTTTCATTACCATTATTAGTTTCATTCTCCAATTCTATATCAATATTTTTTCCTTTATTGTGTTCATTTTGGTATTATCATGTAATTCTTCTGCTGACTCAGCGCCGCCCCATTCCTTCATTTCTGCCTTTTCAAAGGATTCCCGTCTTTTCTTGCCAATAAGTGAATCGAAATATAGAAACGTTAATTGGCTTGATTCGTTCTATTCCGTCTTGATCTCCCAAAGTTCGCGAAGCATCATGCATACATTTTTTTAAATCTACTGCCTCGACTTCAAAATACATTTTTCATGCTTTTTTTCTTATGAAACTGGAGGAGTGGCTTTATTCAATCGATATCAATCAGAATTTTTTTTTCTATCCACTTAATTATTTATCAAAGTAGCATGCGGTACCCCATACCCAATTCAGCCTCTTCGATTGTCTAATATTGCTAACATTGCTCACAGCCTGTTGCAATCGTACCTTCGTATATACGAAAAATCTCCCGTTAGTTTCATTCATTTTTTCCGGAAAATACAATGATTTCACTAAACCTGTATTTGAAAATAAAAGAACTTTATATAAAGTATAATATATGTACCAGTTGTTGACCATGACAAAAAACCAATAGTTGACCACTACAAAACTATGATCAATTACTAGATCCGCTTTGAAATAACGATATTTTTCGAACATAAATAAATATTCTACTCATACTCAAAGCTATGAAACCGACAAAGACGTACAACCACTTATTCCTTTGAAACACCAGTAGTTGACCAAAGTGGTCAATTACTGGAGCTTCAACAAATATTTTGTTCTAGTAATAATAATGACATTCATTTACCAATTTTTGTTACATAGAATTTGAGCAGTTGACCACATGAATTAAAATAGTAAAAACACACATTCCAATAATGAATACAATAAAAATACTTAACTATACTTCATATAGCAACTAATACATCAATTATGTATTAATAAAACTATCAACAAGAACGGATGATTTAAGATCACTAAAAATTGTCTTCTTACCATGCTCATTGCCACATCACCTGTTTTCTACCGGACGAAAAATATATAAACATGACAGTGACCAACTTATCGCGAAATTTATTTGGGTTAATTGTGAAATCTACTGGACCAAAGTCCCATTCAATTTTCAAAAACATAGGTAACCATCAAAACAATATAGTATCCTTATTTCTGTGCATTAAGGGAAAAATGCTCAATTACCGGGTGCTGGTCAACTACCGGTGCCACAACCCTATATGTTCATCTATTGAAACAAACTCATATCGAATGAACATTTGTTTCAACACAAATATAATATTCATTTGAGTTAAACAACGGAAAAAGATTGAAGAATATGATATTGTTTGAATTATATGCGTTAGATGGCGCAGATTTCGCAACACTAACCCTCACTCAGATAATGTTACCAAATAGCAAAGCCAACTTCATCGTTGTGATGTCTGGAGTCTGGACTTGAATGTCTGGTGTAGGATCTCATGCTGGGTTGCCCTATTTGTCAATTCAGTGGATTAACAAAATGATTACTTATTTGAATAAATATTTTTAGTGAAGAGATCAGCTTATTTTGTTGAATTGACATTTTATTGAATTCATCAATTCGACATGAATACTTGTTTGAATGAATATTTTTGTTAAAGCAATCAGCAAGTTTTGTGTGATTATTCAAGCCAACAAAATAATTACTTAACATTTCTGCCAAAACGAGTGAATGAATAGAGTTGGACGAATTTGATTCAAAACCAAGAAATAATTTCACTCATTTTGAGACTATATTTTGTCGTGTACATACGACATTTGTTCGATTCAAATAAATTTTATTTGATTCAACAATTTGTTTCTTTCTGTTAAGAGAGTCCATGTGAGCCAGAAGTGAGTATCGTTTTAGGCTGTCCACAAGTTCGGTCGAAAGGATTATGAAAGAAATCAGAGATTCAATCGAATATCCGACAGGAAAGTAGGTTTGGTTTGGATTGCCGGGGAAAATATAAATTATTCGAAAAACATTTTATACATTATAATATTCACAAGCATACTCAAATAAATTTTTTTCAGAAATTATGCTCCTTATATTAAACTTCTGTGCCATCGCTCATTTCTGAGAACATTTTCCGAATTATCTGGAGTGAGCAACTCCACAGCTAGCAGAGTGATTAGGAAAGTGAGTATATAACTTTAATCCTCAGGCCATGAAACACTATTGCTTTTCTTATATTCTACAAGTTTTTTTATATTTTTTAACTAGACTCATTAATATAACCTCACTTTTGTGGGCGATAAAAAATCGAAAAATAATTTGGTTAATATCCAGTCACTAAGTAAAACTTGGGTGTTCCATCAAACATGTCCCTTCTGTCGACTACGTCAATATGAATTATCGTCACCAACCTGTAGGAAATTAACACTAACTAATAGTTACATGACTAACGGAACATTTGTTTTTTGTGAAACGCTTCAAACCTTAACCACTAGTTAACCAAATAGTCTTTGGTTAAGTGACGAAAAAGATCACTATACATTGTGAAATTGGGCGTAATGAATTGTTTCAGAATGAATTCGATTCAACAGAGATATATCATAGGTATAGGATCTATACATATATAATCACATGTCCTGACTGACTGACGATCAACGATCAAAGCCCAGACCAAACCACTGGACCTAAAGACCTGCATTTTTCACATCGTATTCCTATGATGACATAGATAACCATCAAGAAGATATTCCATCCCTGAAGGGGTGAGAAGGGGGGCGAAATAGAATTACCGTTAGTTGTGAAGTTAGAGTAATAGAAATTGGTAATTGGGCATTTCTTCTCAATTGAAGAAACATGTATTTCATGGTTCAGAATTCAACCCTAGAGGGGTTGAAAGTTTTTGAGTTGGAGTCATAAAAATTGGTATTTGAGGTCTCTGTTACAAATGAAGGTATACCGGTTTCAGTTTTTTTGAAAATTCATCCCTTAATGGAGTGAAATAGAGGCAATAATCGTGTATCGGAATATTGTATAGGGGTTAGTTTTCAATTCAGAGTCATAAAAATTGTTAATTGGGGTATTTGTTACACATAAAGGAATACTTGTTTCAGTGTTTTTAGAAATTCAATCCCTAAAGGGGTGAAAATTCGTATGAGGGTCCGTTAGTTTTCAAGCTAGGGTTGTGAACATTGGTATTTGAGGTCTTTGTTAGAAATGAAGTGATACTTTTTCCAGTGATTTTAGAAATTTTACCCCTAAAGGGATGAAATGGAAAGTTTGCCTCTTCGTTGCACTCGTAACCTAAGTATCCTGGAACCCACGTCTGTTTTGACCAGCTCTTGTAGGCAGTACCAACTGAGTTTTTAATTTGATTTGATGGAACTGGTTGCTCCTATAGGGGCTTGGCTGTCGGAGAAGATACAATGGTCTTTTCCTCGACCTCTTGCCTTGATAGCTCAGTGATGTATTGCAGCAATTTCTGCATGGAATATCGTCGCATGTTTATCCAAACTTGGTGAGACTATTATCTTCAGATTGGCCTTTGAGCCGTCTGCACAACGGGAAAATTCAGTATTAATTGCAGGTCCTTCCTTCCATGCCTCTGGCAGGAGGATACTTCATTTATTGAACTTTCAACGATCCATACAAACGATCAAAGAGCGGTGACGGTAGTCACTTTCATTAATTTTAACCACCGAATCCGTAATCTTCCGAAGAGTAAGAATCGACCGACGCCCATGTTGTGGAATATAATTATGTTTTGACATTTGCAATTGTCGATATTTTCCCACGATTGGAAGAGGGCAGATTGGCATAGAAAGTGAAAATTTCTTCCGAGAATATGGTTACTTGACGGTGGGAGGTGGAAACTGGGTACCTACAATTCACGTCGAGGCTCTCAAGATCGCCATCTCTTTAACTGAATTGCAAAAATTATTACGGTTGATAATTTTCGAGCGCTTGTTGAAGAAAGAAGACATTTATAGATATCATATTCGAGAAATCCATGGGCATTCATAAATAAACGGTTATGTTTCTGGTGATGATCTTCATCTTTGTGATTTTAAAGAACAGGAGTGTTATCTTACCGACCCTGCTTAACGTAAGGATTTGATACTTCACGTTGAACACAAAAGAAAAGAAAACACGCTTGATAAAATGATTTCAGAAGCTTCATTTTCCAATACAACATGCATTGTCTTTGAAATAAGGTAGAATTATAAATTTCGCACGCCGGTAATGTTACCTCATTAGCATCATCAACTAATGGAGCTGCATTTTTGTGAGGCGCTGATGAAGTTTCCTAATGTTTTTCCCCCAAAAAGTAATTTCCGCTATTCGAAGAAGGATTGAGAGTATCGCTTCCACATTACTCCATAACTAGTGCATCACAACTACAGTGTTTCGATTCCGAACCATTCATGTTCTGATAACTAATCATACTATGAAGGCAATTATTGTTCTGTAATGATCTAGAGTTGAAAGAAGGCGAAGGAGATTTATTGAATGGGTAAGGAGGAGCAGAAATGAGCTTCCATATAGAGGGTGTTAGTGAATAAGTGCGACAAACTTCAGGGGGTGATTTTGCATGAAAAAATAATATAACTTTTGTTCGCAAATGCTTCGTTTTCCGAAATACGGGGTGTTAAAGTTTTTCTTAAAAACTGACTACTTATTTATTGCTCTGAAACCGGTCGGGATATGCAAATTAAATTTGGTGAGTTTCAAGAGGTAGTTATTGCTCATTTTTTGACATGCCATTAAGAGTTTTATGTTTATCATTAGCGCGCATACGGGTAATGATCTAATTTTTTCAAAGAAAAGAATGGAACGCCAATGAGTTATTCCATTTTTGAATTCCTCGTTCAATTGGTGACGAAAAATCTCTCCTGTCTTTTTTTCGTATGTGGTGCCGTTTTTTTTTGTAAAAAAATTAAACATCTTAAGGAGTATTTTTCATTTCTTTTATACATTATCAAGAACTATCTAATACAATACCGTTAAACCAGAACAATAACAGAAAATAACACTGGTAAATAAATAGGCGCAAAGCTACAACAAATGTTCAAAATGACGTCTCTACGACGTGATACAAGATTCAACTCTTCGCCTCATTGATTGTCGTATTCGCGCAAATATTCCTGGGGTATTTTTTATTTTCTCACAGCCGGCTATAATTCGATTCCTCAGGTCTTCAACATTTTCGACGGGAGGGAGTGGAATGAACTAATGACTTAAAAAACCCCAAGTGCAAAAATCTAGAGGATTTGAATCCGTAGATCGAGCAGGCCAATGTTCCATACCTCCCCCACCTATCCAACGATTTGGATATACTGTATCTAAGTGATTACGTACAATTATGCTGAAATGGTCTGGTGCACCATCATGCATGAACCAGAAGTGTTCTTCAAGAAGAACAGATAACTCTTCTTGTAGGAAATTGAGGTAAGAGTCGCCTGTTAGTCGTTGGGGAAAGAAGTATGGACCTATTGAATGATTATCAAGTACCCTAAGCAATACATTCACTGAAAACTGATGCTGAAAATGAGCTTCAAATATTCCATGTGGCCCAGAGGTGATTGTTATGGAAATTTCGTATACACTGTCGTACAAAATGAGCCTCGTCAGTAAACAGAACGCCATTTAGAAAATTAGGAATTCGAGCGATTTGATGAAGAATCCAATGTCAAAAAACTAGGCGCGGAAAAAAGTCTCTAGGTAGAAGAGCTTACACACGTTGAATATGAAATGGATACAGTTGCTGTTCTTTAATAATTTTAAATACAGTGAAGTTGCTTACATTCAGTATGTTGGAAATTTTTCGAGTACTTGTTTCAGGTGACTCCGCAATTAACTCGAGAACTGCTTCTTCTAGTTGCACAGTTCGTACTTCTCGAGGACGCCCGCAGTCAGCCGTTTGTCTTAAATGTACCATTGTCGCGCAAACGTTGGTGAAAACGACCAAATATTGTGTCCTGGATACAACTCAGCATACAATCGTCGAGCTTGCCGGCCATTTCCATTGCTTCGACCATAGATAGAATGCATAACTGACAATCCCGCATTCGTATAATTTTCCAATCTTTTCGATAAAAGAAAAATTACTTACTTATTATCATCAATGTTATACCAAACTTAAAGTTTAAAAATAATGTAACGCTAATTTGACATTTCGTAGAAATATTCGTATTTAACAGAATGTTGTCAGTATCCTACTAGCATCGCTATTAGATAATGTATTAAAGTTATGACAAATAAGCGTTAAGATGTTTTATTTTTTTGCATACAAACGGCGCTCCATACGAAAAAAACACAAGAGATTTTTTTTGTCAAAAATTGAACATTCAATTGAAAAATTCAATTTGAATCAGTGGCGTCCCATTTTTTGCTTCAAAAAAATTGAGATCATTACCCGTATGCGCGCCAATGATGAACATAAAATTCCTAATTGCATGTCAAAAAATGCGCAATAAATACCTTTTGGAACACGCCTAATTTCATTCGCATATTTCAACCGATTTCAGAGCAATAAATAAATAGTCAGTTTTTACGAAAAACTTTAACACCCCGTATCTCGGAAAACGAAGCAATTGCGGACAAAAGTTATATGACAAACTGTTATTATTTTTTTCATGCAAAATCACCCCCTGAAGTTTGTCGCACTTATTCACTAACACCCTGTGTGTAAGATATGTTTTAGAATCAATTTCATCAATAGTGGATTTTTTGGTTCGATGTCTTTTTTTGAAATGATTAGCGCTTTTCTTTAGATCCTTCTTCACTTCTTCGAAATCGTATATGAACTTAATCTCTTTCAGATTACTGGGTAGTATAGGTATGTGCGATATTGTTTTTTTATTCATTAGTAACTCAGCAGGACTAGAGTCACTGCGAAGCCAAATACACATCATTATTTTTCTTCAACATATTTTTGCTATTTATAATAATAATAATAAATCGTCTTCATTCACCATAGGATACAAGGCCAAAATTAATGGTAAAAGTAGAATGAAAGATGCAACGCCTTAGTAAAAAACATCGTGAATAGGTGGAGTGTCAGCCTAGAATGTTTTTAAACTCAACCTTTACAAATAGTAAAAATAATAAGGATTCATAGATGGGAAGAGAAAAAAGAAAAAACGCTTCACAGTCTCCCATAGTAAGCTATGGTCATGGCGTGAGAAAGTAGGAAGATACTGATCGTGGAAATGCAGTTTCAGCCTTTTTTGAGATTATTGATTGTATAAGAGCTAAATTCACTTAGTAGCATATTGTAGAATTTTGGTGCAAAATAAAAAAAACTGCGAGTAAAGATAGAGGATTTATGCTTGGTGATGACTAAAATTGATCTATTGCGTGTAGCAAACCCATTTATATCTGAAAAGGTTTTGAGTTTTTTTGTAAACGAATCAGGTTTACGATCAATTAATAAATAATCGGTGGTTTTTAAGCCAGCCAGCCTGAAACGAGAAACGCAAACAGCTGTTTTGGATACGTTTCAAATGCAAGGAATCAGATTTCCCCAGAGCCGATCCATAAACACTGTCACAGTAGGAGACTCACAAAGTTTGAGTTTGAGTTCATCCCGATTTGGATATAATTGTCTGAGAACATTGAATGAAGTTTGGATTATGTGACTGACATGTCTTGTGAAGCGGAGCTCTTGGTCAAACCACAAACCTAGATTTTTATTTCGGAAACAGCTGTAATGAAATCATTGTCAATGAGAATTCGAAGTAGGTTCTGGATTTCACCTCTGATTCTATTGGGTGCCGAAATCATCACTGCCAACTTTTTTTAATTGAGTTTCAATTTATGGGCTGAGGAAATGTCGAATATTGCTTGAAGGTCTCGATTTATGAGAATAGCTGAGCAGTGTCAAAGTTCTGGAATTGGAAGGGAAAGTGAAGCTGGGTGTCGTCTGTCTAGTGATGTATTTCGCATTCCTGAACGTATTGGTAAAAGTCGCAGATATACAAGCTGGAAAGTATGGGTTCGAATATTGAGCCTTGCGGAACACCTTTGGACAGAGATGCGGCCTCCGACTCGATTTCTTCGATAAGACTTCCTGTATTCGATCTGATAAATAATTTCTTATCACTGCTTCGTGAGAAAAGCCCAAAAAAGCAGTTTATCATACAATATATCGAAGTCAAGAGTGTCGAGAGCCTTACTGTAGTCCAAAAGTATCAAGCAAAGAAGGTAACTGTCATCTGGAGCCCTGAAGAGATCGTCAGTAATGGACAATAAGGCTGTGGTAGTACTGAGTTGACTTCTGAATCCAGATTGCACTGAGGTAATGATATCATGTTCGTTCACGAAACAATTTATCTTGACTTTCAAAATCATTTCCACCACTTTTGAAAGGCAAGGTAGAATAGTGATAGGTCTAAGGTTGGAGTAATTTCAGGGTGGAGTACACTTCGCTAAAGGTATTATTTCTTTCGAGTTAGGGTCCTTTCTGAATATCTATCAGATGTAGTTCAATACTCAGCGTAGCTTTAGCCGGGGAAGTAGTTGTTTTCTGTTAGATATAACGAAAAATTACTTCATATTTATCAAGGATTTTTCAATTCACAGAAAAATATTTCTATTCAATATTCAATTGAGAAGGTTTCCATTTTCAAAACACATATTTACTTGCAGAAGATTTTTCAAGGAACCCTTGCCATTTACGCTGATAACAGAAGAGGAATTGTACAATTGTGAAAAATGGATAAGATCACTCAACCAAAAGATTTCAAAGGACCTTCTGATGTCGCTCAAGACAGGATTTGAATAATTCATCACCTTACAGTCGGTTCTGTGCTTTTATTATGGATGAATAATTGAATCATATATTTTTCCCTACTAATCTTTATGCTGAGCAGAATAATCAGAAAACTGAGAAACCATATAAACAGAAATACCTAAAATTAAAACGTTTTTGGGAATAAATTTGTTGTTGGTTTCTGGGGACCATGAAGGGCGAAGATCGCTGCCGGATTTAGGGAGTATCAAAGAAAAAGCAAACAGCAATCTTCAAGCAAACGCACAATTCGGGACCGCCCCATCAAAAGGCCACTGTTTTGTGAATTCGGTGCCTTGGACGCACCAATACAGGTGGCTGGGGTACTTACTTTTCTTTGAAGATAAAGAAAAAAGCCGCAAGCCGTATTCATTTATGGCTCTTTTGCACAAATATAAAATGGAAGTTACTTTTTGCAACGTAGAAGAATGTTCCTATTCCTGATGATTAGTGTTGCCAGTGGTGAAAGGTCATTCATTAAAAAGAGTGAAAAATTACTTTAGGATTTCGATGGTAGAGGATAATTTGAATAGCCTAACGATTTTGAATATCGACAGTGACTTGTTATTAGAGCTGAATTCTGATGATGCCATTGATGAGTTCACATAAAAAAATCCAGAAAAGTATTTAAAAAAAAAAAAATGTTGTAAGGTTGTTTGTGAAGTAAATAAAATGTGTTTCTTTATATGTAATAATTTCATGTTATAGTAATATATTATGGAAAAAATTTAATAAATGGGTATTTTGAAACTGACAATTAATACTAATTGGCGGCGGCATCGTGAGATAGCCCCAGGCGTGAGTATAAATCCGGCAATGGCGAAGATATATCAATATAATTTTTTTTTGAAAGTTGTGTGGTGGTGACGTCTTTAATAGGTAGTATTTCTACTGAAATCTACCTGAAACAATACATTTTGGCAGGTAAAGTTGTCATTATTTCGACCTACGGATAGGTCAGCGCTAATTTAGCGGAGGTGACTTTCTATGCCAGTAATATTTATTTGTGTAATTTTATAGTGAGAAATTGGGACGTCAAGACTTTTTGTCCAATAGGCCGAATGAATAAATAAGTAAAATCGCTCTTATAATGGTCCTTTCAACAGATCCGTCACCAGAAATCAACTGTGATGAATACAAAAAATGCATGGAGATTGTAACAATAAATTTGATATTTTTCTCGAAATTCAATGAGCGCTGATATTTTTTCAATTAACTCACGTTAAGGAACGAGTACCTGTAAAATTTGCAGCTGTTGAATGATCTCAAATCTTATTTTTATTCCAATATCATAAGCTACAGATTTTGATAGAGCTCCATGAGGTCCACATGAGTTTTTCTCTAAGATGTATACACAAATAAGAACCCCATGGCGTAGCTTGTCGGAAATTCAATTATTCTGAAAAAGCCAGCAATCAAGCTAATGAATCATGTGTCAGAAAAAATAAGACATTTATTCACTGGAAAACTCAAACAGCATTTCTATTTTTCTATAAACCACAAACTCTACCATCGAAACTTCAAAGTAGTTCAAATCTCTCTAAACGCTTTTAATATTTTCATGTGCTCAAATAAAAAAAAACAGAAATTATATTTTTGTATAACCCTTGAATTTTTCAATAAAAAATTGATGAAGGATCCAAATCTTCCTAAATTCCTCCTAATTTTTCTATGGTATCTGACTCAAATCAAAAGAAAGAAGTATAACTAGCCCACAAGGACATGGAGAGTACTTACTTGGGTTTCAATCCTAATATCAGGGAGATGCCTTTCAAATACAACCCAATCCAATAAAACAGAAAAGCGCAGGAAAGAATAATATTTTCGAATTGTGTTGGACGATATCTCCAAACAAACTAAGTCTGCATGCATCTTATCGAACCAAATTTAAAATTTTGCAAGAAAACTACCAAACCATGGAACGAAAACTGAAAACAGAGCCTATCAAACTCATGTTGGACCCTCCAAAACAATTGGTTGTCACATTTCTGTTGAAAAAGTATCCATGTTCAATGAAGGAGACGAGGGGGGCCTCCCGTCGAAATGTCAACAAAACAATTAAATGTGGGGAAACCAAACCCAACATTTTTCTAAGTTCATTGAAACGAACCCGATCCCCAAGAAATATATATATATATATATATATATATATATATATATATATATATATAATTTGTGATGACTGTATACTCTTGCCACAGATCTAAGAGACTCATTATAAATAATAGTCCCATAATCTAATTATAGCCTATTGTTCAGGGTGTGATAATCCATAGAAAAGGGTCTAGAGAATCCAGGTACGGATTTAAAAATACGTAAATAATCTCGTATATTATACTTTCATGTGCGAATTGAATTTTGTCAACGTAATTTGATCATAATGACTTATTTGGTTTGGATTATGTTATCAACTAATTTTTTTACAGTAATCAGGACATGCCCAAGTTTCTGCTGATTTGTGGTTTGAAAATTCAGTTGTGGCGTGTAGTGAATAAGCCTATAGTAAAGAGAAGAAAAAGGAGAGAATCTGGTACTTCTAATAAACTGGACGAGTATGATGTGGGTACAATTCGTCAAAAAGTATATGACGTGTATAGGGAATTAAAGACTTCAATTTGAAGATTAAAAAAACATGACACAGGAATAGAGTGTTGCCGTGAGACACTCAGAAAATGCATTTCACGAAACGGATTCAAAATTAAAAAAATTTGTATTTTGAAGATGATTTTACAGAAAACAATTGCTGGAAATAATGAAATCATGTTCAATAAAAAACAATATTATTGTGACACATTGTCAGAAGAAATGGATCATTCAGTGGTGAGACTTCCTCCTTACCATTGCATATTCAATCCAAATGAACACATATGGCAATAATGTTTTGCCCACTTTAAATTCATCTGTGGTAGCTTTGATTGCAGAAATGCAGAATATTCCAAATGAAAGCTGGGAAAATTGTGTAGCGCCTGTACAAAAAGTAGAAAAGTCATATTCAAATATAGAACAAGTTGCTGGAAAAAAATTGTTGTGAACTCAGTTAACGATAGTGACAGTGGAACTATTTTTCCACCAATTTTCACATCATATATATAATTATGTCTACAATTCAGTCATACCTGTACCCGAAATTTATGAAGTTGAGTTTTTATATTCTACGGGCAAATATATTTCGTAGGTATATGTGCACGTGCAAGTGCATATGATTGTACTGTTTATTTATTAATTAATAACGAAGAAATTTTTGTAGCTCCGTTACTAAGAATGGCTAAAGAAAGTTCGACATAACTATGGTACGTCCCTGCCTATTGGTTCCGGTCTGGCAAAATATTTTATTCCCATTCTAGAAAATTAATGTACATACCCAAAGCTACTGAAATTCCATCAACATCATGCATAAAATATATATATCTTATAAAAAGGGTGAAAAGATACTGGGATGGTTTTTGTAAAGGGGAAAGAAACCCAAATCGCGTTTGGAAAAACCATTTTTTCTAACAATCACGAAATCATTCGTCAGATTGCCGGTCCAGTTTCAATTTGTCCAACAAAAAGTGCGCCGTTCATACCCTAAATGGAACAAAAAGAGCGCATTTCTTAGTGAGCGTTTTCGTCTAGTTTCGACATAAATTTGATACCTATAAGAGGAAAGATGAAGCCAGCATCGGGGCTTGTTCCAGTAACTTATCAGTGTAAGTAGAGTGACAAAATAGAAAACAGTAATAATTAGTGAAAAGTGATTCAGAAGCGTTGTAGTATCCGTAAGTGGAAATTTGCGAATAAATTGTGTTTGAGATTGGTTTCTCTTTATGCTGATGCACCCGAAAGTTTATCATTTTTATTTTTCATTTGTTCAATTATTTGCCGGGAATTTAAATATTATTTTTGCATTATTATTATTTAATCTGTTCAATCATCTGTCGTGGCATTTGAATATCAGTTCTGCATAATTATTATTTCATTTGATCAATTGTTTACCGTTGAATTTAAGTATCATTTCTGCATTAATTATCATTTCAATTATTCAATCATTTACCGTGGAAGTTAACTATTATTTCTGCATTATTATTATTTCAATTTTGTGCAATTATTTACCGTGGAATTTTAATATTATTGTTTCTATATTTCCTTTGTTCCATTATTTACCTTTGAATCTTAATTCTATTTCTGCATTAATATTATTTTCTTTAATTTGGTTTCTTTCGAATAAATTGATTCTGTTTATTTTCAATTATACCCCCGAAATTCTCTTGAATTCGGTTGACTGTTTATTTTGCTGCAATACGAATATTTGGTGGTTTTATGAGTATTTCCCATTATATTTCTTTTTTTTTTGTTATCTACACAGTTCAGCTCAGGGTGATATTGAAACCCTAGTAATTAGTTGTTTGGGGTTAAGGTCAAACCTATATGATATACTTCAACTGTCAAGTTGAGTAGGTATTGTGAAAAAAAAATCTCTCTGAATCAAACATTTGTGTCCTCGCGGAAAAATCATCACTTGAAGCTCTTGCAGGTGTTTTGTCTGGGAAAATTTCTCAGAAGTTTTTTACATATTTTCCCGTCCTTATGATGATAGTTATGTTATGTTCTCAGTTTGAGTCCAGGGAAAACGCCGAATACAAACAATTGACGCGAAAGTTTACATCACTTCTATTGGCGAATTTCAGTTTTCCATTGTCTTGAGTTCAGGAAAAACGCCGAATTCAAGCCACTGACGTACCACAGATTCACATAAGAACAATTTTTCCTCGCCGTTCGAATTCCTTAACTTACCAAATTTGAACAACGGCCGCGAGATCTTGAAAATTTTATTTTTAACGAATTAAAACGGTCCCGGTAAATATGAGCGGAGCAAAAGTTTACGAGTTTTCTTGTTCAATCTATAGTCCTAATCCAAAGTTTTCGGAATAATCGTATTTTCATGATTCAAGAATGTGATTTGGTAATTACGCGTTTTTTGCTGCACTGAAGGGTTTGATAAATATTTGATCTTATGAAAGCACTGTGATGCTTTGTCGTATGTATCCACGCCCTGCTTCAACGTTGTTTCAGCTCAGGGAAATAGCCGATCATAAACAATTGTAAAAAAAACAAATCCAAATTATATAAACCTTGTTAAAAGAATTATTTATGCGTATCAAATGAGGATCAGAGAAAAAGTATCACAGGTAGTATAGGAGTGGAACGTGTTATTACATTGTTTTGAGATTAAGAAGGGGTGAATTAATTACACACAAACTTGAGAAAAATCACTTTCTTAGTCGGTCAGCTAACCGTGTTCAAGGAAAAATCGTTTTCCTATCAAAAGGCTGAAGTATCCCCGAGTTACGAGCAGTCTAGATAGGTTGGAAATGGAGGAAAACTCCACCTTGTGAACTTTTTACATAGGATTATATATTATATCCCTATTTGAAGGTCGCCAGACCGATTTTCATATTTTAGCAAAAATAATTGTTGTAAAAAAAACCCATAACTACAAACGGAATATACTAGCTAATTCATTAATTTTTACACGCTGTGTTTACTGTGAAAAAACCTTCTCATTTCAAGTATTTTTTCAGTAGCTCAGAAGAGTTACAAATCAAGTTTTAGGATTTGGTAGAAACATTTCTGACACTCTGTCTCTCTGTGAGACATATCTGTGTCCAGTATCCAAGAAGTGTACTTCCTACATTATTTTGAAAAAATTCAAAAAGTGTCGAAATACCACATCCCTGGACGTACCGTATCTCCATCTGTTGCTTCCCTAGTGCGTGGAGAAAACTACTATAAAATCTGGCGATCGAGATTTGAAATAGAGAAAGAAACATATTTTCTGTATAATATTCTGGCTGCATAAGTAACGTGAATTTCTATGAGTTTGAGGGATATTATAGCAGACCCTAGAAAAACACATCACAACTTGTTATTGAATCCGACGTTATACATCACCTTTATGTTTATATATTTTTTTACTTTGTTTCGATACACCAAGAATAAGTATCATTTTTTTCTACTGGTATTTGGAAAACTGTACTTTGTTGCCTACTAGAAGATATGAAGGATATTTTAGTTTAAAAAAATAGTTGTTTAGAAAAACTCATTGTCTATGAATTTACTATGAAGTACCACTTTGCACACTCGTTAGTAAATATAATATTTTATACCAGCGAAATAATTCGTTAAACCGAGCCGTCAATAAAACACATCATCTTGTGAAAATTTCATTATATCGAATACGTCTCTGCTTGAGGTCGGTTCCCTGTTGAGCCTTATCGGCAATGAATAATAATGAGTCTCTTAGATGTATTGCGGTACCTACTATACCGGTATGTAGTATATCTATTGAAATCTACCTAATAACATTGCCATGATTTGTCATTCAAGAGAATTAATAATTTTTGTTTACCCTATATACTGCAATCATTTGAGGTTCATGTCAATCAGATATTATTTGAGTTTTTCTTCCGCCGACAAACAGAACATCATTGAATTTTAACATTTCAAGGTTGAACTATATTAATAAATATCAGTCATTATTTTTATAAGTGAAATGAAGATTGAAACCCAATCAAGTACTATCTTTATCCTTGTGCTCTGGTTATAATTCTTTCTTTTGATCTGAGTTAGATTACATGGAAATATTAGGAAGCATTTTTCATTGAAGAGTTTAAGGTTTATCCAAAAAAAGATATAATGTTTTTGTTTCCAATGAAAATTTTCCATTTTCCCTGACATATGATTCGTTAGCTTGATCAGTGGATTTTTCAGAATCAGTTATACAATTTTGAAATCTACCTTTTCGACTGGCCGCGTCCTCGGATTTTTTTTTAATTCTCAGAACGTCATAAATATTGGTGGACTCATCGGGTTCTCCATCACATACAAATTAACTTCCAAACCTAACTAATAACACAATAAAAATAGCCTGGATGTTTCGTGCCCTGGTTATAGTAAATTGTAAATTATGTTGGAATCAGGTGCATTAACTGAAACGACTATCGATATTTTGGAGACATTTCGTCTTTCATAAAGTCATCTTCAGGGCAGCACGAAATTTATTTCCTTATTCCGCCCATACGACGTTCTTTCAAAAATCTCAATTTCTTCCACGGTGTTCTCAAGAACATTAACGGGAAAGTTTTCGTTACAACAAGTGATTTAGTTTGGTTATGACCAATTTAATCTTTCAATATATAATGGAAAATGGTTGTGTGAGCTGAAGATGGATTCATAAAAGCCGGAACATCGGCAGAATATAAATATTGGTTTCAGTAATTGTCCCCTATCTCAACATAATTTGCAATACACATTATACTATTTCTCAGAGTCCAATATGTTGATAATAAATAATGGATCATTCATTATTTAATATATTAGTAGAAAACTCTACAGGGATGACTCTTCTCATTTGTAAGAGTTGGTGGAATATTGTTCAGAATATTTTCTGAATATGTGCGTCGAAATGATTTTTTATTTAATTTTTTTCGTTGGTGGTGGTCCGACCCCTTTAGATCGATGGAATGAAAATTGTTAACTCACCAATTCCTCAGATAGGAAAGCTGTCCTACGAAATAATCCAATGCTAATTTCGTCCATTAACCATACATTTTCGGAACAATCACAAAAGCGTTCACGGTCGTAGCGCGCAAGTATTGTCAAAGATTCCTCAAACTTCTTATTGGTCTTATCGGTAAACACTCCATCAGAAGACTGATCACAGAAGTGTTGAGAATTACCGACCATACCCCCTCCACCATACCCCTTCACCCTCCACTAGTTTTCTTTTATTTTCTCTGCCACAGTTCGCCCTCCGATTTCCGAAGAAGGAAGAAATTCTTATTGACTTTGTTGAGTGTTAAACGGCTCATAATTGAATTTGAATTTTAAACTGCGCATCGGTACAGCTGCCCGGCTAGGCCAGACTAGAATTGTTAATTTCATAGAAAGTAAATCTATACAGCATATAGTTCACCGGTCGACGTCGCTTCTTTTCAATACAAAGCAGTTTCCGTGATAGTCCGGGAAACAAAGTTAATAATCTGTCAAAACACAGCGAACTTAATCCCTGAGAAAAATTACTTAGGTTGCTGCGAAAAATCCAAATACGTAGGTAACAGAACAAAATAGTTGACAAAAAATCACTCTCACGAAATAAAATTTTTCTTTCAAGTAACTATATGATACCCCCATGTGTGAGTACAAATTACCACAAATGATTTGACAATTTAGATTAAGCTGAAATAAAATATGTACTTTTTGAAATGAATGAGTACTTTTTGATTTTCACAAATACCCGATCGGTAATACATAATTTGATGATTTTCGAAGGAATTGTCATTCTGAACCTGTAGAGTGCATTCACTATTGAGACAGCATGTTTGTCCTTCCCCCCACTTAATGAACAGTTCCTCTAGAGATGTCCGAAGCGAAACTATTACGAGAATTCCATAGGCGTACCTACCAAATGATTTGGTAAAAGCAAGACGCATCATGAATTTGATAGCATTCGACATAATTTCTTCTTTCGCTACTGAAAAGTACTTACCCCAGGGTATTTTTGAAACATTAAACAAAATTGAATAAACTACACTAGATATCCATTTATTATACAAACGTAAACTTACAACTGATGCATGTCATGACACTGCTGCACACGATGACAATGGTGTGCACTCGTGTTTTCCCCCTCTCATTACTGAATTCACTCTACAAGGTATTCCAAAAGACCATATGTATAGCGTCGCGAATAAAGGATAATATTTTACAAAAAGGAAATATTCTCAATTCAACGTCGTTTGTACTGAGCTGTACATTTTTGGTGAAATATATCATTACATTTTCAAATGTTTCATCCTTTTATTCCTCTAGATTAAGTTTCCTGCGTTTTCCCTGCCCTATTCCATTTTCATTATGCATTTCTGAATTTTTTATTACGGTGGAAATTTTACAGCTCAATTCATTGTCTGGATTTTTTTGGCAAGCTTTCTGCTTATTGATGAAGTCGATTTTAGCATTTTATATATAAGGTATTGAAATAACATATTCTACAAGCTTTTATTTAGTTTCACTTGTTAGTTCGTTAGTTAGTTTGGGTCAAATTTTGCAAGTGAATTTTGACTGACATCTAGTCGTCCGATTAACTTGAAATTTGGCAGATGTTCATAATTACGGTGGCAATGCATTATGGAATTTTTGTTAGAGAAAAATACAAAATGGCAGCTCCATGATGGCGGACGAGATTTGTATTTATGGTCCGTTTTGATTAAAAATTGGTGTGTGGAGGTTTTTGGGGTCGAAGATTATGAATTCTTTGTCAAAATTCATTAATTCAAGACGGCGGCACCAATATGGCGCACGAGATTTGTGATTATGGTCCGATTCGATTCAAAATTGGTATGTGGGGGTTTTCCGGGGTCGGAGATTTTGAAATTTATGTCGAAATTCAAAAATTCAAGATGGAGGACGAGTTTTGTGATTATGGTACAATTCGATTCAAAATTGGTATTCGGGATTTTCGAGTCGGAGAGTATGAATTTCTGGTCCAAATTCATAAATTAAGATGGCGGCCCCAAGATGGAGGACGAGTTTTGTGATTATGGTAATATTCCATTCAAAATTGGTATGTGGGGGTTTTCAGGTTCGGATATTATTAATTTTTCGTCAAAATCTATAAATTCAAGATGGCGACTTCAGGATGGCGGACGACTTTTGTGATTATGGTCAGATTCCATTCAAAATTGGTGTGTGGGAGTTTTTGGAGTCAGAGATCATGATTTCCATCAGCTCAAAACTCACAGGGGAGATACCTTGTAATAACAATGCTCTATTAGAAATGATCAGATTAAGGCGAACTAACCAAAAAGAAAGGAGAAAATAGCTAATTAGAAACCTTTTTAAAGACAAGTTTTCATTTAAGCCGTGTTCTGAAACGTATAAAATGAGTTTAAGTTATCGCTGACAATGATTCCTCAAAAGTAGGAACCACTTAATTTGATTGGGCAGTGATTGGTTGGCAAGTAGGAACTTGTCAAAGTATTCAATTCTTGAAAAGTATTCAAATAGGTAGAAACCAATTAATTTCATTGGACAATGATTGGTTCGTAAGTAACAATTTGTGGAAATATTGATTTTATTACAATTCGCGCGACAAGCTTTTTGAAACCAAATAATTCAACAAAAAATAATCGAATCATTGTCAGCGATGACTCAAACTCATTTTATACGTTTTAGTATATGGCTTAAATGAAAGCTTGTCTTTAAATAGGTTTTTTATTAGTTATTTTTTTTATTCTTGTATTCATTGATTGCTTCATGAAGAAAATATGAGTCGTGCCATATATGCCACGCTAGTACTCTGGGATAGTGAATTATAAAATAATAGACATTTGGCGATCAAATGTTTTATTGAATACTGAGTAATCAATAGATTTCAGTAAGTTGCGATGTATCGTAGCACAGTCCCACGTTGCATTTGCGGCATTGAGTTCGTACTGCACTTGCTTATTTGTGATTGCCAGCACAACTTCGCTTTTAATAGGTACGAATTCAACAAAAAGATCCATAGAATCGTATCTTATGTCAGGAAAGAATCCCTTTTTATCCACATAAAGGTATGTCAACAAACTTTACGCATGAAAACAAAACGACTTCTACATAAGGATCACTTGTTTAAGTTAACAATTTGTTATAAACGAATTCCAAATCTCATTTTTTTTTCTGAAACAACAAAAAATTACAGAAACAACGATGTGCAACAAAGTGCCGATTTTTTTTTACATTTTTTATAAATTTTTCTAAAAAGCAGCTGTTACTTGATTTTTTAAGTAACAAACCGCTGTAACTTTTGAACCATCAAATATACAGTTATCAACATTCGAAATGATTTTATGGAGCATTAGTTGCTCTCTTGAATAAACTTCCAATCACGTCTGTATCTGTCAGGTTTAGTGTGTCATAGTCCCTTCTATCAAGGAAGCCAGTCTTCCGTAGTAAACCTTGTGTACGTGCGGTTGTATTCAACTTTAACTTTTACCGTCAAATTATTTATCATTCATTTATAGGTATTTGGATTGATTTGTTCCTGAGGACATTATTTCTGTACAAATTTTTTTCTTATTTTTCATCGTAACAATGGAAATTACGAGGTTATGTTTTGTGCGTGAGAAAACTAAAGCTGTAAAGAAAGCCGGTATTCAAACATTAATTCGTTATAGTAAGGGATATAACGATAACAAGTGGAAATTGTTCGAGGAAAAATCTGAAATCCTCGTCCACAAACGATGCAATTTATACTATTCTACTGGATCCTTCAAGATTCCAGGTGTTGTTGATTCGCCAGCTCCTTGTCGCTCCTCTCGAGCTAGCTCCACTGAAGTATTTGATTTCGACTCTCTATGCTTATTTTGTCAAAAGAATTGGATGAAATCTTCTACAGCAAAATATGCCATTTCAGCAGATATTATAAAGGATAAAATTTTGAGAGTTGCTGCATAACGTCATGATGAACTAGGAGCAAAAGTTACTTCCATTATCGAATCAACGCCGTCTTTGGTTGATGCATATGCTCGATATCACTCCAATTGTTTAAGTAATTTTATGTACATCCCACGAAGCTTGGGAATACTTTGAATCCGGGGGACTGGGGCTGGAAAAAGCCCGAAACAATGTATTCCTATACGCACCACTGAGCCTTTAGCACCACAAGAGCTTCTTACGAAGATCATTTGCACTTGTACCACCACGATCGTATCTTATGTCAGGAAAGAATCCATTTTTATCCACATATAGGTATGTATACCAACTTTACGCATGAAAACAAAACGACTTCTACCTAAGGATCACTTTCCGCTTGCTACTTCCAATACACCAATATATTACTCGACCTGAAAACGTCATTGACATTTTCAATTCCAATTCGAGGTCAATGTATGTACATTTTGGAGAAACAAGGGCGGATCTATGAAGGGGTAATCGACTGATCCATAAACAAAAATGTACTAATAGTAATGTTTAAAAAAATCTTCATTTTCTGGCTACTATAAACCTATAGCAGGCCAAATTCCATAAATCGTTGCAGCTTTGCGTAAAGCATCCCCACTGTCATCTGACAATGAAAATTTCGCCATGTTAGACTCAAAAATGGAATCAGAGCTAAAATGTTGGCAAAATAAATGTAGAAAGTATACTCGATTTGTTCAAATGATGTAATCCAGAATTATTTCCATATGTAAAATTAATTTTGCAACTTCTGCTAACTCTAGTGTAGCTTCTGCAGAAGGATTGAAAGCGTGGCTTAGATCGAACATGACTCAGGAACCTTTACCAGGTCTTGTCCTTTTGCACATCCACCGAGATATTTTGATAGATATAAAGAAATTTATGGATCGATTTGCAAATTTATAGAATCGCAAAGTCGAGTTTTTCCTCTAGTTGTGATTTTAATCATTCTAACTGATAATTCGTTTATTTCTCACCAAATATTTGTCTCACTGATATGTTTTAAATTTTCCTCTAGAATCATGATTTTGGTTAGTGCTGTTCCTATATCGTTTTGTACTGAATTTGTGATTGATTTATTTTTCGGATACAAGTTCCTTTTTTTAATGTAAACCAGAGTTAAGGAGACATTTCTCAATTCATAGTTTGGTTTGAGGTTCAATATGTATTTAATGTTTAAATGTAGCAGACACATAAGCATTTCGTTTGTCGAAATGTATTAATTCGGGTTATAAAAAACGATAATTGATAAATTAATAAATCGTTTTTATGTTTCGTGTTATACAATATGTATTATGTACAATTTCAATTTTGAATTGACAGACATATGATAACAAAATGGCTGATTTTGATTTTTCAAATGGAACATCCTGTATGTTTGATGTTTTTCGGATTCTACGGCTCAAATGACATACGACAGTGTTGCCAAATTTTAATTTTACAATTGAAAAAAAAATATTTCTCAATTTTTTTTTCGGCCCAGAAGGCCTTGATCAGATTGAAATCTGAACTTATTTACATCAGTAACTTATAGTAATAGTCATTTCATCGATGAGATCAATAGAATATCCTATAGCAGGAATTGAAATTCTCTGAACGCATTTTTAACGAAAAAATTGTTTTTTTTCAATGGTATTTACCGAAGGCCATCTTGCCATTCGATAGAGAATCCAATGACTAATTCAAAGATATACATTATGTACCACTTTCTTTTTGTTCTAAACTATAAATGATCAATTATTGCATTTGTACAATACTTTATACGATACCTACAAATGCCAATGAGTTATCCGTTTAGGTTTGATGAAATGAAAGGTAGCCGTGGAATCATGGAAAACAGTAGGTGATTAATGTCATGTCAAAAGTAAAATACCAATTTTACTTGTCATCTCGTTTCGTTTGTAAAAAGTTTTTTTGAAATGGAAAATAATAATCTTTATCCTCGAAACGAATAAATCGATATGATATTGAAATACGGAGAATGTCAGAGAATGCTGTTCGTTATCCGTTAAGACGGCACGCATCGAGGACCTATTTCAGGAAATTGGAAATGATGCTAAGGAAAGAACCAGCTGATCAAGACCACATCCACTTCATCGTCAGTGAAGAAGTGGAAAATAATGTTTCAGCATATGTTCATTTTTCTCCATCTGCCTCAGTGCGAGAATTGGGAATTGAATGTGGGATCAGCAGGGTAAGTGCCAGAAAAGTATTGAAAAAACATAAATGTCGTTCCTATAAATGCAGTTTGCATCGGCATCCATATGAAAATGGCCCAGAATGGAGACTTACTAATTGTAATCGGCTTTTGCGTCATAATGGTTTGTCTCGAAGATACTGTTTACAGATGAGTCTAGGCTTTCGAATAATGGTATGTTCAATAGGAATAATATAAGGTATTGGGCTCAAGAAAATCCTAGGTTACAAAGATAAGGTAATTTTCAACAAAGATTTGAAGTCAACGTCTGGGTAGGAATCATAGGGATAATAATCATTGGACCAATTTTTTTCGATGGGCTTTTGACGGGCCAAAGATATCTACAACTCTTAGAGAACGATATTCAGAATTATATCGACGATTTACCTGAGAATATCAGGGAAAATATGTTCTATCAGCAGGATGGTGCAGGACCATATAATGCTAATATTGTTCGGCAATATCCTAGTGATACCTATGGGCAGATATGGATTGAAACAAAGGGTCCAATCAGATGGCCAGCCAGATCGCCAGATTAAACCCCTATTGATTTTTATTCATGGGGTCACATGGAATCCAAATTGAACTCGAGGAGACCAACTTCTTTGGGGGACTTGAGAGACAGAGTTGAGCGCGCATTTCAGGAAATTCCTGCTCACCAACTGATAAATGTGATGAGATGTACAATAAATAGAACTAGTCTATGTGTTAGGGAAAACAGGCAACACTTCGAACGTATCATTGGTCATTAATAAATGAAATTTTTAAACTCACCAACTGATAAATGTGATGAGATGTACAATAAATTGAATGTATCTCTGTTTATCGTTAGATTTATTCAAACAGTGTGATTATATGGAAATTATCTCTGTAAGGGGAATTTATTGTTACCATTCTGAAGTACAGTTTGAAGAATGAATAGATGTCATTTTACCTACAATTTTTCAGATTGGTTTCATTCTGTTGGATGGCGTTTTGAACAAAAGAAAGTGGTATAAGTTATCGTTGAATTGGTAATTAAATTCTCTATCAATGGAAGATGGCCCTCGATAGCTACCATTTGAAAAACTATTTTCGTTAAAGGTAGAAAAGGCAATGCCCTTAGTTGTTATTGATTTATCGATGAAATGACTAATACTATGAGTTACTCATGAAATTAGTATATATTTCAACCTGATCAAGGCCTCCTGGGCTAAAAAAATTGAGAAATTATTTTTTTCAATTTAAATAACCGAAAGTCGACCATATTGTTTTCATATGTCGTCAATGAAATTGTTTCTCTATCTATGTGCAAAATTTCATTCAAATCGTTGATAATTGAAGGAGATATAGGCATGGCCTAGTCCATACTAATATTCAAGGAGGTTATTTTGATTTCATTTTGAGGAAAAACTTCATATGAACTTATGTCTCAAAGGTCTTAACTTTTGAACTACAGAGTGCTACAGTTCTGAGAAAAAATTCTGTTTTTCATGATAACTTTGGTATGACCCTATATATATTTGTGAAACGTAGTACGTATCTCCTGTGCATCAAAAGACATTTTCTACTCTACAACATATTTTTTATTCTTTACTGAGCAAATCTGTAATCGGCTTTTGCGTCATAATGGTTTGTCTCGAAGATACTGTTTACAGATGAGTCTAGGCTTTCGAATAATGGTATGTTCAATAGGAATAATATAAGGTATTGGGCTCAAGAAAATCCTAGGTTACAAAGATAAGGTAATTTTCAACAAAGATTTGAAGTCAACGTCTGGGTAGGAATCATAGGGATAATAATCATTGGACCAATTTTCGATGGCTTTGACGCCAAGATATCTACAACTCTTAGAGAACGATATTCAGAATTATATCGACATTTACCGAGAATATCAGGAAAATATGTTCTATCACAGGATGGTGCAGGACCATATAATGCTATATTGTTCGGCAATATCCTAGTGATACTATGGGCGATATGGATTGAAACAAAGGGTCCAATCAGATGGCCACAGATCGCCAGATTAAACCCTATTGATTTTATTCTGGGGTCACATGGAATCCAAATTGAACTCGAGGAGACCAACTTCTTGGGACTTGAGAGCAAGTTGAGCGCATTTCAGGAAATTCCTGCTCACCAACTGATAAATGTGATGAGATGTCAATAAATAGAACTAGTCTATGTGTTAGGAAAACAGGCAACACTTCGACGTATCATTGGTCATTAATAAATGAAATGACTATCGATGGTTGAAACTTCATTGAAAACAGATAATGGTATTGTGAGTAATAATTTTCGTTGAATGTATCTCTGTTTAGTCGTTAGATTTATTCAAACAGTGTATTATATGGAAATTATCTTCTCTGTAATGAATTTTTGTTACCATTCTGAAGTACAGTTTGAAAGAATGAATAGATTATTTACCTACCAATTTTTTGAGATTGGTTTCATTCTGTTGGATGGCGTTTTGAACAAAAGAAATAGTACATAAAGTATATCGTTGAATTGGTAATTAAATTCTCTTCGATGGAAAGATGCCCTCGATAGCTACCATTTGAAAAAACTATTTTTTCGTTAAAATGCGTTAAGAAAATGCATCCTGCTGAAGATTTGTTATTGATTTATCGATGAAATGACTAATACTATAGTTACTCATGTAAATTAGATATATTTCAACCTGATCAAGGCCTCTGGCTTAAAAAATTGAGAATATTTTTTTTCAATTGTAAAATAACAAGTCGACCATATTGTTTCATATGTCTGTCAATCGAAATTGTTTCTCATATCTATGTCAAATTTCATTCAAATCGTTGATAATTGAAGGAGATATAGGCATGCCTAGTCCCATACTAATTTCAAGGAGGTTATTCTGTTTCATTTGAGGAAAAACTTCATATGAATTATGTCTCAAAGGTCTTAACTTTTGAACTAAGATGCTAGTTCTGAGAAAAAATTCTGTTTTCATGATAACTTTGGTATGACCTATATATATTTGTGAAACAGTATTTACGTATCTCCTGTGCATCAAAGACATTTTCTACTCTACAACATATTTTTTATTCTTTACTGAGCAAATCTGTAATCGGCTTTTGCGTCAAATGGTTTTTCTCGAAGATACTGTTACAGATGAGTCAGGCTTTCGAATAATGGATGTTCAATAGATAATATAAGGTATTGGGTCAAGAAAATCCTAGGTTACAAAATAAGGTAATTTTCAACAAAGATTGAAGGTCAACGTCTGGGTAGGAATCTTAGGGATAATATCATTGGACCAATTTTTATCGATGGCTTTTGACGGGCCAAAGATATCTACAACTCTTAGAGAACGATATTCAGAATTATATCGAATTTACTGAGAATATCAGGAAAATATGTTCATCAACAGGATGGTGCAGGACCATATAATGCTAATATTGTTCGGCAATATCCTAGTATACTATGGGCGATATGGATTGGAACAAAGGGTCCAATCAGATGGCCAACAATCCAGATTAAACCCTATTGATTTTTATTCATGGGGTCACATGGAATCCAAATTGAACTCGAGGAGACCAACTTCTTTGGGGGACTTGAGAGACAGAGTTGAGCGCGCATTTCAGGAAATTCCTGCTCACCAACTGATAAATGTGATGAGATGTACAATAAATAGAACTAGTCTATGTGTTAGGGAAAACAGGCAACACTTCGAACGTATCATTGGTCATTAATAAATGAAATGACTATTCGATGGTTGTGAAACTCTTCTATTGAAAACAGGATAATGGTATTGTGAGTAATAATTTGTACGTTGAATGTATCTCTGTTTTAGTCGTTAGATTTATTCAAACAGTGTGATTATATGGAAATTATCTTCTCTGTAATGGGGAATTTATTGTTACCATTCTGAAGTACAGTTTGAAAGAATGAATAGATGTCATTTTACCTACCAATTTTTTCAGATTGGTTTCATTCTGTTGGATGGCGTTTTGAACAAAAAGAAAGTGGTACATAAAGTATATCGTTGAATTGGTAATTAAATTCTCTATCGAATGGAAAGATGGCCCTCGATAGCTACCATTTGAAAAAAACTATTTTTTCGTTAAAAATGCGTTAAGAAAATGGCAATGCCTGCTGTAGGATTTGTTATTGATTTATCGATGAAATGACTAATACTATGAGTTACTCATGTAAATTAGTATATATTTCAACCTGATCAAGGCCTCCTGGGCTAAAAAAAATTGAGAAATTATTTTTTTTCAATTGTAAAATAACCGAAAGTCGACCATATTGTTTTCATATGTCTGTCAATCCGAAATTGTTTCTCATATCTATGTGCAAAATTTCATTCAAATCGGTTGATAATTGAAGGAGATATAGGCATGGCCCTAGTCCCATACTAATATTCAAGGAGGTTATTCTTGATTTCATTTTGAGGAAAAACTTCATATGAACTTATGTCTCAAAGGTCTTAACTTTTGAACTACAGAGTGCTACAGTTCTGAGAAAAAATTCTGTTTTTTATGATAACTTTGGTATGACCCTATATATATTTGTGAAACGTAGTACGCATCTCCTGTGCATCAAAAGACATTTTCTACTCTACAACATATTTTTTATTCTTTACTGAGCAAATCCGGTTTCCTGATTTTTTTTCGTTTGACGTACGGTCTTCGCATAAAAAATAAAATTCATTCATTTGCATCTTGCTAGACCACTTACGAAAAAAAAACAATTTGTGTGAATTTTAACAAGAATGTATTCAAGAGAATAATTTTCAAACGGTAAAATCCTAAAATTAAAGTAATCTGAATATATTTTGTAATGTTAACACAAAATTACCCTGATCGCACAAAAGAATAAATTGAATCAGATGTTCAAAATGTGAACCTCCTGCAAATATTGATTGCTCTGTTCTTTTTCTCATGGACTCACGTACTCTTTGGGAAATTCCGGGACTGTTTCTAATACTTTCGCAAGAAACTATTATGGGATTTATCAACTGCTCTTCAGTATGAATCGGTGTGCTGTAAACCAATGTTTCAAGATAACCCCACAGCAAATAATATAAACTATTGAGATCCGGGGACCTAGGTGGCCATGCCTGAGGTCCTCCGCGCTCTATCCAGCGATTATTGTAATTTTGCTGTAGATATTCGCGCGCCACAGCACTGAAGTCGCTGGCGCCCCATCGTGCGTGAACCACAGTCGATTTCTCACCGAAATGGAATCATCTTCCATCAGAGCTGGCAATTTTTTTTCGAGAAACTGCCGGTAATTATGCCCATTCAACCACGCATGAAGAAAATAGTGTCCAATCAAATAATCACCGCATATTCCAGTACACACATTAACAGAAACGTGTGTGCAGCCCAAAAATGATGATTCTGAGAGTTTTGGATGGCGTTTCTGGAAAAATTGGCTTCATCGGTGAATAAAATTTCATTATCACATAATGGATTTTCATAGACTTTCTGAAGAAACCATTGGCAAAAGTTCATCCGTAATGCAGAATTGCGAGTCAGTAGCGCCTGAACCCGTTGGATATGGTGGGGATATAATAAAAAGTCATGGAGAATTTTCCAAACATGAATATGTGAGATATTCAAATTGTTCCCAATTTTTCGTGTACTTGAACTGGGATCTTCCTCAATTGAATTAAAATCCGCTACCTCAAATTCTGGTGTTCTTGTAGTACGTTGTACTACTTTCAGATGATTGTCTGGATCAAAACTTCCCTTTTCTCACAACCTTCTATGAATGTTTGAAAATGTTCGAGCATCCAGAATATTTCTATTTGGAAATCTTTTCCATACAAATACCTGGCTTTCAGTGCGTTACCATCAGCAAGCCCATACATGTAATGCATATCTGCAAACTCAGAATTCGTAAAATGGACCATGTTTTTCAATAATATTGTTGATTTGGATTACCCATTAAGGCCCAGATTATTTTTTTTTCAAGAAAATATATTTCGAATAGAATTTTCCGTTTCAACTTGAGCTATTGAGCCCTCAAAAATGTTTTAAAAAAAAATTACCTTGGTTTTTGTAAAAAATGATGATCTATGAATAGATCGCTGGGTGTTGGAATAATATATCCGCAGTAAACATAAGAAAGTTTTATTGAGAAAAATCAACATATATTCTAGTTTTTGCGGTGAAACTTACTAAAACAGGTAACACATAAAGTGACATCACATTTTTTGCAGAAGGTAAGAGGTCGACTTTTGCACATTGGAAACTGACATCGACGTTGATTTGATCTCTTTACAAGGAAATGTCTTTTTTCATCTAGTCTCACACTGTCCAGAACATTTGATCTCGATGAACACAGGACGCTGAGTGACCTTCCTTTCGAAACACTTCTTTTATGACCTATTTTCAAATATCTGTCTCCTGAAATATTTTATAGAAATTGACTTTTGTCCATAAACCCTTATATATAGTAAAAAAGAGCCATATCAATGATTCTTCTGAAAATAGACACCAGTACCATTTCTTGCCTCTTATAGTTTTTGAATGCCTTCCTAAGACCCATATATTTATCATAATTATGTATTGCCCTCGGCTGAGCAACCTGCACTTTTGACTTCTGTCCTCTGTTCCATCTTTTTACAAACGCTTCTGGTTTCATGGTGTTGAAGTTTGTGGCCATAGAAACACATTTGTTGTCTTTCCATTTCACCAGCAATATTTAATTTTCACAGCCAAATCTATGATCATACGATCCTCGTGTTAGCTTTTGGTTGCACCGGACACTTTGCAGTTCTATTTTCTCTGATAAGTCCAGTCGCACGGATCTGACTTTCTTTTAGTTTATGGAATAGAGCATGAACCCTGAAAAAATTGTCATCAAATAAGCAATAACTCTTTGGATTTTTTACGGAAGTCAGCAATTTCAAAACTACTCTAGTACCGAGAGGTTGTGATTGTGCGCTGGTTTCTTTACCAGCATAAAGAGTAAATTCTCAATCAACTTCTCAGGGGTTTCCTTCTTGGGTTTCTTCGGTGCAAGTACTAGATGTGCTGATGGCACATTATCGCCCTCATTACTTTTTTCCAAATTTTGTGTTTGAATCTCAACTAATCCAGCAATATATACTGGCAACCCCAGATTCTCTTCGTCAAGTAGCTCCTCATCAGTGAGTTCATCTACTTCTGAGGGCAAAGTTATCAAGTCCGCTTCTATCTGCTCAGAATACAAGTACTCTACTGCATCTTCCAGATTTTTAAAAATGTCTGTTCTTCTCATGCTTGCTGAAAAATATAATATATATTTCAATACAACAATAAAAAATCTATTTCTGTGCACGCACTGTAAGATTCAACAGATTCAGAAGCAAACAGAACACTCTATCACGTTAACAAATCGGTACAAACAGTTTGCATTTCCCTGAGCCGAAGCAATGAAATGATGGTGGGGGTGAACACCCTAGATGTCTCAACTTGTTTGCACTACGTGATTTTTGTGTTGATCTATGAATAGATCGCTGAGTGCTAATGGGTTAAATACGTGACAACTAAACTGGGTAGACAACTGTCAAAACTGTTTATGTTTACAAAACAAAATCTAATTTTTACCTACCAGATAAGTTTCTAATCCTTGATAATAACTAACTTCATAACATCGTGCATATGAATGAATTTTATTTTATGCGAAAAACGTACATTAAACGAAAAAAAAAATCAGGATACCAGATTTGCTCAGAAAGCACTGGGGATATCAAAAATAATTTTGAATACATTACAGAGGGAAGCGACCACAATAAAGCGAACGTATCCCCTCATTGCACGTAATTCTAGCCTATCGTTAGATAATAAGCTGAGAATTTACAAGCAGATCATCAGACCAGCTATAACATATGCTTGTCCAGTGTTCTGCAGCCTGTCCAAAACGCAGTTGTCGAAACTGGAAAGGCCGCAGAACAAAGCTCTTCGTATAGCTACGAATAGTAATAGATACATCCGGCTGGATGACCTGCGCGAGCTAGCAGATGTTGAAAAACTAGGAGATTATATTATCAAAATATCAGATAAATTTTACAGATATCACACCCCTGAAAGTCCGCTCACAGCAGGCATCACAAATGTCCGAGTGAATCAGAGACGGAAGCATGTAGTAATTTTCCAAAGCCTCGATCTCTATAGGAAGATAGATAATAAATAATAACAACCAATAGACAAGAACCCATCAGGGGTTGAAAATTCTAAAACACAACTTTCGAAAACTGGGTTTTATTTAATTTTCCAGGCAACTTGTCAACAGCAACAGGGGCCGCCCCTTCGCCCCATAAGCAGGGCAAGGAGGCACTCAAAATTTCCCCTATGAAAAGCCGCAATTTTCCCTTTCCTTCCTACCCACCTACGAAAGAGAATATGTGAAAATTGAATGTATATGAACTGTAAATATTAATTAATCAGTCAAGTTATGTAATAACCATGTGTAATTAACTCAATGAAGTACTTTTGGACTTGGACTTGGCAATAAATTTGAAATATCCAGATAGAAAAATTTTCAATAAACGCATGACGCTAAAAGTTTTATTCGGGTTCGAACAATTACTGTTCTAGAACTGTCAGGAATTCGCGCCGTAGAATTGGTCGAGTTCGGGTTTTGTTGAACTGTTCTAGGACTGACTTGTTACGCGTTCGGGTTTTTTGTCAGAATCGTCCTGGGACGGTCCTAGAACTGCCCGAAATCAGTACCTCTCTTCGAGCAACAACCGTTCTGGGATTGTTTTTGACGCATGTTCATAAGCAGCATTTGACATAAGAAGGAGAGCGATCATTTGTTGATAACCTTAAACCTAATTCGATTTTTTTATTCATGTTATGAATTATGGAGTTCGTAAATTTATTAATTAGTAGTGGTGAACAGTTCCTTGCTGAAAATATTGTAAAGTAGAACTAGAAATCCAAGAAGGTCGTAAATCAATACTAGCCGACGACCCTCTATTACCTATTTTTCGAAATATAGATGAGCAATAAACATGTGTGTCCCTTAAAAGATTCCCAGGTCCGGATAAAATATCTCATAAAATAGTTTGGCATTTTAATAATAGTGGGCTCTCCATTATTTTTGGCTTTTGTTGACAGTTTTGTATTTAAATTTATTTGATAATGAAAAATCTCGTGAGGTTATGTTCAAATGTGTGTTAATAATAAAATTTACTTACCTGGCCACCAGACTTCCAGTACTAATGGGCTATTAACGAGATTATAGCGATAATACACTATTTACGGTTGCAAAATGAATTACCTACCAGATTTGGAAAACAAGACTGTTTTGAGAACTGACCACTTTCCAATTTCAGAAATAAAAGGGGGAGTTGAAAAACATTTAGTCATTACCTACCTAATATTTTGTTGGGTCAGTTGTGTCTGTTTTGAAGTCGATTTTTCATGTCGTAAAAAATGTGGCGTCCATGGGCTCATCCTGAAGCTAGTACTTCAACCGGTGGTCGTAGAACCACTAGTCGACAAATGTTACCCCCTCATGGGAAACAAATTATATTAAATGTTTATTCTTCCCTTTTGGAACGTGGAATATCCAAGGATCAAGCTGTACAAGAAAGTGCTTCTTTAACAAAAACACCGTATTCCACATGTTTGAAATAGTAAGTATCCCTATTTCAAAAAGAAAGGAACGAAAAGACTGTGGCGGTTCAGGGAAACTAGATGGCTGTGATGTAGATATAATTCAAAAAACAATATATGCCTTGTATGAAGAGCAAATTGGGCCTACATTAGATATTTTGATGCAACAGCTTAAAAAGAATGAAACTGGCATCCAGGGTTGCGAAGAGACTTCAAGGAAGTCTCTTTTACAAAACGGATTTAAATTTAAAAACTCACTAGTAGCAGAAAAATCTCAATGGAATCTGTGCGCCTTAAGAAATTGAGATTTGAATATTTATTGGAAATAAACGAATTTAGAGAATATGGTACAACAGTAGTGTGTTTGGATGAAACTTGGTTCGATACACACTATATTCCAAACAAAAGTTGGGTAGACTCATCTGACTTGTGCCGAACTAATGCGCCGTCTAATAAAGGAAAACGCATTACGATAATTCACGCAGGCACCGAAAATGGTTCTATACCAAATGCGTTGTCTTTATCGGCGAAGAATATTAAGGACTCTTTAGTCGATTATTATGATGATACTATAGCCGAATTATTTGAAGACTGGTTCCAAAATAAACTCAAACCAAATATTCCACCCAACAGTGTTATCGTCATGGATAATGCTAGCTCCTCAGTCGAAGACTAGATGAAGCACCATTTTCAAATGACACCAAAGCCACTATATAAGAATATATGTTGAATAATGATATGTACTATGAGGAAAAGTACACGAAAAAACAGTTACTAGAAGTTTTACGCAGTTATTCGATGAAAAAGAAATATTTTTAAGATTCATTGGCTGAAAGCTTGGGACATACGGTGCTTATCACTGTATGTTTAACCCAATTGGCAATTGGCATCAGTTCAAGTCAGCAGTTCGAAGAAATAATACTTCTCCAACCTTAAGTTCAACTGTGGTAGCTCTTATCCAAACAGAAACTGCAAACATTCCTGATAGCAGCTGCGCCAAGTGTGTTTTCCATATTAAAAAGGTGGAAAAGTCATATATGGATTTAGAGAAAATTCCCAAAGAAAAGTTTATTACCAATTTGGATGACGATAGTGAAAGTGAAACTGATCTTCGTGAGTAATTTTGTTTATAAATATCTTTTATTGAGAAACTGAATTCTTTTTGAAGTATAAAGTTTGATATTTTACATTAATTAGGTATATTGTATATTATCATATAATATAATATAATTATATATATATATATATATGAATATCATATATTATATATAAATGAACAATTCTCAATTATATTCAATCGATTTTTAAATAATTATCCTTACCCAATATCATTTTACCTACCTATAAAACAAAATTCAATGGCTAGGGCAGGTACAACTCTGCGTAGAATCCACCGCTTGCTGATATCTCAAGTGGTTGGTGATTTACGACCTTCTTAGATTTCTGGTTCTACCTTACCTTAGATGATGATTTCCGTACTTTTGTTAGACAAACTTGAAAATGAAGGTTACGTTGAGGAGGCATTGCCATTATATCCAGATAGACAATTCATTGAACATTTCAGGTGAGTGGCAAAATGCATGTACAATGATTACCTTAGGAAATATTTGTGCTCTGTACAACATGTTGAAAATCTAGCTACAAATGCTAGGATGGAATATATTCACCAATAATCTTTCCTGAAATGCTCATATTATATATATTACAGTATTTTTTTCTTTTCAGGGTTTCTAGAGATATTGTCAATAGACTCAAACGACAGTTCGAAGCTATCGGAATATTATTCCAAAAAAGTTGCATTCTTTAAACGAATCGACAGTGAGAAATGTATTTTGGTCTTTTATGGTTTGCCAGCAATGAGTCAACTTCATTTAGAGATGTGCAGAGTGTTCATCGAACATACTATAGGGCTTTTTTGTGATGTTATTTCGTCAACTGAAGCATCTAAAGAGCAGAAAAATTTAATTTCTTTGCCACTTTGCAAGAGCGTGCTACGTCTCACATGATATGTGCATGGACGATCTGATTTTCAATGAATTACACCAGAACATAAATGAAGAAAAAATTGGAAATGAAACCGATGATAATGATGGAAATGAGAGGAATTAAGTAGGTTTGAATTATAGAAATTATGTAGCTGCCATATTTGATATTTGACCCTTGTTCAATTTTGATAACATTGAATGTGTTTGGTAATCTTTCAATTTTATTTTTTTGCATAATTCCTATTTAAAATGTGATTTTTTTATATATACTTCAATAAAATGTTATATTTTGATTTTTATTTTATTATAATATCTGTACTATTAGAGTAGAAGTAAATAGACTTCATACCTGAAGTAGATATGATAAATATTAAAAACCAAAAGGTTTTTTAACAAAATCTCAAAATAATATTTAAATACATTTGTTTTATGTTTGAGATAGAATAAATAAATACAAAATACATTTATACCTAATAACACAATAATTCAGTAAGGTTCAAAAAGTGTACACAGTTGCGCAAATTGGTCTTGTGAAACTGGATATATCATTCAACTTCTACATTATTCTGATTATGAAGACAGTGTCCTGTACAACAAAAAGTTGTGGAAACAAATCTGAAGCTTTGAATTAAATGGAACATTGAAAATTGTTAGCACTGATACAAAAAGTAGAAAATATTCAATAAAACAACAAAAAAGTTAATAATAAAAAACTTGTTCAAAGATATGAAAAACTATTCGGATGACACTTAAAAAGCTAAGGTCCCCGTCTTCTTAACTCACAGAAGTCTCTGACTTCCGAGGGTTGCTTTGCAACTAAGTTGGCTGTTAAAAACATTTTTAAACAATTTTTTTAAACAAACTATATGACTAGGAAATAAAAATATAAATACAGATTAAAAAACCTCAATTACACAACAAAAAATGAATCCTGAAATAAATCTCATATGTATATATTCTGACTAGCATAAAATATAGAAAAATATGGAAACAAAACGAATAATGAACTTCAATAAAACAAAAAGGAAGGAACCCTGGAACAAAATCATATCTAAAGATATGACTAGCTTAACACGCAATAATTATTTATTCTGAACATCTTTATTTTGGCTTGATTTCGAAAGTTGAATGTACTCCCCGAGTAAATCATTGTGCCTTTGTTTTTTTTCTAGCCTTTTTTGCAATATGTAGCTTTTTCGTCTCCCTTTTGTATCTTCTGTCATGAAAAGACCTCATATCATTTTTAAGCTCTACCAAAATTTCATTACGTTTCTGGTATGTGCAGCCAGGAGCACGCTCACGTTTCACTTGCGATCTTGTTTGTCCTTGTTTGTGGGGGATTTAGTAACAATGAGGAACTGGAGGGCTCATCAATGAATATTTGTTCCTCATTTCCGGGAATTGATATGCAGGGGACCACAGTAGAACTTGAAGGTTCTGGTGGTGTTTCCCTAAAAATTGCATCACTTGATAGGAGCAGTGGCGGATTTACAGATTTGCCGCCCGTAGGCTATTATTCAATTTTTGCTGCCTCTAAATTTTCATACCTTAGTCCAATATAATATTAATTTTCTATCAATAAAATTCCAACTTTATGATTTGTGCTCCATCATCCTCGTTACATCAACTTTTCCCGTATGGTTAGTATCATTGAGAACTATGGTACCGTGTTAGATCCTTGATTATTTTTACAGCAAAGAATTACCAAAAAACATTATTTTAAGTTTTAAGCAAAAAATGTCTCAATCATGTACCACTTTTAAAGTAAGGTAAGGTATGTCTTGAAACTATACAATACTTACATAATATGAATAAGGCTTACATAAAAAATATACATTTGGCGAACGTTGATAAGTATTTATTATTACACTCATAGTTCAAAAACAATACAATAAATATATCTTTTGGCATTTTCTGAAAAAGTTGGCTTTGTGAAAAAGTTAACAAATGTACTAATGTAAATATTCAATTAAAATAATTCGTGTACGACATGAGCGCTTAAGGCATGCTCATTTGGATTTTCCAAACTTTTTCTTACTACAAATAAAATAATTAACTGATGGAATGTATCAATTTCCTAATCAGCAAATTGTCTAACTTCATATTTTGTGGAGGGAATTTTTTTATTGTCAAGTCGCAGTCGATCAAATATCAGTTATTTGATTAATTTAAACCAAAAGACTATATCTCTAGAAGATATTGAACTAGTTTTTTATTCAATGAAAATTAGTCAATTTTAGTCAGTATTTTTTACGCATAAAGAAATAACTTTCTGAAATTGAATTTGACAATTTGCAAACTTGCTGCAGCAATCTAAGACCATCGATATTATATCAAGATTGATTTGTGTAAGGAGATCTCATAATTATTAGGTACACGGAGAAAAAATTATAACAGTTATCAGTGAAGAAAATATGTAAAAATAAAAAATAAACGATTTTTGTTAAATATTTTAATTTTTCTCCAATTTTCGAAATTCGTATTTTGTATGTGTATGATAATTTTTTTTCAAATTTGTTAATCGAAATAAAAAATTTATGAACTAAATTTGCCGCCCCTTAAAATTCGCCGCCCTAGGCTCCAGCCTACTCAGCCTGCTGATAAATCCGCCACTGGATAGGAGTACTGCCGGTCGGATACTTTCCTTCCTTTAAAAAATTTCGTCCATTTCGCATTAAAATTCAAAGCTTTTCATTTTCCCTCTGCATGTTTTGCTGTTATTGTCAACAACCTTTTTGTTTGTCCTCTCTAAAACTTTGAAACGATTTTCGTATTTATTGGAAGAAATTGTGATTTTACATTGATTAGACATTTCTCTTCCAACCAATTCCCATGATTTCTTCATAGAATTCACCTCGAAGGTATCTACTTTTTTTATGTGATTTGTACAGCTCAAGGAGCTTCCAGAGTTCTTAACCATGTGAAATATTCATTCTCCATTCTGGGGAAAATCATTTTATTTTTGAAAACAGATGAATTTGTCCATACTGAAATCTGAATAAAAAAATTGGCATCTGATATAAGGCACCATTATAACATGTACTCTCCTCCACCTGAATTTTTTTAATAAAGATTGAAAAAAATATTGGTTGGTTTTTCAATATTACAATTAATTGGGATATGTTATTGTTATTATCTCCTGTTCTCTTCTATATCTCTCACTTATTCTGCGCAGTTCAAAAACGATTCTTGAAACGTTCTGAAATTGAAGGAGAGTAATATCAATTGCTGATGGTAATCGCAAATCAATTTCCCAAATTTTACATTCAATTACGTCACGCAAATTCCGCAGTTTTATAGCACCCTCTCCCTACCCAAACGACAAAATTATTTCGATTCTCTTGCCGACTACGTATAATAATATCACAGGTGCTTTTATTCGAATTCAAGATTAATTTGAAATATTTTTTAAATTCTCAAACTATTCTTGACCAAGAATGATTTGAGCACGTGCAATATCCGGTGAGGAAATTTCTCAGGGAAATTTATAAATGATATTGAAGAACAAATCTTTTTTTTAAATCATTTGAATCGAAAGTGCAAAGAAGGCAAATACTGATTTGTTCAGAGAATTATTTGATTTGTCGTCAGTTATTCAATCGACGGGAACCCATTGAATCTATTATATTTCAAAATCATAATAGCCAGATCCAAAGAATAGTCCCCAAAAAACCTAAAGGCGGCCACCTATTGTAATTTAGTTCAGTCGATTTTCATATAATTAAATGAATGATTAAATCCTCCTCAAAAAGATCAGATGATGATTTTAGTTTATTTCAAGTGTTCTCCATTTTTCATCTCCAATTCACATTCGCTTACTTTACGGAAAAAAAATATTGGATCACCCTGTACATTGTAGGACGCCCAATATATTTACCGCGATGATGAGGACCATTAAAGTGGAACATTGCTCATAGCATTCGTAAATATAGGGGTTTATATCATTCTCTGGGAAAAAACACTGACATTGCATGATGGTTCCTGTAGAATTATAAGAGATATGTTCCTTTACTTTCAGAAGATTGAATATAATACCTGTCAATATACTCAATTGTAATTGTTCATAATAATAGTGAGTTATTTATAAATAAACACATTCCGAAGATATGTTCAGTTGTTCGCATAAATATTCAATTATACAATAATATCAGAATCGATGCATTTTCCACAATAGCTAACTATTTAATGAAGTATGTTTGACATCACTTTGCATCTATATCATAGCATTTATCTCGCATTTTTTTTCCAGTCAGAGGACTTGAAGTAATCGAAAGTCAACTTTCAATTATTTTCAAACGCAATAAATCGTAACTGAATACAGAAACAAGTAACCATGATAACAGAGGATTTACGTATATTTTCACAAATTCCGCTTAAGAAGTGATACCGACGTACAAGTTTATCCTCATTGCTAATTTACATACCATGTACATGTGTTGATTATCGTAGTTAAGTGATCGTTACTAATTATTCTCGATGCTGAAACAACTAGTATTGATGAGTTAACGTGACGAATCATCAACGATTTTTTTAAAATAATCTCTAGAAACGTTATGAGAAACTTCAGTAATCTTGCCAACTACTGTTTTCCAGTACATGCTATTTGGAATAAAAGCGATTTCAATTGCGTTGGAATGCGGTATCACAAAAGTGAGAAATACTGACAAAAAAATTACTGTTACTTAGCATTTGATATGAAAAATTTCAAAAATCAGTTCATATTGTTTTTTCTGAAAAAATATTATTAATCTATACTAACATTCAATCCATCCCCATTTGGGGGTAGTTTGTGATTTTTCTAATAACTCCGCAGACCGGGGATTTCCAGCTAAGATATTCCTTTGAAACGCTGGAATATAGATTCCACAAAAAATATTTTTGTGTCACCATAAAAAAATTCCCGGTAGTTTATACCTGTGATTTTTAGAGAAACTTTTCTGACCGAGGGTTTCTGGTGAATATATTCCATTGAATCGGTAGAAGATGATTGCAAAAATCATATTATTTGTGCCACCATAAAAAAATTCCAATCAGTCCCTTCATGGGGGTAGTTTATACTGGAGATTTTTGAACGAACTTTGCTTACCGGGGGATCCAATGAATATATTTTATTGAAACGCAGGAATATAATGGCACAAAACATATTATTCGTGCCACTATAGGAAAAATTCACATCAGCTCCCTTGTAAGCCTAGTTTATACTTGCAATTTTTCGAAAAATTGCTGACCGAGAAAACAAATATTAAAAAATTAACCTTATAATAAACAATTCAGTCTCATAATGCAAATTAAATTTAAATATTTTGTTTTGTCATGGCAATCCTCGATGGGATAGAAATGGATCAAAATCAGCTTCCTTAATTAACAATAATGTGAGGTTATTTTTCGAAAAGTATCACTCACCTGGATTTTTGTTATTGAAACGGTAGAAAATGATTGCACATAACGTACTTTTTGCACGATCATAGGAATAATACTTATCAGCTCTCTCATAAGGGTAATTAATACTTACGGGTTTTCGAAGAACTTGGCTGACCGGAGGTATTTAGTGAAGATATATCAATGAAACGCTGGAATATGATTGCACGAAATATATTATTTGCGCCACCATAGAGAAAATTCGCATTAGTCCCATCATAATGTTTTTTTGAATATTGATAAAATTGAGATTGTACTGGTCAATTCTTACATATATATATATATATATATATATATATATATATTATATATTATATATATATATATATATATATATATATTTATATATATATATATATATATATATGTATATATATATAAAAAGGTTAATGCAATTGTCAATGCAATAAACATTTAAATAATGTGGAATGTTTAATTGCTTCTGTGGTGAATGTACAAAAAAAAGTACATTACTTGCGATAGATATTCAAATCCAAAGTGATGAAAACAAACAGACCTCGTTATATCCAAACTGGTCAGAACTAGTAGATGAGGTCAATACAGCTTTGAGGCACTTATCGAATCACAACCATCACAAAAACACACAGTATTGATTAAACTGTTTTCAAAATGGTATCGGCCATCATTGTGACCTAGTGTGATTGAGAATAACATGTGAACACTGTTGCCAACAAGTGTTTTCCTGATTCTCTGGTTCTCACCACTGAACACCAAACTGTTCCGTACGTATTTTGAAGAGAAATCACTCGTCGCATTCATGAATGGAGTAGATTTCAATTCTGGTTGGTTTCTGGAGTCGATAATCACGAGTCAGGGAAAATACTTAGGCAGTAGGCTTTGTACAAAGGGCATCAAAATTTCTGTCAACAGTTCCATTGGAATATTGAGAAAATTGGAAACAAATTTGGGACATTTGAAAACTTGCCATAATTTCATTGAAAATTTAGGTGTGGGGGATCAGCGGTTGGCTGCTAAAAAAAATCTAAAGAGCCGAGTCATTTGAGAAGATTTGAAATCGACGTTCCGGGGACGAGTTCGTATAGGGGTAATCATAAATTTGAGACATAAAGATACAGTTAAATTTTTCAAAGACGCCTTCAGCCTTCTTGAACGTAGAATCAATAACATTTTGAAAAAATTACCCATGCTGAAGGTAAATACTTTTTTTTCCGGGAATTCGTTAAAATGGACTTGGGCGGAGAGAAACTTGACTTGAAATATGTCAAAACTTAAAACCAAGTGATTGATAGGGGAACAGATTCACAGGGGTAGTTCAAAGAATTTGTTGAAGATTAATTGGGCAATGAATTGGCGAAATTTTCTGGGTGGGCATTACAAAAAAACCGTAAATTGAGAAGTAAATATTAATCAATCAGGTTTGGGCCTGTTGAAGAAATACAGAAGGTACATCAAAATACCTCCATTGGTCGACCGTACTGAATTTGGAGGGGTTGGAATTTCCCATCTAAATGCACATCTAAAATAAGTAAACGCTTTGTAGAAAGGCTAATTTTCAGAATTATATCGCGATATTGAGGCTCCAAAATATCTATTAATATTTTATTTTTCCAATAGCATGATTATTAGTGGTACGCTTTGGCTTTAAAATATAGTCGACGAGTTTTACATATTTACAGGTTTATGTTTTGTGATTTGTTTATATTATTGAATTTGAAATAAGGAACATGAAATTACTTATTATCCATATACAATTATAAAGGACCCGGTATATCATCGGTGATGACCTTTTCCAATCCTGATGATCTAATTAGAAGTTTTAATCCTTATATTAGTGGCACACAGTTATCTAATTCATCGCCGATGATATAATGGATCCTTGTTTCCTTGATTCTATGTTTCTTATTTCAGATTCAATAATATGAGCGAATCACATAACATAAACCTGTAGCAGGTATGTAAAACGCTTCGTCTGCATCTTGAAGCCAAAGCTTACCACTAATGAATAATGCAATTCTAAAAAATGGAATTGTAGATCTCTTCGAATCAATTTGGAGCCTCAATATCGCAATATAATTATGGAAATTAGCCATTCTACAAAAAATATTTGATATTATTTTAATATCTATAGTACGAAAACGCGCGAAGCGTTTACCCATTTCAGATATGCACAGTCTTTTCCTGACTCGTGATTAGCGACAGAAACCAACCATAATTGAAATTTACTACTTCATTCATAAATACGACGAGTGATTCCTCTTGTCTTCCACTCTTCAAAATACGCGCGGAACAGTTCCATGTTTAGTTGTAAGAACCAGACAATCTTGGAAACAGTAGTTGGCAACAGTGTTCATATCTCAATCACACTAGGTCACAATGACGGCCGATACTATTTTGAAAATAGTTCAATACTGTGTCTTTTATGTGTGTTTTTGTGATAATTGTGATTCGATAAGTGCCTCAAAGCTGTATTGACCTCATCTACTAGTTTTGACTTTCTCTACCAGTTTGGATATAAGAGGTTCGTTTGTTTTCATGACTTTGAAATTGAATATATATCTATTGAATATATATCGCACTTTTTGTACATTTACCGCATCATTGAAAATGTTGATCGCGTTAACTCAAAGCTCTGATCAAGACAGTTGAGGTTAGGCGAGCGGCGCTTCCCAAATTTTTGTCGAAGTCTACAAAGAACAAAACATTTTTTCAGTTTTCTTTTACGAATTTTCAACCACTGTTATTCGTTATAAAATGGCATTATACACTCGTTATTCACGGGTGTACAAGAGGTTAGGTTAGCTTAGGTTAGGTATATTATTTTCTTTGCGGAATCTGCTCAATTTGTGTATGTGTATGTATATATTGGAATTCTTCCTCTATAATTTTTTTAAGTTTATTAATCATGAGACTGAATTGTTCATTTAAGGGGATTATTCTCTAATATTTGGTACCTCGGTCAGCAGTTCTTCTAAAAAAGTGTAAAATACTCTTACACTCTTACAGGGTAGATGATGTGAATTTTTCCTATAGTCGCACGAATTATATGTTTTGTGTTATCATATTCTAGCGTTTTAATAACATATATTCATTGGATACCACCGGTCGGCAGAGTTCTCCCAAAAATCTCAAGTATAAACTACCCCCATGAGGGGACTGATTGGATTATTTTTATGGCGTCAGAAATAATATAATTTATGCAAATATTTTCTACCATTCCAATGAAATATTTTCACCGAAAACACTCGGTCAACAAAGTTTTTCGAAAAATTGCAGGTATAAACTAACTGGGGTTGATTTGATTTTTTTGTGGTGACACAAGAAATACATTCCAGCGTTTCAATGGAATATCTTAGGTGAATCGCAAGTACAAACTATCCCTAAATGGGGGTGCAATGAATTTTTCAATATGGTGGCTCGAAGGAACTCCTTCATAGATGTCAATTTCATATTATGATCTTGATAATCGCATTACAAGTTATTATATCAAAATCGCTTATTACATGACACGAAATGGAAAATTTCGATCGTGGTCGCGAAGAATTAATCTTGAATACTTAAGGAGTAACATATTGAAAGTTCTGAGGATGCCTAGAAACCCCTTTATATCTGTGCCTAGTTTTTTGTATAGTTCTTTCAATTCCACCAAATATGTTTAGTAGTTTGATAATTCAGTCATTTGGTGCACAAAGAAGAGGTAACCTGGAAAGTTCTCCGGGAGTTTTGAAAATTGGGGATTTTGTAGATTTCGACATGCTCTTTCCGAATTTCAACTTTGCCACCTCGTATTTTTGCCGCTCGCGCCACCATATTGGAAAAATGGCGCCTAAAAACAGTTTTTTGATGATATCCACTTTCCGACTCATTTGATGACGAAAATGGTAATGTAATAAATTGAACTAGTGAAAATTTCCTATAATATATGTGGTGATCTGTTTTTGTAAAATGAATAGTTTTAGCGTACGAACGGCGCAAAGTCTACTCCAACACTAATGTTGGGCAGAAAACTCATTTCCACACCACCATGAGGTAGAGTAAGTGGTGCGTTTTTTTTATTGTAGTATCCCCAGTAGGCCTAATCCACACGCAATACACTATTACAAAATTTAATGCATTCTCCTTCGCTATTCGTTATTGTTGCGAGTTCCTTTTTATGTTTCGAGAGTTGCTTACATGGGGTTATTTCAGTCTAAGATGTCATACGGATTGGTTTTCTGGGCACTTTCAACTGATTGGGAAAGGATATCTATTCTACAAAAAACGGCTATTAGAATACTGGGAAGGGCAAAACGGACTGACAGCTGTAGACATCTATTTAAATATTTAATATATTAACCATTGCGGCTCTTTACATATTTCAATGTCTCGTCTATATCAAAAAACAAAATAACACCCCTAAAATTAATCGAAACCACAAATATCTGACCAGATATGGCCACAATCTTCTTATGCCACAGCATCGACTGGCAATTACTCATAAAAGCTTCCTTACTGTGGCGATAAGGCTCTTCAACCATCTACCACCATATATGAGGAATTTACATATGAATGAATTCAAAAAAAGTATAAACGGGCTGCTGGTTGATCTCTGCCCTTATGACGTTAATGAATTTCTCAACTGCAAGTTTTAATACTTTGCCTTTTTAATGTGTCTGTTTTGTACTGTATTTACTTAGATCGACGGTGCTAAACCTATTGTACTGATAATAAGCAAATACATTGATTGATTTATTGATCGTCTTCAGTACCGATCGAAACGTCACAGATAGAAATGTCTTTCACATCATCCGCGATGGGATTGTCAGCTTCGTCGTAATTGTCTTCTTCCTCGATTTCATCATACGTTTGCTCGAGAACAGTCTCCGTTTGTTCCACTCCATCGCTATCTTGTGATGGAACTTGCGTATTATCACAGGTAACATTGCAATTGGTGCACTTTAATCCAGCCTTTCTGCATCCACAGGATCTCTGACATCGCTTTTTGCATTTACAAGAAATAAGTTTCAACACGGTTTCCGGAGCCGGGGGCTCGAGTGTTGCTTTTTTTCCATCACAATCGTTCTGCATTTTGTTCAACTCCATACCACTGCTGAACCTGGTGATAGGTTCGGGATAAATGCTGCTACTTCGGTAGGTGGTTTTCACGATGAGCGATAATTAGACGTTTCTGGCAAACCAGACAACGGATCAACCTAAAAATTTCACAGTATGCATGAATCAATATGATCTACACGCCTTGAATTTGAGACGATGCGGCGTTGCCGCTTCTACTATAAAGTAGCGGGTACTCTGATTTTCCAAATGGAACACCCATATCATATTATGATTTTTTATCACTTTGTCAACAACTTCATGTACTGTTTCCCTATACCTATCTGTTACCGTTTGGAACATATAAATCAATTTCGATTTTTTTTTTACCAAACATGTACTTTTATAAACGCTGATAATTTTGAAATCTCTGGTACTAAGACGATCATATTCGAAATGGAGTGGAGTGATACCATGAGGATCTTCACTTCAAGTAATATTTTTATTTGCCTCATACAGGGTCCTTAAAAAATGCAGATACTCTGTTCACATGAACAAATTAGTGGAAGTCAATTTTTCAAAATGGAATGCCCTGTATATTTCCACATTTTTCAGCTCTGTATTCAATTTTAGATAGACTTTGTCCAGATGATCCTATTTCGACCTCGAACCGTTTTCGAGTTAAACTGTTTCAAACAGAAAATGACGTGGTTTCCTTGTATTCATCACTTATTTTTGAAATTTAACATCTATTTTATACTACGTAAAATTTTTTTTTTCGATTTAGTTTTTTAACAGTCTCAAATCAGTCGATTCGAAATTGATATGTTCCTTAGAAAAAGTAACAATTTGTATGCATTGAGGTATTGACTGTCTCTATCGTAAAAAAATTGCAAATTAATATTTTTCAATAGTGTGCTTTGGAAAAATGAATGATCCAATTTTGAAACGTCAAACTTTCGTTGGTGGTTTTGACTGATTGTGATATCAATTATAATTGGAAAATGTCAAGATTAGGTAACAGTAATGAAGATTCCTTGAATGTATTAATAATTTATGGTGAGTGCAATAGAATTGCAAGTAGAACATGCCGAGTATTTCATGAAAGATATCCACAACTTCCGAAGCCGAATAATAATGTGATAAATCGACTACTGAAAACCTGTAGGTTGAATGGAACCTTTCGTCCAAAAATCATTCGTAGAAAGCCTGAAGTGGATGATGATGACAATGGCATAACTGTTTTGGGATTTTTTCATGCATTTCCAAATGCTTCTCTACACGAGGCTAAAAGGGGTATACCCTACGTGACAATTTATCGCATTCTTAATAAGCACAAATGGCATCCCTATAAATTATACTGTGTCCAACATCTGAAAGAGACTGATTCGCCTCGTAGAGTGGAATTCTTTGAATGGTTACTTGTCAAGACTCAAGAGGATGAACATTTCCTTGACAATATCATATGGACAGATGAGGCCAAGTTTGGAGTTTTCAATAGACACAACACTCATTATTGGGCGCCAGAAAATCCCCATGTCGTTCGCCAAAGGGGTTTTCAAGAAACATGGCAATTTAATGTATTTTGTGCCATAAAGAATGGGTCAAATTTCTATATCGAGTTTCATGATGATAATTTGATTGCAACAAAATATGAAGAAGTACTGAGAAATGGACTACAAATGATTTTAAATAATAGGCCAGGAAGGGAACGTGTATGGTACCAACCATAATTCTCGTTCAGTAAGCGAAGCTTTAACTGAAATCTCCGAAGTCAGATGGATTGGTAATAATGGACTTCTTCGTTGGCCTCCTAGAACACCAGATGGCAATCCATTAGATTATTTTGTGTAACAACAGTAACAACAATGAATGATATGAAATCGAGCGTTAGAACTGCTTTCAATAGTTCAACTCCAGACTCAATCAGAAGCGCTACACATGAAAATCTTTGAAAGAGATTAAATGTTTGTTTAAGTAGAGGTGGAGATGTGTTCGAACATATTCTGAAATACGCTGACAATTGAATTAACTTACTAATTCATGGAATTATTTTCAGTTCTTGTATCAGCGTTAATAAAACCATTGTTTGAGGAGAAAGAAGTTTCATTTGATGGTTGAAGAGTATTTTGGTAATTATTCATTCATTGTATTATCTGTGACTGATAAAGGACCATAGAACGGAGTCTAATAAATTTCAAAAATAAGTGATGGATACAAGGAAACCACGTCAGTTCCTGTTTGAAACAGTTTATCTCGAAAACGGTTTGAAATCGAAATATGATTATCTGAACAAAGTCAATCTGAAATTGGATGTGGAGCTCAAAAATGTGGAAATATACAGGGTGTTCCATTTAAAAAAATTGACTTCCACTCATTTTTTGATGTGAACAACCCAAGCAGCATTATAGTGACATAAACTGATACTGCAACTTCGACTCGGTGGTTATCACGTAATAACCACTAAATCTACCACTGTACAGTAAGGATACCTAAAATATTATATTTGTAAGGTTGTAGTCACGTAATTCCCATCTATGGTAGCCACTCCACAGTTCTATAACTTATTAGTGTCATTTAAGGTGTCTGAAACATTATGGCCACTTAGCAAATCACTTTGAAAGTTTTTAAATTTGAAGGTGAAAATAACCGTTGCAGTAACCATCCTGTACCACTAAAATATCACTCAGAAGTCACAGTCACTTTCAAGAGAGTTTGATAGTTTCGGTGACGTTTTGGTAACTTCCATAAAACCTTCAATGTGGCAGGCAGATGATTGATAGCCACAGTACGCATTCAATAAAAGTCACTACAAGTTACAATAACCTTCAAAATTCACCATTCCGCCCGATGATGAAAGCTAACTTAAGTTTTCTCAAATTCTTTTATTGTGGCATACAAAAAGTAGTTCAACCTGTTACGTGAAACATGAATGATATTTATTCAAATGAAATGGGTTATGCGTTTTTAATAGACAATTCTCTTTGATTTTGAAGTGACCGTGGATTGGTCCGTGCGATGACGAAAACTAACCTAACTTTTCTCAAATTATTTTATTGTGGCTTACAAAAAGTTCGTTTTACCTGTTACGTGAATGATATTCTTTCAAAATAAAATGGGTTATGCGTTTTCAATAGACAATATTTTTCTTGATTCTGTATGAAAAGGTTAATTTAAATAGATCGGATCTCTGACTTGTGCTCCTGCTTAATATTCATACCTTAATTGTTGATTCTGTTTGCATAAATGCCATCATTTTCTTTTCTTGTTAATTGATAATTGTTACTTGATAATTGTCGATTGGAGCTGCATAAATCCACTATACTTGCTACATGTCCTTTTTTAACAGTTAATAAACATGTACCAGCAATAACGAGGTTATAACTTTGAAGTGGCAGATTATAATAGCCCGACGTGTTCGCCCCTTTCGAAGATATAAGACCTATTGTAATTATTAGGTTATATCTGTGAAGTGGTGAGTCATGGGCCTGCCACGTTGGTGCCACTTTCCAGTGGTGGAGAAGTTAATAATTTAGTTCCTCTGGGCACTTTATGATGGCAGGAGCTTTAGAGTGGTATATTTACACTTTCTGACACTTCAAAGTTATATTTTCCAAAAGCCGCCATATTTACAAGAATATGCTGGGTCGCTTTTATTGGAGAGATTATCGAAATATTCAATAAAGATTTATTTGTCGTCAGCACTGCATCAAACGTAGTAATTTATTACGTAAGTATTTGATTCAACGAACCAATATTGATGAAACAATGTTTGAGTGATTCAAGTTCATCATTTCAGAGGCGAGTTATTTCCAAAATCATAATGTTTTCCTCAAATAGAGAGTATTCAGAATTCGCGTGCTCACAATCGAGCTACAACACCCATATTTCACATACAACTTTCAATCGTTTTAATTTTATCCCGATCAGAAGTATCCAAATTCAATATACATACTGACGCGTTTGTATGTTTATATGTTACATATTTTTATAGTTGATCGAGTATTAGAAATGAATCAGGCAAAATGGAAGAATGAGGAACATTTATCATAAAAATATGTTGCTGAATAGATATTGATCTACATATTATTTACACAAACGCGTCAGTTGATTAACTTGTCCAGTGTCGGCCACTACATATCCACGTTTTTGCCAGGTGACCACAACGTGGTTGGAATCTGGCTATCTGAGATGCAGGAACGTAGATCGAAACGTAGCAGCCACCAAAAAAGTGTTCCCCATTTTGGTAGCCGCCGCGTGATAGAACCGTGTATATTATGTGGCAGTGGTTATGGTCAAACACCTCAAGGTTTTCCAGAATTGTGGCCGCTACGTTCCCTCCACTAAAAATGCTACTTGGGAAAGTATCTGCATTTTTTAAAGACCCTGTATGGGGCAAATAAAATATGACTCGAAGTGAAGATCCTCATGGTATGACTCCACTCAATTTCAAATTTGATCATCTTAGTACCCGAGAGTTCAAGATAATCAGCGTTTATAATAGCACATGTTTGGTAAAAAAATAATCGAAATTAATTTATATCTTCTAAGCGGTAACAGATAGGTTTAGGAACATAACACATGAAGTTGTTGACAAAGTGATAATAAATCATAATATTATATTATATACAGGGTGTTCCATTTGAAAAATCGCCGCATCGTCGGAAATTTTAGGCGTGTAGGTCATATTAATTTATGCATTCTGTAGAATTTTCAGGTTGATCCGTTGTCTGGTTTGCCAGAAACGTCTAATTAACGCTCATCGTGAAAATCCCTGTATATCTATAGTTGTTTAACGACATACTTTTCACGCCACTGTAACAACCAAACGACTCTATGCAATAAGTATCCTCCGTCGATGAGATACATCGCGTCTCCAAATTTCATATCTCCAGAATATTTCTCAAATGCCTTATACATAGAAGAGTTAACACATTTGCGCATGCCTTCGTCATTGAAAAGGGATAACGGAAACGGCTATGGTACAACATCAGCACTCTTCAATGATGGAAAAATAAAATGTGTTAATGTATTCCGAGAAAACCCAGAATTAAATGAGGTTGTCCATGGATTCAAAAACCCAAATGCTGATCCAGAGATCATTGCCAAAACTGGAGAACGATCCCTTCTTGGATTATACAACTATAGATATGTACGCTTCACAAAATCAGCATAAAATAAATTCAATATTGCATGGCCACCACCGACAGAACCTATCACCAGGTTCAGCGGTGGTATGGAGTTGAACGAAATGCAGAACGTTGGGGATGGAAAAGGAGCAAGAATGGGCTGATTCCTGTCACCACACTCAGCCCCCAGCTCCGGAAACCTTGTTGAAACTTATTCCTTGCAAATGCAAGTAGAGATGTCAGAGAGCCTGTAGATGCAGAGAGGCTGGATTGAAGTGCTCCTTTATATGCACGAATTGCAATAGTACCTGTGATAATTCGCAAATTCCATCACAAAATAGCGATGAAGTAGAGGAAGAAACGGAGATTGTTCTCGAGCAAACGCATGATGAATTCGAGACAGGAGAGGATTACAACGAAGCTGATAATCCCATTGCGAAAAATGTGGATGGAATTTCTATCTGTGACGTTTCGATCGGTACTGAAGATGATAAACTCGCAACACCTGATCAATCAAGAATAGCAAAGCGAAGGAGAATGCACTGAATTTTGTAATAATGCATTGCGTATGAATTAGCCCTTCTGAGGATACCACGATAAAAAAAACGCGCCCTTACTCTACCTGATGGTGGTGTTGGAATGAGTTTTTTGGCCAAATCTCGTGTTGGAGTAGACTTTGCGCCGCTCGTACGCTAAAACTATTCATTTTACAAAAAAAAGTGATAACATCAATTACAGAGAATTTTCTCTGGTTCAATTTATTACATAACTATTTTTATCGTAAAATGAGTCAGAAAGAAGATACTATCAAAAAACTGTTTTTAAGCGCCATTTATCAAATATGGCGGCGTTAGATTTGAAAATTCAAGGTGGCAAAGAAGAAATTCGGAATGAGCATGTCGAAATCTATGATATCATCAATTCTCAAAACTCCCGGAAAATTTTCCAGGTAAAAGTACCAAATGACCGAGTTATGATCACAGGCTGGAAAAAGTAATCTACACATTGAACAATACGGTCTTTTTTCGCATATGAGAAATAATTAATGGAATGGAACCCATAGTGAGCGAGTCACGTTTGCATTTGACCGCTTTTCAAAAATGATAAGACTTCTCGAATTTGTGCGGAAGCATAATTCATTTGACATGTATACAATTCAGACCAGTAATGTTCAGTGAAACCAATCGTCAAGGTAACTTACTCTAATTGGGTTAATGGGTAATCAGATTAAGCACCAAGAAGTCACATCGAATACTTGTACATATTTAGGGGACAATTAGAAGTTTACCGGCTCCGCGTGTAATCTATTTATGGTATGTTTGAAACATGCGGATCATTCCTAACGATGCAATCGGAAGACAAAAGTGGAAGTGAAATTACGAAAGTTTGCAGGGTCGGGTCAAGTCCAGTTTTTTTAAGTAGTCGAAAAAGAGGCGATATAGTGATATTAATAATAATGATAAATTATTTTCAATATAAATGGTTCACCATAAAAAAAATCAAAAACTATAAATATATTAACTGATGGAGTTTTATCATTAGTTTTTATTGTTATCACTATTAAATCGAATGAAATACTGGAGATTAACGAAGTTTCGTTGAATTACAACCGCACTCAACTCACAAGAAACAAAACACTATATTCAGGCTATCTATGTCAATAGATGGCGCTTTGTTGCCTTATTTAGAAATAATCAAATAGATTAATTATTTCAACATTAACATTATTAGTAAATACACAGTGCAAAATTTATTTTCATCGGTCCATATTTTCTGCTCCGCGACAAGATGGTCCAGTTCACCTTCATTTTTTGGAAAATTATTTTGAATCAGTGTTAGTTGATATGCCTATACCCAACTAACATTATAGGAAAATTATACCAAGCAGTGGGGTAAAACGGCTCCAAGAAGTCCGAATGTACCCATTTCTAACCAAATATTTCACCTTCAAGTACTAACTAACTCCAAAGCTATAATTGGAGTTATAAAAACCATAATTGAGACCACCAAATCTCCTTCAAAAACAAAAAACTTAATAGGCGTAGTGCGTAGTATGGAATTACTTGTTATGGACTTCAAATATACCTTCACAGCCTCATGGGTTAAAAGAGTTATTTACTAGGTTAAATTTTACCTAAAGGTAACCAGCAAAATGTGTTCAAAATACTTGGAACTCTCAGGAAAAACCTTCTGGTGAATATTTACCTAATTATTACCTCATGTGTGTTCATACAGTCAGGGAATTGACAAGTCAGTAAACAGGTCTACTATATATTCTTCATTACCTATTTTGGCACCATTTGAGTTAAAGGAGTTGCCTGGACATTTCTTGACCTAGTTTATACCTACTGCTCTACAATGAGGGCGAGATTACCACAATATTTGTCTAATCAGACTAAATGTCTACAACGAAGTCAAAGTTACCTAAAATAAAATCCTCAAAGTAACTCAGTCTATCATCAGAAAATAAAGACCAAGTCGATTCAGATGAGGATGACATGATACAATTTACTTCCTTCAATTTTTTTATTGTGCCCTAAATTTTAGAAATCTATAAAATGCCGAGCAAAAATTCGAATAGAGTTACTAAACCATACAGGTATACCACCAACTATTATCGATTAGCTGCCAGAATGAGAACAAATGAAAATATAATCCGAAACCATCTTTCCGATGTCCAGAGATCAGAGCCATCATTAATGTAGAGTGTGAAATTGCTTTTGCTGATGATGATACCGGGAAAAAATATGGATCAGAAGACGATGAGTTCAATGGGAATAAGGCACAAAGCTTGGAAGATAACCTCTCATTGTTAGAGGAGCTCATTGGGCCTTGTCGCATAAAGTATCCATACAAGCAGTTGGTGACCTACTAAAAATATTAATAATGCATGGAAAAGTCTAAATTACCAAAAGATGGTAGAACACTCTCCTTTTTGTTCCCACTTATGTGGTACATAGGAATATTCAACTATGAGTTGCTTTTTATGACGGCATCCATTATTGAAATAAAAACATGAAAGCGTAAACCTCAAACTTTGGTTAGGTCTCAGGTCATGTCGGTAAGAGATACTGAACAATGAATGGGCTGCGTTCAGAAAGCTACGTCTGTCGCCAGCATTAAACTACAGCCGCGACGTTTTCAATGATGCAGCGACAAAATGAAATTCACGGAAGTTCATCCTCTTGAAGTAAATGGATTGAAAACGCAAAGAAATCAAATCGAATAGAAAATTTATTTTAACAGAAATAAGAGATTGATGTGTTGAAATGATGAGTTTCCATGGCTTCGAAAATTTCAAAACCAATCATTGTGGCTTCCGGAAAAGCCAAAATCAAGCAAATCATAATTGGTCGATTTTTTAATGGTATTTACAGTTGGCTGATAAATTGTATATTTCCGGGCACCGCATGCGGAACGCAGAAATGTCAAATCAAAATTATTCAGCCAATCACAACACACCATTTTATATTTAACATGTTATGATTGGCTATTTCTCTTCGGAAAGAGATCCCCTCATTAGACCATAACATTAATCATGGTTTCTATTCTGGGAAGATGTGCACTGAAATATAAATATCGCGTACTATTATCAACATTACTGGTGGATTCGATATTTAATTTCAGAATAAACACTCTTTACAGGGTTTTTCAGTCTATATCCATTTCTCTGAGTAACTATAAGTTACTTGGCTTTACCATTAACATTAGCAAAACATATTGATTTTTTCACCCCGTATTGACATTTGAGTGTTTCTGCACAGAACATAGAATAAGTAAAATATAAATTTATTATGCACGATTTGCAATCCATCCAGAGAACGAAACGTATAGACATGCATGAAAAAACATCCAATAACATATATTGTATTTCATCACGTGACCACAATGTGAAAGGGTCTGAAATCCCAAGATAAGGAAAATGGACTTCAAAGTCAGGAATAAAGGTTACTTTCGACTTTGAACAAAGTCTATGTGTTCTCATAGTCAAAATTTTAAGGAATTTTGACATATAGGTCCCATATGGAACCTACGCCATATTTTTCGGTTTGAACCCTTTCCGCCATTGTAAAAATAATATATAATTTTCTCGAATCGACCACATTTTAATGATTGGTAGTCAGAAATTAGGTGAATTTGATATGTATACACATACTTCGTCTATAAAATCAGCTTTTGAAGTGTTTGATGAAAGAAGTTGTGAAAGTAGACATAAATTAATGGTTTTTTTTTAATACAAATTTAATAATTTGATGGGCCCACTTGTTTTAGACGAGTGAAAATCAACATTATCACAGAAAAGTTTGTATCGCAAATAAAATCACGACTAGGTGTGAATGCGAAACCATCACTTATTGCATTATCTGCTATACGTTTATTGACAGTTTTTTCTTCATACGCCATGTTCATGTCAACTTCAACGCTTTCACGAATAAGCATGTAGGTTGAAATACACAATATACAGTAAAATTTTATCATCTTCTTCTAACCTGCCATGGTTTTTTGTTTGTTTCATTACAGTGTTTATAACCTGAAATAGGTAAAAATGACTACATTTTTACCATCAGTCGACTAGTCTGGAGGCAATTTTACCTATTTATGCCTTCAACTTATAAGGAAAAATGTCTTAATTTCCCAAATTTCGACTTCTGAATTACTACAATTTTTTTCCCCATAATGGTAAATTTAAGGTAATTATAACGTAATAATTACCTTCGCCAATTAGGGCGCTGACCTGTTCGAAGGTCGAAATGACGTAAATTTTACCTATAATGTTTGTTGGGTAGTTCATAGAGCAAACACTCCACCAGTCCGACGATGGCTGCACAACTATTTTCCAGAAACATCTCTTGGCTTGCGCGCTCTCCTGACTTAACACCAATGGATTTTTTTTGTATAGGAGTACAATGGAAACCAAAACTTATGCTGAGCCCACCAACGTCAGAAGTATTATTCAGTAATGGATTGTTAAAGCAGCATAAGAGATCACACCAGTAGAGTGCCGTGAAGCTAGAGAATATAGTGCTTCTAAAAAGTCCCTCCCCCTGTCTCATTTTAGGAACGATTATACATAAACAAGTGAAATTTGGAAACTGAATATTAAAGGTTGTGAACTTTTCTACTAGTGATGATAGATGACGAAATCGTCAAAGATGACGTCACAAGGCCATTCTGACCAATATTTTTAAATAGAACCCTCCGGCATGCGACACCTCTTTCAAAAGGTATCGAAAAAACCTATTCAATGATAGTAATTTTGTTTGTGTTTATGGCAGTTTTGGCAACTCGCTTTCAAAAAACGCAAAGCTGTGATGAATTAAATCAGTTAATACTAAAATTCCAAATTCAAGCTCCGCCTCTGGATAGTTGTCAAATGAGCTGACGTTTTTGATATTCTCCCTAATTCGACGTTTTTGTAGCTGTCCAAGTTTTTGTACATTTAATAATTTGTGTATTGTTGATCGAACGTTTAACTGTTTTAGCAGCTTTTGGTACTTTTAATATTTTTGTACATTTTGATAATTTGTTAAACTGTTGTGAGCCGAACGTTTTAAGTGCTTCAAGAAGCGAAATGGTACGTGCTTTAGGTGATAAAGTAGCAGCGATCCTAATTCTTGGTGAAACTGGACTAAATATTTATGCAGCAGAACGCATTTTTAATGAGAGGATTCCCGATCGCCCCGTTTCGAGGACTTATTTGAGGAAGCTTCTTCGTAAGTTTGAAACAACGGGTAGTATTAATGATGCGAAACGATCTGGCAGACCACAAATTTCTGATGAGAAAAAAATTGATATACTGGCAGAAGTAATAGTTAATCCTACTTCTTCAACAAATCATGTTGCAACTACCTGTGAAGTCAGTCGAAGTACAGTACACAGGGTGTTGGAAAAAAAACAAATTTCGACGGCGACGACCCAGACCGAGGAATAGAATTTTGTGAAAACATGGAAACTAAAATTAACCAACAGCCAGACTATGTCAAAACAATTTGTTTTATTGACGAAAGTACTTTCTATCTAAATGGAAATGTAAATACACAGAATGTGAGGTATTGGAGTGACGCAAATCCTCACCTGTTTCGTGAAACACATACCCAATTTCCCCAGAAGGTGAATGTTTGGGCAGGTATCCTGGGAAACCACATCGTTGGGCCTCTTTTTTTAAATACTAATTCAACTGGTGAGGTTTATCTGGAGCTGTTGCAAAACGCAATAGAACCGTTAATCCTTGAAATTTTGGAAGATAATCCAGATGCATTCGGCAATTTGGAAATAACATTCCAACAGGATGGTGCTCCTCCACACTATTACGGTGCAGTAAGACGGTATAGATGGATTGCACGAGGTTCAACGGAATGGCCAGCTCGATCACCGGACCTCACACCTTCGGATTTTTTTCTGTGGGGGTACCTTGAATCGAAGGTTAACGCCACTGAACCTGACAATATTGACGTTCTAAAACGTATTGTTGCAGAATGTGAGGCTGTTTCCGCAGACACATTTGCAAAAGTACGAGAAGAAATTAAAAATAGGATATTTTACTGTCAGGAAGTAAATGGAGGTCACTTCGAGCAATTTCTTTGAGTAAATACTGATTTTTAAATCTGTAATTAATATTATACTGAATGGAATTTAAATTTTAATGTTTACTAGTGAGCCATTAAAACTGCCATAAAGACAAACAAAATTGGTATCATTGAATAGGTTTTTTCAATACCTTTTGAAAGAGGTGTCGCTTGCCGTAGGGTTCCATTTGAAATTATTGGTCACAATGGCCTTGTGACGTTATCTTTGACGATTTCGTCATCTATCGATCATCACTAGTAGGGAAGTTTACAACCTTTAATATTTAGTTTCCAAATTTCACTTGTTTATGTCTAATCGTTCCAAAAATAAGAGGGGGGGGGAGGGGACTTTTGAGAAGCACTGTATGTCCGTAGTAATGTTCTGAATTGAAAGAGTTGGTGGTAACTTTGAGCAGTTTCAGTGAATTTTTCTAATAAAATGAAATAACAAATTTGTCCTAATATCAATTGGATAGTTGTTTCCTGTTACATGCAGGGAAACGGTTTTCAATGTTTTTCTTAAAAGCGAAGCGAGACTGGAAACAAATCAAGACACAAACAATTGTATTTTTGATTGCTCAATATAAGAAGAAAACGTACAAAAGACAGTGGCGTACAATGATTTGTCTTAATATCAATTAAAGTAACGTCTGGGACGCCAACAGAATTCATAATTTTATTCAATTACATTAAAAGAAGTCCCTTGTACCTCAAATAAGCATGCCAAGTTTTATCAAAATTTGCCAAAAAAATTGAGTAATTGAGAAAAAGAATTTAAAAAGTTCATAGGTATCTCAAAAACGAAGCAACATAGGACACATGCTTATAGGAAAAATATGTTATTTTTATCTAAAAAACATATCCCAAGCGTTTGTCGGTTCAACCCTGTCGCCCTATATATATATATATATATATATATATATATATATATATATATATTGTTATGTTAGGAAATGTTGTTAAATAATTAAACTTATAATTATCATTATTATTATTATTAGTTATTTGTATTATCATCGTTAATGCTATGTTATTTAACAATTTTCTCCACCTTTTCAATACTATAAAACCTTATACTATGCTCTAGTCGATACGTATGTATGAAGAGGGCATTCCTGAAGTAGTTCTGGTATCGAAATTATATATCCAATGATATATCTAATAAAAATCCACGATTAAACCATATCAAAATTGAAATTTATAGCAAACATTGAATCAAAGTAAGATCAACGTATAGATAAGTTTTGAACATCCTGTATGACAATTCACATCAACAGAAAACCCACCAATGGGATTCGAAAGTGTTTGTGTGGGAAAAGTGATGATATACAATGAAATGTAATGGCAGAAATTGAAAAAATATAATTTTATATGAATTTGTAAATAGTATGTAAGAGTTAGAATTAGATATCATTCATAAAATCATTATTATTAATTAGAACAGCCAATAATTCGGTGGGAAGTGATAAAAATTCGGAAATCTGTGAAAAAATTTAAATTTGTGAGTGTTGCTATGGATCAGGATAACAAGTTCTAGGAGGAGATTGAAAAAAGTTCAAAAGGTGAAGCCACGTTTAGAAAATTTTAAGACAAGCATTATAGAGAATACAAGAAAACCTATTATTAAAAATTACCGAACGGGAAAAATGATCGAAAAGCAGAACTGAAGAAGTAAATAGTTAATGAAAATTCCACCTACCTGGTCTAGAGGATAAATCTTGGAAGGATTGCAGGTGAGCTGTCATTGAGATCTCAGAAATACGTCTACCGGACTGGAAACTTCTATCCAGAGGCAGCAATAAGGATGTCCGAACTCACCAAAGTACAACTTTTCACAATAAACCAATAACTTTGAGTGCCTAAACTTTGTTTTGGGTTGAACTTTCATAAAATTCCATGCAAAATGACTGATAATAAGTTCAAACTTTCCTCATCAATCTTTCATTGTCACAAACATCCAAACTGCACTATTTTATATCATTATTTTGCTAGTATAAGGTAGCTATCGCAGATTGGGGTGTTCATAAGTTTTGATTTGAATAAAAACCAACAATTTTGAATATTCTCTGCAAAACTGGTGTTGATTTTTCAATTTATAACCTAACTTTTCTCCACTGAACAGCATTTATTATCGAATCGATAGTTGCCGTAGTTATCAATACACATAGATCGCAGGAATCGACTACTGGGAAGGAGTGACTCATGTTCATAGGCGTACCTGACTGAGGTGGGATGAGGTAAAGAAGGTTGAAAAAGAGAAAGGTAACACAACATAGCCGGTATTTCTTTATTTGTTATGATATGGATTCAGAAATTATAATCTATAAAATAAATTCTCAAAAATATATACAAATTTAAAATCCTATAAACAACCCAACATAACAATATATATATATATATATATATATATATATTGTTATGATGGGTTATTATAGGATTTTAAATTTGTATATATTTTTAAGAATTTATTTTATTCGGTTATATATATATATATATATATATATTTATATATATATATATATATATATATATATATATATTATATATATATATATATATATATATATATATATATATAATCGGAACCACAAATGTGCGGCTGGCTTCTATTTGTTGACCGCGTTGATTTGTCGTTTTCTACCAAGTGTTGTTCCTTGCACTTCTTCACCGTACTGATGAGGGACAAAAGCCCGAAACACGTGTCTACGGTTAACTCTTCTCTTTGAGGGATATGTCCATTGAATTTCTTACATTTTGTTCAACAGTCCCCTCGATATTCCTACGTTTCATATATATATATATATATATATATATATATATATATATATATATTTTTTTTTTTTTTCGACCACATATGTTCATTTTTTTATTTCGTCGGAATAAGGGCCTCGATCGGTCTATTTATTTTTTAATCGATACTACATTTCGACATTGTTTATGTCTTCTTCAGGTGAATTCTCAACAATAATGTAAAACATATGATCATATGTTACATAACATCAAATACGTTTCAAATTCAAAGAGACATTCAAAACTTCCAATATAATTTTACAGTTATTCCTTCATGTTTCACGATTGGAGTGAACGTTGTTGAATGACTGATATTGCTGGTATCGAGTTTTTTTTATCTGTTATCGTGTTCTTTATTTTTTTAAATACTTTGGAGCGTTCGACATATTCAGTTATGGTATTTGGGCTCCATTGATATAATTCATGCAAGACTTTCCGTGTAGAAATTTAAAGATTAATTTATTTTTTCTTTTATATTTTTGTTGTGAACTGGGTGTTTGAAATAAGCTATTGTAGATTTGATTGAGGTTTTTTATTTCGTTTCTATTATTTATACTGTTTGTATCTTTTTTTATTTTTCTATCTTTTGGATTTTTTCTTACATCAAAATCGAATAAATATTAATTTTCCTTTTTCAAAAAATTTCACAAACTGTAAACCGAACTCATCACATCGCTACACGAACTGCTTATCAAATTAACCACTAATTGCTGCTGCTGTTGTGATTTCTCATGCTGCTTTAACAATCCATTCCTGAAAAAGACTTCTGACGGTGGTGAGCTCAGCATAAATTCTGGTTTTCATTGTACCCCTATACAAAAAAAAATACATAGGTGTTAAGTCAGGAGAGCGCGCAAGCCAAGGGATGTTTCTGAAAAATAGTTGTGCAGCCATCGTCGGACTGGTGGAGTGTTTGCTCTATTAATTATAGGCATATCAACTAACACTGGTTCAAAATCATTTTCTACAAAATGAAGGTAGTCGCTGAGCAGAAAATATGGACCGATGGAAATAAATTTTGCACTGTGTATCAACTAATAATGTTAATGTTGAAATAATTAATCCATTTAATAATTTCTAAGGTAGGCAACAACGCGCCATCTATTGACATAGATAGTCGGAATATGTTTTGTTTCTTGTGAGTTGAGAAGAAGTTGAGTGCAGTTGTCAAAAAGTGTGGCGATAATTGAATGAAACATCGTTATTCTCCAGTATTTTATTCGATTCAATAGTGAAAACAATAAGAAGTAATAGTAAAATTGCATCATGTTATTGGCCCAGATGCTCCAGAAGTGAAACCAAAACGGTCTAAATAGTAAAACGTGAAAAAAGGACTGAAATTAAAATTACAGTCACGCAAAATGGCCGGCAACAACACGACAATGGAAGAATTGGCGTCGATTGAAAAACTGAGTGATGAGAATTACAAACTACAGTAATTTTCAAGTCGCAAAGAATCTGGAAAATAGTCAATGGAGAAAAATTGGCAGGAAGCAATACTGAAAAAGAGGCTGACTGGATGAAGAACGATGCCAAAGGTCAAAGAGTAATAATCACAGCAGTTGACAAGAAAATATTAATGCATATATTAAACTGCAAGACCTCACATGAATTGTATCAGAAACTAAGCAGTATCTATGAAAAGGAATGCACACTTAAGAGAATTCTTCAACTTCCCATATACAAATGGTATAGACATTTCGCTTCACATAGCAAAATGGATAACTTGGCATACCGTCTCAAGAATTTGAAACAGGACATTGACGATGAAATGATAATGTCAAAAATTTCATCAACATCACCAGAACGATCCAAATATTTCAATACTGCATGGGACTCTTCTCCAAGCACCGATAAAACACTTACAGAACTGAAGAAGCCAGAAATGAAGAAAAAAACGGAGATATAAATCATACAATTCCAGAACAAAAAACACAGAGAAGGTGAAATGTTATAAGTGTTATAATTTTGGACACTTTGAGAAGTCGTTTATCAAAAATACTAAAAATCAGCGGAAGTACTGTTCAATTTGCAAGAAACATAATCATGTAGAAGAATATTGTTTTTTTCGGAAAGAGAAAGATGACAGGAAAGTTGCATTTTTGACTGAAAGCAAATAAAAACAAAAAAAGCCTTTACAAATTTTGTGTTAGATTCAGGGAAGAAACTACAACCACTCATCTTGAAAAAAATGTCAGAACTTAACTGATGAGCCATGAAATTTGCTCACCCAAAATTCAGAAAAAGTATTTTAGAAAAAATAAAAAATGTCCTGAAAGAAAATAACTACCCAGATCACTTTTTGGAAAAAACGATCAATAAACGGATACATGCTTCTTATAATGATAACAATAAAACAAAAAAACAACAAAATATATACCCTTACCATACGAACGAAAATTATTTGATAAAATCAGCGAAATGGTAGAAAAATACAACATAACAATAGCGCATTGATTACAAAATACGAATAACATTGCATACTCAAAATTAAAACCTTTAATTCCAAAAGAAAAACAAACCCATATACCATGTAGAGATTACGAAAGTACATACATATGCCAATCCAAACAATATCTACAGAAACGAATTCAAGCCCACAAATACTCAAAATTGTCCAGCATTGTCCAAAGATGAAAAAAATAATCAAATTAAATTCGATTTTGACAAGGTTGAAATTATTACAAAAGAAAAAAGTTTCCTCGAAATGATTCACTTAAAAAAAATAGAAAGTGTATTAACTATAGGAACGACATAAAAAGCCTCAATCAAAACTACAATAACTTATTTTAAACTACCACTTCACAAAAAAAAAAAAATTTTTTTTACACGGAAAAATCTTACTGAATTATGACAATAGAGCCCAAATACTATAACCCAATATGTCAAACAATCCAATGTATTTTTTTTACCAAAAAAAACGACACCAGAAAAACTTGATTACAGCAATCTCAGACATTCAACAACGTTCATTCCAATCTTGAAAAATGAACACGAAATAATGAGACAATAACTGTTAAGTAAATTGTAAGTTTTGAATGTTTCTTTGAATTTTAATCGAATTTGATGTTATGTAACGTATTATGATTTTAACTTTACATGTTTTACATTATTTTCAAGAATTAACCTGAAGATGACATAAACAATGTCGAAACGTCGTATCGAATAACAAATACATAGACTGACTAAGGCCCTTATTTCGAGAAAATGAAGATTTTTTTTATACTGGAAATCATTCTCTATTATTATCTCTCTCTATATTTGTAAGGATGCAACTTGGGCCCTCTTATTGATATTCAAACCAAACATTTGGTCAACTTCATAACTAATTGATACCTCCATTATTTTTCAACCAAAAATATTGCAAAGCAACAGAATTATTCAACAGCAAACTTTAATTGTCAAGAAATAATTGAAAGTGCTTTTCAACAAACGTTACTACAGTAACAATGCAAAGACCACCACGTAATTTTGCCACAATGAGATTTATCTCAGGACACCCGATGTCATAATCATGAATAGATGAATAATATAAAGTGTTGTTAGTGAAAAAAGTAATATACTTTACACAGGAAATAGGATTTACTGTACCTCACCATTTTGAATAACGAGCGTTAATGTCAGCTTGCTGGAGTGAATCCTATTTACTTCACTTATAAATTGATATACAGTGTGTCGAATTCAAAAGTTGCCAGTGAGAATATTTTGAAAATTAAAAAAGTTATCAAGAATAGCCCGAACCTGTTTCGAGGTAAGATCGGGAACCCATCAACCCCCACTTCAAAGGTTTGAATGACAACACCCAATGTGTGATACATCATTGGAAAGCTCTTTAAAAATGCTTTACAGTGATTTTCAGAGTTTCATTGTCAAAAATTGCAAACTCATTTTATCCGTTCCATCTATTACTAATTTGATTTCCACCAATTTTGACATTATTGTCTGAAGAAACTATAACCATATGGAGGTGGAAATGTATCACAAGAAAATGAGCATTTTGTCCAGACTCTAAAATGGTATAAAACTTATAATTATAATTATTTTTGGAAGGAGTGGTGTTTTGATTATGTTATGTGTTTTATTTTTATCTCATCAAGATGAAATCATGGAATAATTATAAGTAATAACGAATCAATTGCTTAGAAGCATTTAATGAAATGTAAAAAGTAAATACTAAATCAACGTTTTCTTTAATTAACATACATTGTAAACCACAATATCGATTATTCCACATCGCATTGAATAATATTACAATAAATGTTCGAATTGTTTTCCATCCGCTCTTATGCAGAGACGACATCTTCTCAAGAAGGACCTTTTAAAATGCGTTATAGCCCCCGAATCAGCGATTCTCTAAGTGGCAGTGTGAATGCGCCGTCTCAATTATTCCACTTCAGTTATAGGTGTGGCGTAAACTAGTTCTTTCAAATTTCCCAGTAGAAAAAATCCAATGGATTTAAGTCAGGTGACCTGGGCGGCCACAGGATTGGGCCACGGCGTCTTATCCATCGTCGTGGGTACATTTGATTCAAATATTGCCGAACTCGTACGACATAATGCGCCGGGCAGCCATAATTTTGAAGCCACATTGTTTATCTCAGTACTAAATTACCTTTCCAGTTCATTTTGCAAGAAATGCAGATAAATGTTGCCATTCAAAGTTTGTGGCAAGTCGTAAGGGCCGATTACTTCGTCATTTAAAGTTCCCGTCCATATGTTTATCTTGAACTGTTATTGTGATCTGTCCTCTCTCATTAAATTTGGATTTACTAGGCTATAGCTATGTAAGTTATGCCTTCCAAATGAGAGTTGTGAACTTGACATGTTTTTTGGGTAACCTTCCACAGTCTGAAAATGAAAATATAATCAGGAAAATCTATACAAGTGTAGAAAGGGCAAACTAATTAGTTCACCCCGATAAGTTAATGCGTTCACCAAATTATATTTCCTATAGAAAAATGATTCAATTAGTCAATTACTTGTCGTTTTCTGAATTTGCCTATCAATTTTTTTTTTATATTTTTATTTTCAGACTGTGGAAGGTTACCCAAAAAACATGTCAAGAAACGTTGTTCCCCCACAAAAAACCACATTCATTCAATAGTTGTGAACTCTTATGAAAACACAAGAACTTTGATGTGATGCATTCGGATATCGTTCTGCATAAAGCGCAGCTGCAGCAGTAGCAATACCTCTACATTTACCAAAAATGTAGTGCATTTGCGCATATTCTCGGGGAGTATAACGTGTACGGCATGATGGTGAAATAAATACTGCCGAATGGAACAAAATGAGTACTTTACATTTTTATCTTCAATACACAATAAAAACAAAAAGAGCAAAAAAAGTCTGGTACAGTACACAAGTTAGATGCGCAAAAAATCCAATACAAACATGTTTGGGAATCTATATCTGCCGATCTCTGAAACTTTGTTGGAATCTGGATGTTGGACAATTGCGACATTTTTTACAAGAATTCGTGTATTAATCATTGCCATGTCGAATAATCGACAATTTCATTTCGATATTGATTTTATTAGGCTGATTACATAAAAAGTTCATTTTGTGAATTTAAAATATTCTTTATTATTAATAATCATTTTCGCATTTCATCTTGATAAAATCGAAACAAAACACTTTTTGGGCGAAAGTATAAGAATTGATGGAAGCCTGGAATAAAACTACACTCTAATTCAATGGAAATATCAATCCCTCCAAAAATAATCATAGTACTTTTTATACCATGGTAGAGTCTGGACAAAATGGGCATTCTTTTGTAATGAATGTCTACCTCCTCGTGGTTATGTTTTTTTCAGACAATAATGTGAAACTTTTGTCATTAAAAATTGGTGGGATTCAAATCTGGCATTTTACCTCTATTTCTTGAAAGAATGTGTCAATTTCTGAAAAACTGTTATGAACGCCTGAAAGCATCACTCATCATTAATCAGCACTAAAGATATTTCAATTACTCTTGATTTGTAGACATAGCACCCAAAAATCCGAGGTGAGATAGCGATTTTCTAGAAATTTGTAAAATGCCCATTATCTCGAAAACGGTGAGATATTTACAGAGGTGAATTTTTCTGTTATTCTGAACAGTCATGGCCTGGTCTTTCACCAGTGCCAATATTGTACAAGGTTTACCGGACACCCTGTATATTTCTAGCTCATATATTTAAGCATCTCAAGGTTTTTCCCATGTGTGTTACTTCAATTGAGGAGCAACTTATCAAAGCGCATTATGTCCCTCAAAACAGTTTGCCAGTATAGACAAAAAACTGTTTGTAGCTGAACACTATGTCGTAAGACAATTTTTACCGATGGGTGTATACACTTAGATCTGAATATTAACCATATTTAAATCAAAAGCAGAATGAGTTTCCAGATAATGAATGAAAATGAATCGACAATCACCTGTTGAATTTCCGTGCGTTTCGATGTACCAAATGAACATGGAGCATTTCGATGGACATTACGCGTTTTGATGTGGTGGTTCGAGTTCGCATTTCAATAGCACTGCTACGGAATGTGATTTGATGTGTTCCGTATAAAGACATCCACGCTACAATCATAGTGACCGCATCGAACTCGATTTAGTTCCGAAGTGGACAAAACGAGTTTAGATGAGTTGCTCGTCAATTTATTTGCATCAAATAAATATGTGTGACATTGATGTATTACAATTAGTTGAGCAATTAGATTACTATCATTATTATGTATATTTAGGTCAAATCTTGTGAGTGAATTTCGACCCACTTCTATGGATTACGGAATGTTTGCTAGAGAAAAAATAAAATGGCAGATTCAATATGGCGAACGAGTTTTGTGATTATGGTTCGCTTCAAAATTGGTATGTGGGGGTTTTCGGGGACCGAGATCAGGAATTTTTCATCAAAATTCATAAATTCAAGATGGCGACTCCAATATGGCGACCAGTTTTGTGGTTATAGCCCGATTCCAATAAAAATTGGTATATGGAGGTTATTGGGTTCGGAGATCATGATGTTTTTGTCAAAATTCATGACGTCAAGATGGCGGCCCCAGGTGTTTTTTTATTGGCCCGATTCCATTCAAAATTGATATGTGGGTTTTTTTGGGGTCGTAGATTATCAATTTTTGTCAGAATTCAATAAGATTACAGATTTCATGACTGACTGAAAAGAATTGAATGAAAATTGAAAAAAAATAAAAACATTATCAAGACAAGCTTTTATACAAATGCCCTAAAATCAAAAAATAATTTCTTTAATTGTTTGTCATAGGTTATTCTGTGAGTAGCAGATTTAAAAGCTTGGTTGCGTATATCAAATAGGTATTTTTGCGCGGCAAGATTTTGAAACTGCTACTCACAGAATAATCTAGGTCAAACAATTAAATATATTATTCTTTTCTGTGTAGTGCATTTGTATAAAAGTTTATCTTGAGATTTTTTTAATCAATTTTTTTTGTATTCACGATACTGGTTTCTTTCTCTAGTGGAATGAAGGATTCACTGTTTGTTAATAGGATTTTTTTACATTTGAACTTCTGAAGTGGTGGTTGAAGGGGCGGAGGGGTGATAGTCAAGGTTCCTTCGAAAAGAGTTTGGTTATTTCTTGATTTTATTTTTTTATTTTCGAGATATTTCCTCTGGCAACTTCTGAATTTAACACACTGTATAATCCATTATTGCCTACTCTTAACTGAATTTAATGTAAACGAGTATTGATGAAAATGTGTGATAAACTGACAATTGGAGAGAAATAATGGTCTACCTTAAGGAATATATTTACAAATTCAAATCCGATTGGGTGAAAAAAATCGAGCCTGTCCTGTAAGTTCAGAGTTAATGCAAACATTGAAGTCACATGTCCGTGACTTGCATCCTGATTAGAACACATTTCGTGAAATTTTATGTTTAATTTATGTATAGAAAGTTCAAAACTGTTTGAATTATGATTTGACGATACACAATAACTTACCGTATATGAATTTTGATAAGTTTGATTATTTTTAATATTTCTAGAATAACCATAATTCAAACTCGGAACTAATGAATTCCAATCAGATTTTATTTCTTACGTTTTTTTTTACTTTTTCAATTGGTGACCTGTCCTAGATGACTGAATCTTACAAAATATGTAAAATGTATGAGATGCTGGCGGAAGGTGACAATTTCCATATTTCACTTGGCTGACCTCAAACTATATACCTGATATCATGTTTCAATCACCTTTTTGTAGTGGATCTACCAAATAGAACACTCACTTATCCTATAGTGAAGCCGACCGTAGGATATCCTTCGTCAAGTACATACAATATATGGATGGACATGTTACCGATATGTTTAGAAAATGTGTTCTAGGGAAAATGGAAGAGTACCTTTTTATAGGAATTGATATTCACAATACAGTTATTTGGTAATTTTTATTGAAAATTAGTATATGCAAAGATATAACAAAAATATAATAGAGTTGGAAAAATAAAATGACATAATGCTTTATAAGTTTCTGCTGAAGATGGAAATATGTGCTTGATGGTCGTATATCGGAAACAAAAGTGCTAAATTGTAGGATATATTCGCGAACATAGTTTATTTTCATGCAATATTGTATAAGACCCGAATCTATATCCCATTTGTAAAAATCGATGCATCACCATTTTTCGAAAATGATATTGATTCTTTCCATAGAAATAATGATATTTCAGGGAATTGATATGTCTTTTTTGTAAAAATTATTGAGTAAATATTCGTATAGTATGCCTTTTTCAACAAAAACCTGACAAACACACAACTTCAATTGCGTGTTAATTGGCTGGTTGTCAATTGTATCCCCTTCCTTCACGTAAGATATTGAGTGGGTTTGTTTTTCTGCCGCCAGGAAACACGCTAATAATTGACGGAAAAATATACACCATCGAGTTAATGAAATTGAAAAAAAAAGCGGAAACGCGATAGCCAAAAGATTCCCAAAATATCAACACAGGTTGATTTGTTTGAAAATATGAACAGGATATATCGTGGATTTTTCAATTCACAGAAAAATCTTTCTATTCAATATTCAATTGAGAACGTTTCGCCTTTCAACATCAACACAGGGTTCATCATCAAACACCAACAAGAAAAGAATAAATAATAGTTTAAAAACTAAAGAACACGCTTCAATAGAAAACTAAACTAAAGAGTAGAAAATGATTTTAAATGAGTTTGAAATAAGAATACAGTGATTAACAACAAAGTTATTTCATCGTGAAAAAGCGTGGGGTACTTGATGTCAATTATTGTTAATATTTCATGGACAGATATTGGTAAAAGTAGAATCATTATGAAAATATCTTAAAAAGCACCCCACGCTTTTCTACGATGAAATAAAATTGTTGTTAATCACTGTATTCTTATTTCAAACTCATTCAAAATTATTTTCTACTTTTTAGTTTAGTTTTCCATTTAAGCGTATTCTTTAGTTTTTAAACTATGATTTATTTTCAACTTTTTAGTTTTCTTTTCTATTAAAACGTGTTTTTTAGTTCTTCAAACCATTACTATTATTTTTATTTAATATTTTGAACTATTATTCTCCAATTTTGAATAGAATCGGACCATAATCACAAGACTCGTCCGCCATTTCAGAGCCGCCATCCCAAATCCTTCAATTTTGACAAAATAATCATAATCTTTGACCCCAAAAACCCCCACATACCAATTTTGAATAGAATTGGACCATAATCACAAAACTCGTCCGCCATTTTGGAGCCGTCATCAAGAATTTTTCAGTTTTCACAAGAGAATCATAATATTGGACCCCAAAAACCCCCACATACCAATTTTGAATGGAAAAGGACCATAATAACAAAACTCGTCCACCATTTTGGATCCGCCATCTTTAATTTTTCAGTTTTGATAAGAGAATCATAATCTCTGACCACGAAAACCCTCAGATACCAATTTTGAAGCGAATCGGACCATAATCACAGAACTCGTACGCCATGGTGGAGCTGCCATTTTGTTTTTTTTTCAAACAAAAATTTCTTAATGCATTGTCACCGGAATTATGTACACCTGCCAAATTTCAAATCATTCGTACGTCTGGAAGTGGGTAAAAATCGCTCCCAAAGGAGTCGGTTACAAACAAACATACGGTTACAAACATACAAGTGAAGCTAATATAAAGCGTGTAAAAATGGTGTATAGGCCGAAAACCCAGACGACCATTGGTGGAACAAAATCACTCGGAAATCTAGCAAAACAGAACTAACTCAATCCGCTTTTCTCGATTTCCGCCTTCCTTTCTGAGTTCTTATTAACATTAAAAACCTTACTTCTTTCATTTATGATACATTTACACTACATAAAGTATATAATTATGACTATTCCACGCACCTTGGAATTTTCACAAAATCTGACCAATCAAAAACCAGATACAGCTGGTATTATCGCGAAAACACCAGCTGTCTTTCAATTCTGATTGGTCTATCAGCATGATGTTTTCAACGACGTAACCATGGATACGGATCGCAATGCAAAGTTTGACAGTTTGACCAAAAATAATTGTAGCTGCAAACGTCAAAATGAGTCGCTTCGGTGCTACTTCAAATGAAGTAATAAACCAAAATTTTGAAGTAAATATACCCAGTAACACAAAAAAAACAAAATCTTATATATGGAGACAATTTATGACGTTCTGTGCGGAACGCAACTACAAATTAGATGCGGAAAATAGCAACGGAAGATTAGCATTCATTCTAAAAGAATGGGCATTCAATATGCGGAAAATTGATGGTAGTGATTACAAGAAGAGTGTTATCAAAACCATATGGAACACTACTGCCAAATTAGTACAAGAAAAATATTTTTGTGAGTATCAGAGACATATTGATCCCTTCAAAAACATAATGTTCAAGGAGGCGAGGGCGGCTCGAGATAGCAAGAGAAAATTGTTGCAAGCTGTACCCGAAAAAAATAAAATGAGTTCTGTCGCTATGACTACAGATGAATATAGAAATATGTGCTTACAATGGGACGAAGACACGCCAGAAGGACTCCAAAAGAAGTTTTTTCACATAGCTGCGTAGAACTAGCTTGGAGAGGTAACGAAGCAACTTTTTCCAAGTTACATTTCTTTAGGGGAGAGACTGACAACAAAGGCTGTTTAACAAACAGAATTGCATATAACCCGATATTCTCCAAAACCCGCCACGGTGGTGATAAAAACTGTGCAGATACTAAATGGCTTACTCAAAATTTGAAAAATCCTGAAATGTGTCCTGTGAGATTATACCGGAAACTTATATCGAAAAGGGGAATTATTACCAATGACAGACTTTTTCTGACAGTAATAATTGGTACAAGAATTGCCATATTGGTATTAATACAATATCAAAACTATCTGCCAAAAAGATAGGATTAGACACTAGAAAACTAAAAATAACAAATCACTCTTATCGTGCCACTGCAGTTAGTCAGTTACTACAATCCGGCGTTAGTGAACAACAAGCTATGGAAATTACTGGACATGGAAGTTCGAACTCGATGAAACCGTATTTACATCTTAGTGCTGAGAATCATCAGAATATAGTGAATACTTTTAGGAGTACTTCAAGTACATCAAGTAATAATACCAACAATACATTGTAGCCACCTAATAACGGTCATACTATTCAAATTTTTTCAATTGCACCATTTATAATAATTATAGTCGAGAATAATATATTATGTTCGTGTTCATAAAAAATTATTTATTGTTATAGGTAACAAATTATAATTGAAACAAATCGTTTATAGTTTAAATAAATATTTCATGCTTATAATTAAATTTGAATTATTTATTATTATTAAATTTCTTCCTCTCATTCTGCCGAATTTAATTTTTTTTACCTTTCATTTTGTTCGTGAAATAGTCTAATAAAATACCACTCGTGATTGAATTTATCTTATAAGTCTGTCTTTTATTTCTAAACTCAACTGAGTTGCTTGAAGAAAACACCACTCGTCCTGCGGACTCGTGGTGTTTTCAAGCAACTCAGTTTCGTTTAGAAATAAATCGACAGACTTATCGCGAAAATTCAGTCACTAGTGGTATTACTACTGACTATTCCACGCACCTTGGAATTTTCACAAAATCTGACCAATCAAAATCCAGAGACAGCTTGTATTATCGCGAAAACACCAGCTGTCTTTCAATTCTGATTGGTCTATCAGCATGGTGTTTTCAACGACGTAACCATGGATACGGATCGCAATGCAAAGTTTGACAGTTTGACCAAAAATAATTGTAGCTGCAAATGAAGTAATAAACCAAAATTTTGAAGTAAATATACCCAGTAACACAAAAAAATCAAAATCTTATATATGGAGACAATTTATGACGTTCTGTGCGGAACGCAACTACAAATTAGATGCAGAAAATAGCAACGAAAGATTAGCATTCATTCTAAAAGACTGGGCATTCAATATGCGAAAAATTGATGGTAGTGATTACAAGGAGAGTGTTATCAAAACCATATGGAACACTACTGCAAAATTAGTACAAGAAAAATATTTTTGTTAGTATCAGAGACATATTGATCCCTTCAAAAATATAATGTTCAAGGAGGCGAGGGCGGCTCGAGATAGCAAGAGAAAATTGTTGCAAGCTGTACCCGAAAAAAATAAAATGAGTTATGTCGCTATGACTACAGATGAATATAGAAATATGTGCTTACAATGGGACGAAGACACGCCAGAGGGACTCCAAAAGAAACTTTTTCACATAGCTGCGTAGAACTAGCTTGGAGAGGTAACGAAGCAACTTTTCCAAGTTACATTTTTTTAAGGGAGAGACTGACAACAAAGGCTGTTTAACAAACAGAATTGCATATAACCCGATATTCTCCAAAACCCGCCACGGTGGTGATAAAAACTGTGCAGATACTAAATGGCTTACTCAAAATTTGAAAAATCCTGAAATGTGTCCTGTGAGATTATACCGGAAACTTATATCGAAAAGGGGAATTATTACCAATGACAGACTTTTTCTGACAGTGAATGGCAAGGGAATAAATATAATAATAATAATGGGTACAAGAATTGCCCTATTGGCATTAATACAATATCAAAACTATCTGCAGAAAAGATAGGATTAGATACTAGAAAACTAAAAATAACAAATCACTCTAATCGTGCCACTGCAGTTAGTCAGTTACTACAATCCGGCGTTAGTGAACAACAAGCTATGGAAATTACTGGACATGGAAGTTCGAACTCGATGAAACCGTATTTACATCTTAGTGCTGAAAATCATCAGAATATAGTGAATACTTTTAGGAGTACTTCAAGTACATCAAGTAATAATACCAACAATACATTGTAGCCACCTAATAACGGTCATACTATTCAAATTTTTTCAATTGCACCATTTATAATAATTATAGTCGAGAATAATATATTATGTTCGTGTTCATAAACAATTATTTATTGTTATAGGTAACAAATTATAATTGAAACAAATCGTTCATAGTTTAAATAAATATTTCATGCTTATAATTAAATTTGAATTATTTATTATTATTGAATTTCTTCCACTCATTCTGCCGAATTTAAATTTTTTGACCTTTCATTTTGTTCGTGAAATATCTTATAAGTCTGTCTTTTATTTCTAAACTCAACTGAGTTGCTTGAAGAAAACACCACTCGTCCTGCGGACTCGTGGTGTTTTCAAGCAACTCAGTTTCGTTTAGAAATAAATCGACAGACTTATCGCGAAAATTCAGTCACTAGTGGTATTACTACTGAAAATTTAACGTCTCTTCTTATTTTCTGCTTAACCGATTGCATATTCTAGACATGACTAGTTTAGCCATTGGCCACTTGAACATAAGAATACTATCTGCGAAAATCATCTTAGAGAAGATCATTTTTCCATATGATGTGTTTAACGGAAACAATGCTACAACCCAACATCGAGGATCATTTCATTCCATAAATAATTACAAACTTCAACGTAGATATCGTTTGGGTTTCTATTTACATCAGGTACAATCTTGAAGAAGTTCGAATTAGTAATTTGTTTGTCGGGGAAACCCAACAACTGTGGATATCTTTTCAATATAATAAATCCATTCTTGCTGTAGGTGTGGTATATCGCCCCCCTAGGCAGTCATTGAATGTTTTTACTACAGAATTAGAGGAAACTCCGAACTTACACCGGCCTACGATCAAATTTTATGTTTCGGGGATCTCAACTTTGATTTACTCAAACCTGATTCTCTAGGAACTATAACAATTAAAAATGTAATTGACTCCTTTGGACTCATTCAGACAAGCCTACTAGAGTATGCCGTGCCACAGCAACGTTTGTGTCCGAATGTGTAGTTTTGGAAAATACAAATATCCCTACAGATCATAGTACGATTGTTTTGTATAGTTATAGGAACTGATACATCATTTAGAAGGAACTTCAATTTTCCTTTCAGGATATTCAATAATATACAGGGTGTTCCATTAAAAAAAAATACTTTTCACCATTTTTTGTATCTTTCGGAAAAATCACAAATTTCGAACGACCCTTTATAATGTAGAACGAATTACCTTAGACGTAACTAATGCACAGAACATTGGTAAACTACACCCAAAATTTCAGCTTTGTTCGAGTCCAAATACCGCAGTAATAATTTAATTGAAGCTATATTTTGCACAATCGCATAATACTAATTTTTTTACAACATATCGGAATATGTGTCAACCTCCCGAACATTTTTTAATGTTGGGAGAATCGGAAACATAGTATGGGTGAGTCAGAATGAGACCGTTCTCCATTTTTTCATTCATCATATTATTTGATCGAATCGATGTCGCGGATTCAGTGATTTGTTACCATACTCCTTGCATATGATTGTTTAAACTGATCAACTGACAGACAAACCCAACCTCAAATGCATAATACTCTACTCAGATAAGAGTTGAGGTCGGAAATAATTTTTGCGAAAAACTGAAGTTGAGTATTCGTAATTTGTTGAAGTTTATGTTGGAGTATCATTATCAAAGCCATTTCTGATTGACTTATCTAGGAAAATATTATCCAATCAACATGTTTTTAGGAAGAAAAACAATTATTGTGTATTAATATCTACTTAAATGATAGAAACGGTTTAGTGGGTACACTACATAGAAACAAACAAGGCATTGAAGCAGATGTTCAAATGGACCACCATTTTCTTCAATACACAATTGGCATCTCCGTATCATCGACTGTCGCACGCTTTGGAATATTCCTGGTGTATCCTGAATCAACGTACTTGCTGCTGAACGTCTAGCCGTTAAATATTCCACAGATTCTACAGGTGTTTCAAACACTAGAGATTGAAGGTATCCCCACAAAAAAGTCTAATGAACCTATACAAAATAGCCCCGAGTGCTGGTAGAAGGATCTGCTGCTAATCGTTCAAGAATTCAAGAATTTGTTCTTCCGTAACATTATCTCTTCTTGTTCTATTCGCTGTTGTTTACTGAATTTAAAGGACTCCGTTTCCTTCAATCGTCGATGCACAGCTTTAAAAGTAGTGAAATGTGGATGATGTCTGTTTGGATACCTATGTTGATATAATTCAGCAGTGGCTCTGGCATGATTGATTTTAACGTAAGCGAAATGCATATTTATATATTCTTAAAATGAAACGATGTTCACTGACTGAAATGATGACACATGTCATTACAATAATACAAACTCTTTTGGGTTACTGTAATTATGTCCAATGTGAGTATCGATATATCAGTGTGTTTCTACCGGGAACAATGAAAAGAGGGTACGTTTCTATTGAGTTCCAAATTTCGTGTATGTTTTATGTGTTAATCATTGGTGTACTGAACAGCCACCACAAACAAGCATGAAATGCTCTAGTTTGCAACTAGTTATCACGAATCGAAATAAATCATTTAAGTAGATATTAAAACACAATAATTATGTTTCATCATCAAAAACATGTTGATTGGATAATATTTTCCTAGATAATTCAATCAGAAATGGCTTTGATAATGATACTCCAACATAAACTTTAACAAATTAAGAGTAAGTACTTCTCTTCAGTTTTTAGCAAAAATTATTTCAGATCTTAACTCCTATCTAAGTAGAGTATTATGAATTTGCGGTTGGGTTTGTTTGCCAGTTGATCTGTCAAAACAATCATGTGCAAGAACATATCAATGAGTCCACGACATCGATTCGATCAAATAATATGATGGATGAAAAAATGGAGTTATCGGTCTCATTCCGACTCACCCGTACTATGTTTCCGATTCTCCCAACATAAAAAAATATGTAGGAGGTTGACACATATTCCGATATGTTGTAAGAAATTAGTATTATGCGATTATTGCACATAGAAAATTATGTGTCTACTAAGGACATATCTTCAGTTTTTTTCAATTATCTCAGAAACCTCCTCTTTCAGGCATATGGAATGTCATGACTTTAAGGTTGAGTATCGATGAGCCGAACTGATGTCAAACGCTCATTTTTCCAATCACTTGTCCCAAGAAAAAATGAAGGAACATATGACCACATACCATCGTAACTACGCCACTGGTTCACGAAACTGAAAAATTATAACTTCAAATCAGCACGTTGATAAACCTTGATTAGTGTACCAAGTTTAAATTTTTTTCGTTCAGGAATTTTGGAGAAAACAAATTAAATCTAATTTTTTTTCGTACATTCGACACCCTGTATCTCAGAGGGGATGCATTTTAGGACATACCTTGATAGCAACTTTTCACCTCGAAATGAGGTGAGGAGTCTGTAGTACGAGTTTGTCGGTCTTATTCTGACTCATCCTGTATATACAGTGCGCGGCCAAATTATGGAACAAATTCCATATTTCGCTAGCAATGTACTTTTGACAAAAATCCTGAAAGACGTCGATTTTAAATGCCGATTTTTGAATGTATATTCTTAAGAGGTTATGTCACTGGTTTTGTCGTGGTGACGTAATCGTTTTTTTTTTATTGAAATAGATGTCTTGTGATACTTTATCTGAAAGTTCTTTTAATACTGCATTCAATAATAATAAATGATTTGATTTGTTTATACAGGGTGAACACTTGTTTTTTCACATAGAAGGTTCTGAGGGGAGCATAAATAATTCCAATTTCATACTAACCTCATTAAGCATGAATATACAGCCAAATGGAATAAATTCGGCATTTCAGTTATTGTGCACATTTATAAAAAATCCCGAAATACGTCAATTTCAGATTTTGAAATGTCATCCTGCAATGACAAAATTTCATCCCTACTCTCAACCCCCTTCGAGTGACAGTTACAATCCCCCAAATTTTCAAATGGGAAGTAGGGGCATGTGATACATCATTTGAAAGGTATCTTCATTCTCTATTCAACAATGTTATTTTCTTCCAATTCTTTGCAGAAATAAAAAACATCATCTGAATTTGCTTCAACACGCTTGAAACTAATACTTATACCGTTTCTTGATAATGAGAAAGTATTTTTTTTACGACTATTTTAATCATATCATTAGAAATCCGTTATCTTTTCTAACAGTTTCTATCATACACTTTCATGCCGTCATTGAAAATACAAATATTGAAAAATATAATAAAAATCGAACATTACTCTAATTGATTTCATTAAAAAAAAATACAATTTTAGGAATTGAACCCACATCCTCCAGCTTGAAAAATCTGGTACAACCCTGAATTAACACTTCTATCCAATCTTTGTCTCATTTATGGATTGAAATTAACTCCTACAATATCAGATTAGGTGGTATCAAATTTAGAATATCACTGTTATTATCACCACTCATTTAGGTACTGTCATGATTATTTCATGTTTCAAAATTGATTTTATCAAAACTACCAAATGTCAAAGAATTATTATCAGACAGATGTTAAGAGATTTGATTTGATCTCATATTATCTATCATCATGAAATTCGTTAGTATAATGACAGTCTAGTAGCCCATTAAAAAAGTTACCATGGCAATGTTAGTTTTGCTTCAATTCTTGTGGGATTATAACCACATGACAGTAGTTGTCAGTGTTATACTTGTCGTTTGAATTTCGTCAACTGCAATTCAGAAACATGGTTCGTTTAACAGAAATTCACAAAATAACAGTTCTACAGATGATTGGTTACGGAGACAACACTCGAATACAGATCGAAGTTGCTCGCCTATTTCACGAAAAATTTCAGGAATTGCCGCCTATATCCCAAGGGACAATAAGTAAAATAGAAAAGCAATTTCGCGAGCTTGGACATGTGAGGCAGATGAAAAAAGTACCTTCCAAAGTAATAAATATTTATACCAAATTGGATGTACTGCTTCGAATATGAAAAGAAAATGAAATGCATTCCTATAAAATGATACCAACTCCGGAGCTCATGGAAGATGATTTTGGTCGAAGAACGTATTTTTGTGAACAAAAGATGGAAATGTTAGATAACATTGTGACATATTTTGGAACATGTTTTGTATTCTGATGAGTGTACTTTTACGCTTCACGGACATGCTAATCGTAAAAATTGCCGCTACTGGTCTACGGAAAATCCTCACCGGACGAGAGAAGAAAATACACGATACCCTCAAAAGGTTAATGTTTGGGCAGGGATAGTTAGAAACCATGTCATCGGTCCGGTTTTCATTGATGGCAATTTGAATGGGGATAATTATTTAGAAATGCTCCAAAATAACTTGTGCCAACTTTGGCAAACTTATATCCTGATCCAGCAAACCCACAAGTTCCAGCAAATATGATATGGTTTCAGCAAACATTACCAAATAAATGTCCGGCAGTACCTACACCGAATATTTGCAAACCGGTGGATAGGGAGGCGAGGATGGATTGAATTGCCAGCACGATCACCTGATCTTACGCCATCATGGGAATATGTGAAAAGTATGGTATACAAGACTAAAATATTAGATTTAGTTGACTCAAGAAGAAGAATAGCGCTTGCGATTAGGTCGGTCATACCACAGATGTTCCATAACGTTTTATTTAAGATTAGGATGTTACCAAGACGTTCGAAGTGAGCATTTTGAACACTTCCTACGTTGACATTCATGTTATTTTCTGTTTTTTACGTCATCAGGAACTGAACTGATTATTTTATTTATTTTTGTTAATTTCTGAAACAAATCCAAAAATAATAACATTTTTGAATAGAGAATGAAAATACCTTTTGAATGATGTATCACATGCCCCTACTTCCCATTTAAAAATTTGGGGGTTGTAACTGTCACTCGAAGGGGGTTGAAAGTAGGGATGAAATTTTGTCATTGCAGGATGTCATTTCAAAATCTGAAATTGACGTATTTCTGTATTTTTTATAAATATGCACAACAATTGGAATAATGAATTTATTCCATTTGGCTGTTCCACACTGTATCTGCAAAAGGTATGAAGGCTAGGTCACGTCAAAAATCCGCCATATTTATTTTCTTGAGAATTCTTGTTGTGAAACTTTCGTTTACATCATTTTCAATGCTCTGTCGATAGGTACCTAAATAGTCTGGTTTCCGGAATAAAAGCAAGTTTCTATAAAAATTTGAAATATCAGGATTTAAATATGTATATTATTATACATTTTGACAGAAACTCCAAGAAAATCACTGCTTGACAAACTTAAAGATTGTCTTGCTCTTTTTTGGTCACGGCACACTACTACCATTTCCATTTTCCAGTATAACAAATCGAAATAGGTAATATTACCCAATTGAAATGATCTGATTATGAAATCAAATCAATCTGTGATGATTCGCCTAAAAATGTTCAATACTTTTGGAGATACAGCTGAAACTTGTTTTTTTCTTACTCTCATATGATGCAATTCACTTTTAGCAAAGATTAATTGAAAAAATATCTTAGGAAAATTTGGAAATAGGTTTGAGTCATACTCGAAAAAACGTCCATCGGTAATTATTTTTCAGATCATCCTGTATATATCATTTCAATTTCTACTCCATATTCTGACTTTCTTTTTCAAGTATGACTCATATCCATCTCCAAAATTTCCTCAGATATTTTTTTTATTAATTAATGCCAAAACTGAATTGCATCTGAAAAAAATTCAAGTTCCAGCTGTATCTTCAAAAGTGCGATGAAACTTCAGGTCTCAAGGTTATTTCTGATAAAGAAAACTGCGGTTCCTGCTGCACTTTGGGAGTTTATTCAAGATATTTCGATGTGATGGAAACTGAGTATGTTCGTGTCTACAACTATTAATTTATTTGAAAATTGAGTTTTACATAAGGTGCAACATGATTTTTCAACAGACACATGTTTTTCAGATACCCTGTATGAAATATAAAACTATCATGGAGAAGGAAAACCGATCCGAGCACACTTTGTTCAAATCTGATTTACAATTTAAGCTCACTGTTTTTCTCGGTTCTTGCAATATTAGTTTTGGCAAAGACTGTTGTGAAAAAAATACAAAATACCAATATCCGGCGAACATATGGGACAGACTAGACAAAAATTCATCAGATTTGGGAGTATGAAAAAAGATTCATGAACGTTTTTCTAAATGATGACAGATGTTTTTCAGGCACCTTCTGTAGTCGATTCAGCTAATTTCCAGAAGACTCTTCCACATGAATCAACTATTTATCAAATGTTAGTCCTGTGAAGATATTTCATATTGATTTGTATTCATTTCGATAGTCGATAATAAAAATATAAAACGTTTACTTTCCAAGAAACGGGGAGAAATAAGTATAGGACATGCTTAGTGGAAGTTGGTATTTTTCCGTAGAATCCAAATGTGGCATGATATACATGGTGTCCCATTTGAATGAAATGACCTATGGCCGTGTTTCCTAATCACCTACAAGAATATATTTTTCAGACACCCTGTATAAAATATGGTCAAATCATTCGATGTCACTGAAATAATTCAATATTTTCTGGGTGGAAGTTGAATCTGAGTCCTGTGTGGGTGACAGATAAGGAGATATTTGAATTCAAGTTGGTCCCATTTTGGTAACAAAACAATAACAAAATAATCAATATTCAATTAACGGTAGAGATAGGTATACGACATGTTCAGTGAAATTTATTTGTATTTGTCAGTGAAATACAAAAAAGAATGAAATACAGGGCGTTCCATTTGCAATTCGAATGTTGATATTAGTTAAAGTACATGTGGCAACACTGCAGTATTTATATCTCAGATCTCCAGAAACGTGCAATAGGCCATCGAGTTTGGAATACCTGTATATCAATCATTCCTTGTACAATCAGTTCGTCATCTTATCATTCATACACTTCAACACACCACAGAACCTTCTGCATGTTCTCGCTATAATTTGATCACATTGACCACGAAGATAAACAATTTCATCAAAACTTCGTTTGAGTAATTATTGCCTTCCATTTTGATTCTTTTCTAATCAAATTTTTGGTAATGAATGCGCAAACATTTTATTATTGATGCACTAATTTTCGAATTTTCATAATGAGATATTCCATGACATTTAATACAAAATATGGCAAAATAATCCGATTTTAATAGAAGTTTGTTTTTATTTCGGAAACCAGACTATTTGAGTATAGTAACATGATAAGTACATCATTTGAAAGGAACTTTAATTGTCTTTCAGGATATTTGATAATATACAGGGTGTTACCTTTGAAAAAATGTACTTTTCACCATTTTTGCATCTATCGGAAAAATAATAAATTTTGAACGACCCTGTTTAATGGAGAACGAATCCCCTTAAACATAACCGATGCACAGAACATTAAACTACACCCAGAATTTCAGCTTTCTTCGGGTCCAAATACCCCAGTAATAAACATTCAATTGAAGCTATGTTTTGCACAAAAAATAAGGAAATCAACGAATTTCTCGAAAACCGCTTGGGATAGGTATAGGGGAGTAATATACAAAAATGATGGTAAACTAATAGCAAAACAGAATTTAAAATATCAAAGTTGTTGCTACTCTCCAAGATGAGTGGCAACGCCGCAGCGCTGAAAATATTTCAGATCGATAGAACAGAACTGATCAACCAAGAATCGAAATTTTCAAAATTATCCTGTGTCCCGTTCTCCAAAAAAGTCTGATAGGCCTTCGAGTGTGGGACACCCTGTAAATATATAGGTATATAGTTTGAAATTATATAATTATAAATGTGTACTCTATGTGGTGTGACAAGAGTACACATTATTTATATAATTTTGAACAATACTAATGTGGTTGTATTAACTTTGAACTCCGTTTTATTCCTTGATCTACGTTTTTTTCTTTTGTATCACTATGTTAGATGAATATGTTCAATATTATATATATATATATATATATACATATAAAAAGGATCAGATTACAGATAGCGACACCTATAATCTGTGTTTTGAAGCTTAGACCTGTCATCGTGGAATCTTGAAGACACGAGAATTCGTGCAACATCAATAGGTCACCGACAGATGCCAGCATAGACCAACCCACGATACCAATAGTCGTACTCCTATTTGCGTTCACGCAAAAACAAATCAATTATCGAGAATAAGAGAAATCTGTTTCGAATCCAAGAGAGATCACCATCCGTCTACAGCCTGTTTCATGGTTTCCCAATCATCAGGACGGCCTGTGGTCTCTTTCAAATTCGAATCAGACATCTCGTGTAGTTATTACATTCGGTACGTACAAAAATGTGGAAAGGATCAGATTACAGATAGCGACACCTATAATCTGTGTTTTGAAGCTTAGACCTGTCATCGTGGAATCTTGAAGACACGAGAATTCGTGCAACATCAATAGGTCACCCACAGATGCCAGCAAAGACCAACACCCACGATACCAATAGTCGTACTCCTATTTGCGTTCACGCAAAAACAAATCAATTATCGAGGATGAGAGAAATCTGTTTCGAATCCAAGAGAGATCACCATCCGTCTACAGCCTGTTTCATGGTTTCCCAATCATCAGGACGGCCTGTGGTCTCTTTCAAATTCGAATCAGACATCTCGTGTAGTTATTACATTCGGTACGTACAAAAATGTGAAAAGGATCAGATTACAGATAGCGACACCTATAATCTGTGTTTTGAAGCTTAGACCTGTCATCGTGGAATCTTGAAGACACGAGAATTCGTGCAACATCAATAGGTCACCGACAGATGCCAGCATAGACCAACCCACGATACCAATAGTCGTACTCCTATTTGCGTTCACGCAAAAACAAATCAATTATCGAGAATAAGAGAAATCTGTTTCGAATCCAAGAGAGATCACCATCCGTCTACAGCCTGTTTCATGGTTTCCCAATCATCAGGACGGCCTGTGGTCTCTTTCAAATTCGAATCAGACATCTCGTGTAGTTATTACATTCGGTACGTACAAAAATGTGAAATATATATATATATATATATATATATATATATATATATATAATATTAAACATGTTCATCTAACATAGTGATACAAAAGAAAAAAACGTATATATATATATATATATAAATATATATATATAAATATATATATATATATATATATATATATATATATTATGTTGCGTTGATTGCGGTCGTTTTTATTTTTATTTTTATATTTGTTTATTCACTTTCCACAACCATACATCATAACGAAATATATAAATAAATATAATTTTTTTGTTTTGCTATTTTTTTGTTTTGTTTTTACAATTTTTAAAATCTTTGAGCTAGTCCCCCTTTTGAAGATTTATTTAATATGTATTGATTAATAAATATTTAATATGTTCGGCTATGCATTTTACCTTCTTTCCATCTACTCTCTTACCTTATTTCCTTCACCTCAGCTAACTCAATCGGAACGACTATGGAATCTCAGAAGTCGGTTCTACTGTGGAGCCCTCTGGTCGTTCTTGAAGTCAATTTCAGAAAATGGCAACTGTTATTGCTCCATCATTGAAAATAAAGCAGAAATTCATCAAATAATAATTTCCTTTATTCAGGAAGACTTACTACTACCTATTTTGCGATAATTAACCTTCATAGCAAATATATACAGGAAATGTGAAGTTATGTGATACTAAAAGTGAAATTTAACATAGATTCATAGGTTATGTGGTCAATATATTAATTCAAAAAATACCTGTGACTTCTTGTAACGATAATGTTCAGTGTTTTGTATTTCTCACGTTCATGGAAACTGCAGCACCTTTGTCGACTGTGACTTCGTCTCGTACTGGTAAATTTCCAATGAAAAAAGGTAAGATTAACTCTGCATCTGGGATATTTCATCTGCTATTGTTCTTTATAGTATTTTCCATATTGTCTTGGCAGGTAATTTTTTTTCTTACACATATTGATTGATTTTTCAAATTTTCAATTTTCTCCATTCGGTTCTTCCAAAATCATCTTTCTGTTCAAGGGTAACACAAAGATAATTTTAACTTGTTGATTTCCCTCCCTTGATACCAACACATTTTGTTTCCTTTCTCGAATTTTCGATTTACACGCACCTTTTCGACAGTTTTTATTTACGAAACATTTCTAACTACCTTACATACTATATACAAGACATGAAAAAATCATTCTTTTGACGTTTCTGCTTTTCATATTTTCAAAATTCCCAATTTTGCATCAAGATCTTTACTGGCATCTCATTGGCTATTGTGTTCAGATCCAATTTCATATACAGAATGTTCGAACTTTTAACATTTTGTTATCTGCTTGTGCTCAAAAATATATTAGTAAATTTTGATTCCTATAAATTTTAAAATCATGCCAATTGCATGTAATGTTGAAAACATGTTTAATTCAAACATAGGTATGGATTAATATTATATAAGGTTTCAGAAAAACGGTAGAATCTTCAGAAAAAATGTAAAATAGCATAGCTAGATTACTAAACACGAAAAAAAATGTATGGGTGTTTTTACTTAATTCTTATTTCAACTTTTTAAATATCAACTTTCTAAACATAACAATATATATATATATATATATATATATATATATATATATGGTGCCAGCTGAGTGAGTGAGTATTCTTAGAGCACATAAATTTATAGCATAACTTAATGTTCTAATTGTGCACCTTCTCTAGGGTCATAGGGAAGACCTTTTCAGTCAGGCAATAATGTTACATCTAAATTTGATATTATATCAGGTGTATATTATTGCTAAATCACTAAATAAATTACTGAAATGAAATGAAATGATGAGATTGATCGAATATAATAAATTAATTTTGCAACGCCACTGGTATTTCTCTCAAACACCTGCAAGACACAAAAACAGTTGTAATTAAAACAGAATGGTAATAAATTACCGGATAACACAGAATTTGTCCCAAGAATTCCATAAAACGTTTTGCAAAATCATTAAGGAAATATATGGTATCAACGCGCATTATTGTAGTCGACTAAACCATATTGTAAAATTCGCATAAAAACATTTATAACCAAATTTGTCGTTTCCTGTGGAGGAGATGGGAAATCATTAGTTATATTTTTTGTTTCCTCTAGAACTAGATTATAAATCAGAAGCGTGTACAGAATGCCAGACAATTTGACACACTGACACACTCATTTCATTCAGTAGTTTTACTTCATTTCATTCAGTTTGTACCGTAGAAAAGAATTGATGTTCGATGAATGAAAATCGAAATTGTTTTATTGATTGGAGAGAGCCTTCAGCCGGATTGAAATAATACGTATGGAAATTCCATTCTAATGACTCACGGGAAAACGTATCCTATAAATTGGTTACTAAAATCAAAATTGTCTAGGGAAAATTAAAATGAGTTTTGTTCACTGTTCACAGACGATATGATGAAAAACTACTTTTTGGAAGATTTGGTCGAATTGTGATTCAATTTTAGTGTTGATATTATCATCATATACATTATTGTCATAATTAACAGAATTTTTTTTTGTTTCAGACTCTAGTATCTGATACAAAAACATAGAAAGAGTTGGAAAATAGATAGATAGATAGATATATTAAATCCTTCATGATCATAATTTGATATAGGATAACAAATAATTCACAATCAAACTAATGAAAAAATTACAATTTCACAAGGGTAGAAATAAAGAAAAATATGAGTGTTGTTCATATTATTGATAGAAATACTCATCAATACTATAAAAACAGCCATCAAAAATTCTCTGAGGTTCAGTTTGACATTATTTATTCTATTTGAATTTCTCATATTATCAGGAAAGTGGATGAATAATTTCGCACCTACGTAAGAGGGACAATTTTCATACAAGCAAGTTGAATGATTCCAGATCCTTATACATTCTCCATGCCTGCTAGGATACGTATGAATATCGAGTATCGAACATAACTGTAAATGTGTTTTTTAAATAATACAATGCATTTGTAAATATAAATACACGGTACCCACATTATCTCATTCAGAACCGGTTTATCAATTGACGTTTTATCCGTCAGATAAAAGTAACCTGCAGATAAAGTTCAGGTTTGGTTTTTCTAATATTTTTTATCCACTAGTTCATTAATTGACAGGTAAGGAATGTTGGCAATACTGATGAATTAATATAATGATTTTGATTGGTTGTTTGTTTTCATCGATGACAATGTTTTGTAACCTTTGAGCTCTCTGTTGGATCTTTTTTGTTAAGGTCACTATTTTTTCAGTATAACCATATATTCTGAATGGATTTTGTCGAAAATTACCTAGTAGGCAGCGATGAAGACATAGAATCGTGGAAGTTCTTCAACATGAACGAAGACCTTATATAGTGAGGAAAAGAGTGGATAATTTGGAAAAATGGGATGACCACGATTTTCATGCTAGATTCAGAATGCAGAAATATACCATATTGTCAATATTGGAACTAATTCAGGATTCACTTGAATTTGATAGGTGATAGGTTACTAATTATTTTACAAAAATGAAGTAGTTTTTCTTATTTTTTTTTAATTTTCAGAAATAACTGTATTACACCCATATACCAGCTCCCACTAACTCTCAGAGGTACAGGAGGCGTTAATAAGTGTGACTGACTATTATGGAATGGTATTGATGATATTATCAAATGGTATTAATGAATATAATATAAATTCACCTTGGGTAGCGTTAGAATGGAAAGGGTTTTTCAATCCATGTATTGACATTGAAATGGTTTCATATAACTCTTTCTCTTCTTCATTAGGTGGATGACGGGGTGGGACATGATGTCCTCCACCAGTACCTCTAACATATGTTTCATTATCAGCACATTTTTTTCTTCATATCTTTTTTTATACCCTCGTATTTCATCTTCAGTTGCTTGAAAGTACGGGGCTACAAGACAAACATTTTATCGTTATTAGTATACTCCAGAATAACTGTATTGTGTGCAAAATATTTCTCACTGGGCCATTACTGCAACTGTTGAAACTCCTCTGGATCTCTTTCCAAGCCTCTTCTTTGGATTTCCAGGTTGTACCATCTGTTTTTTTATTTTCAATTACTTTTTTATGTTTATTTGCAAGTTTTATCAATACATTTATTTCTTCAGGAGTGAAATTACTCCCTCTTTTATCATTATTGATATCCATATTATATTCCGTCAGTCTTTAAAATCAAAATTAACATTTACGTTCATACATCGCACATAGTTGTCACGTTATGTCATATGTCAGTTATGGGCTATCCTCCAGGTATCTGCTAGTTGAAACTTACAGATAGCTTTTCGGCAATTTATCTGCTGGATATAAATTATCCTGTCTTTGATGAACCCAACTTTTAAAATAACTGACAATTAAGGATTATCTAACACATAATTTGCAATTGATAAACCGGCCCTGAGAATAAAGTATTGTGTACAAGATTCTCTGCGGTATATTCCATGAATTAGGCGTATAACTCTCTTGCAACCCCACACGGTGATATTGTAGGGAATATACAACAGCAAGGTATACATTTGAAAGTTGTTTTTTATTGAAAATGGTCTAACTGCATAGTATACACAGTTAACCTTTTTACTAACACGATTCGTACTTGATTCCCAGGTCATGTTGCTATCAATATACTAGACTACGAGCTCAGGCCAAATTATATTCAGAATTATAGTATACCATACGAAACAACTCCTTTATGCACTGTGCCGTCAGTTGTGAGCGGTGCAGGTGAGTACGCAGGTAAAATAAACTTTCCATCGAGGGAAGAGATATTTCGATAAAATATCCTTCAACGGCATTTTTGTCCGCAATATAGGTGATTCACTACTGTACGGCGTTTGTATAATTATGTTTTTATAACTAGGTAGATTCAATTTTTAGCGACGCCGTACATATTTGCTGGTACAGGAGTAAGAAGCCCCGCACTCAACCCCCTACCCCTAACTATCATAGTTGGGGCCATTTGATACAACACCAAATTCGATGATCTGAATACTATTCATGAAACGATGTCATTTCTTGATATGCCGTACATTTTTCATGGAATATGTGGCTGGACAATCGGATGCTTAATAATGAATCGATACATTCCGTTGGCAACATCTTATTATACCTGTTCGTTCATTCCACTGCCTACTGCCTCAACCAGGAATACCTACTAGAGTGGTAATTTTGTTCTGTGGATCCAGAGTGCGTACTGGGTCTGATTCACTTCAAAAAGAGTCGAAAGATTTAGTTTCAATACATGCCTCTCCCCAAAATTGGCCTGAGCTTATAGTCTATACCTATTTACCAGGAAATTTGGTATTATCTGACGTTCCAATTATTTCATCGCCTACTCTAACCTGGAGATTATTAATTTTTCTATTTGTCCTGCAATAAAACTGAATGAAAACAGTTTTCTTGGTATTAACCACCAAATAATTTTTGTCGAAGCTCAATATATTCCATTTTTATTGGAGTTGCTCTGGGTTATTGGCATCTGCTGCAAGCGTTGTGTCATCTACATACAAAACTACATGATCTGTGGTTACATGATTTGGCAGATCGTTAATAAAGAGAAAAACCCCAAGGTCAATGTTATATGATTGTGACCGGAAATTGTCTTTTTTAACACGTATCTTCGTTAGAGTCAGGTATGATCTAAGCCACGAAAGAAACAAGAAGAATACCCTTTATTGCAAATAATATCAATAATATCGAATGCGTTCGATAAGTCAAATTAAAGTGTACCAACATATTTTCCTTCATCGAGTCATAGACACATCCAAAAAACGTGTAAAGTGCAATCTCTGTTGACCTATCTGGGCAAAAACCATGCTGAAGCTTCAATTATTTTTTTTGCATTTTGTACAGCAATGCACCACATTACCGACCTCAAAATCGTTCATTATGGCATGAAAACGTCAGTATTATTTAAAAAGATCATAAAAAGAAGGATTATTGTCAAAAATTAAAAAAAAATTAGGAATGATATTTTACCAACAAATGAACTGATTATCTCATTGTCAACCCTAGATTGACATACCGCACCTTTTCCGTTCAAACTTCATTTGAAACACAATTTAACAAGATGAAAAAACGTTCATTTCAAACAGTAAGACGATATACAGTGCTCGTCTAAAGTCCGTCCCCCCTACTAATTTTTGAACCACCTGGTATATCGCAACGAAATTTGGAGGGCTTGTATAGGAGACAAACACCTACTAAAAGTTTCAAAATGGCGGCTGAGCGCCACCTTCAATATTTTTTTAAATAGAACACCCCGTATATTATTCCATTTTCGAAATTTGGTCATAATTCTCAACAGTTTTCTCCAATACACTTCACTCCCAAATTCAATTGTTTTCGAAATATTAACGTTTGAAAAGTGACATTTTGGTAATTTCAAGCCCAACCAAAAACACTAATGTTGCTTTCAATCAAGTTTACTTCGGAAAAAATCGTTGTCGCGGTAACATCTTGTTTACTGTCAAACTGCACTGCTGTCAAATAGTCCGTTGAGCGCCTAAATTCTCTTATGAAAAGTGTGATCATGGCTCGTAGTTAAGACGATGAATTTGAAGCAGTTTTGATATTTGGGGAAGCTGGAAGAAATTGTCATCTAGCAGTCCGTATGTTTGATGATAGATTTCCCGAGAATCCTATTTCTAGGTCATATTTGCGCCTACTTTCAAATAAGCTCCAAGCAACTGGAACGCTGAAAGATGCTTCAAGATCAGGAAGACCGCCTCTTTCAGAAGAAAAAATGGTAGAAATTGTTGCTGAAATGGTAATCAATCCGACTCAGTCGACGTCTGCAGTTGCTGAATCCTGTGGAGTAAGTTCAAAAAGTGTCCAAAGAGTCCTACGAAAAGAAAAGTTTCATCCCTATGAAATAAAAATCCTGCATGCCCTCACGGAGGATGATCCAGACTGGAGGGTTGAATTTTGTGAGTGGTTAATAAGAACAATTGAAGGAAAACGGGGCTTCCTAAAACGTGTATGTTTCGCAGGCGAATGCACGTTTTTTCTCAATGGAAAAGTCAACAAACAGAATATACGATACCAGAGCGATACCAATCCGCATATTTTTAGAGTTTCCTAAAAAGGTGAATGTTTGGGTGGGGATTTAGGGCAATCGCGTTGTTGGACCGATTTTCATCAGAGGCAATCTTACATGAGTTCTTTACAGAAATATTTTAGAAACTGAAATTGAACCTCGAATAAGACAAATTGTATTAAACAATCAGAAAGAGTTTTAAAATCGTGAAATCATATTTCAGCAGGATGGGGCACCTCCTCATTTTGATCGCATAGCTAGAGAGTTCCTCGACATAAACTTTCCCGGGCGATGGATAGGGGCAGGGTAAGTACAGAATGGGCACCAAGATCTCCGGATCTTACACCTCTAGATTTTTTCCTTCAGGGGTATCTGAAGTCAATAATCTACGCCACTGAATGCCAAACAATAGAAGAGTCGGAACGCAGAATAATATATACATGTGAAGAAATAGATGAACAGACTTTCATCAACGTGAGTGAAGCTATTTATAAAAGGGCACTTTAGGGTCAAGATTCAGAAGGGGGCCACATTGAACACTTCATGAAATAATTGTTGAAGTTAAATGAAAGTATTATTCAAAAATAAATTATAATTTTTTAGCTAACTAATTTGTTTTGATTGTGAATTTACAGAACACATTCGTAGGCTTCGAAATTTTCTGGTAAGTGGTACTGTTTATCCTTAATAAACTATCTTTACGCCTCTTATTAGTCGAGTTCATTAAGAGATTTAACTACAAATTGATAATAACCTTTAGTTAGCAAAATGTTTTACCGGAAGTGACCAGTATCCATACTTCATTTCAAACCGAAATGTCCCTTTTCCAACGTTAATATTTCGAAAACAATTGAATTTAGGAGTAAAGTGTTTAAGAGAAAACTGTTGAGAGTTATGAGCAGATTTCGAGTGTGGAATAATATATGGGGTGTTCTATTAAAAAAAATTATTGAAGATAGCGCTCAGCCACCATTTTGAAACTTTTAACTGTAATTTTTACTTGAAAAAGTAGGTTTTTATCTCATTTTCAAGCCCTCCAAATTTCGTCCCAGGTGGTTCAAAAATTAGTAGGGGGGGAACGGACTTTAGACGAGCACTTTATATTGAAAGAACAGTTGTTTAAGTTAGAAAACGTTACAACTTCTGACCTCGCTGCATCAACTAGTTGTTGCTGAACATTTTTTTCGTTTACGACAATTCCTATAGGGACTTCTTGGGATAGGCCCAATCGGACATTGTTAAATATGCTTTTTGAATTTTTTATTTCATTACCATTGCTTTCTTCCACGTATCCTTCAGCTACGCTTGTGGATCGCCATCCCCCATGACGTTTGAGAATCTGAATTTCAGCGCTACTGTCGGCAAGAAAATGTGCAGACGTTCTTCTCAAACAATAGCCGGTGTAACTTAAAGCATCAGGAATTTTTTAATATTCCAACAATTTGTTGGTGGAATTTTCGATAAAGAATGAATTATGTACTATACATTTGCCATGACGATGAAACAGGAAAACTCGATTATGACTTACTGTTTTGGGTCTTCATAATAATTACTTGTGGTGAATTTCATACCATTGCAGACTGAGCCCACGGAAAAAACATATCTTTGTATCGTGAAAAATTTACAATCAACATTGTTCCGGAATCTTCTATATCTTCACACTGAACTGCATAATTCTGCACGCCGATATGCACCATTCAGCCCAAAAATTGATACCACCTTCATTAACAGAAACGAGAAGTTTGGAGCCCCGTTCAAAATCTTCGTGAAGTTTTCCATTGTTGAAACATTTTATTTTTTAGGTTCATACTAAGATGCCTAAAAACCCTGGTGTATTCACTGATTCGATTTTGTTTAGAATTTTTGGGGGACAACAAATGAAAAACGTTAAATTCTGCTTAGAACTTCATTAGTAGATGGCGCGGTTAAAGAATGTTTGTGTCACGCTAAATCTCAAACTTCAAACCTATGAAATTTTCTTTTTCTGTCTTGATCGTTTATAAAGATTATAGTTCTACGAACAAGATCCCACTCCGGACAGTTGGCGCGAAAATGAGATGAAATCCTTGAAATTTACTACATTGTTTACATCTCTCTGTAAAAAATCGGATTTATCTTGAAGTCTACCTGCCGATTTTTCCAAAGTGATTTCTTCTCAAATGGTCTTTTTGGGGTCATGGAAACTTCCACGAAGGAAAGAAAAAAAGTAGGATAGTTAGTGGACTGATGTCTCTAGACGATGAATTAACTTGAAAATTGAGGGGATTGGAAAATGTCCCCGCTTACATTGTTCCATTAAACTTTCCGATACAAACTATTACTAAGCCATTCACTGCCCATCTCTGACAGGATATTACCTCTCTAACAATCTTCTGACCTAAACAAAATCAGAGAGTTCATTGTAGATATCATAAAATCTATTGATGAAGTTGGGAAATCGATGATTTCTGGTCAGCGACAGTCTAAGCTGCTTCCAGCTATCTTAGAATGACTTCTCCGGAAAAAGTGAGCCCTAATAACAAAGGTGAGGAGAGAAAACAATAATCAAAATCGGCTTCTTTTTTATTTTTCAGGAAGTAACATCCAGCATGAGATAGTCGGAGGAGGGATATCTAAACCAAGCAGTTGTTCGGAAGAACAAGGCCCTCTGCCAAGATCTATAAGGCTAATGACCATTTTTAGGATAATTATCACTTATTTAATAAACACATGAATTTCAGAAGTAAGCGTGGACTTTTCATTCTATGAATATATCTTGATTTTGGTTAGTTAGCATAAAAACCATGAGATTGTATTTGTTACTCAATGATGAATTATATGTCAAAAATGTAAATGAAGTTTTTGTGATCATTTGCTGTTTCCAGAATAAAGGAGAAAGAATTGGATACCCAAGTGCCACACAAGACAATAACAAAGAAGGAATCTTTTTACCTGATAATACTTTTAATTGAACAGGAGGATTATCTAACACTTCATATAATCTAACGAGAAATTCTGGTATTCCTTTTATTCATCAATCTATCTACTTTGAAAAAGAAGTATTTCAAAAAGTTTTTGTGGAGTAGAGATTCATGCATTTATTCATGTCATTTGCAGAAAATTATACAAAACATGTAAGTTCTTTCCTGAGACACGTCTGAATTTCTTGAACAGAGAAAATAATATAAAATTCAACTTCATAAGCAAAGCGGGATTGTCCAAATTAATTGTTGATACGGCTCCGTCGAGTTGAGATTTGCCGCTTGGTGTTACCTACGTATTTTGCCTCATGAACACGAATTCGAAGTCGAAACGAGTCGTTCTCAATTACTTTCGGAGGTTCAAAGATCAAGAAATGTCCCTTTTTCACCTTTTTTAGCAATAAGAAACGTTCAAGACACATTTTAATTTACTAAATTTGTTAGGCCGTTTCCACTATTCACATAACTTTTTGAACAAGCACAGACTTTGAATTCGTGTTCATGGGACAGAAATATATGAGTACCAACTCGGTGGAGCCGTATCAATAGAAAATTAACCATACAAAATTGGTACGCATTACAATTGTTCATAATTAGAATTATTTCGGAAAATTATATATAACATTGACATATGTACATGGAATAGTTTGTTCTAAAACATGTTACATCGATCGATCAACCTCAAAATATTTCACAACAAATTGACATAACCTTAAAGGCGACAAAAGCACAATCACAGTACGGATCAGAGACACAAATCACAAAAACACCCTGTGTGGTCTGTAACTGCAGTTTACTGAATTATGACAAGAAACTACGTCGGCGCCATCTAAAACTCTAGATAACCCCCTTTATCAAGTGGGCTGGTGTCCCCCAGTTTGTCCCAATATTTTACAGGTATAAGTGAATACACCATGTTTTTAGACATCTTAGTTCATACTTCTGATTTTGACGTTTTGAGAAACCGACTACCTTTTTGATATTGTGAAATATCCGTATTTTCTTTGATTTGTATCGTACTTTTGATCATACAGTATGTAAACTAGAAGCTTTGAGGACTCTTGATTGAAACGAACAACAAAATCAGTACCCATTTACAACACTTCAACCATATAAAATAAGCTGAGATTATTTGGATGCTGTCAACCGTTGTAATTATGAAAAACATTCTGTTTAGATAGCTAAGTTACCGAGAAGTCAGACTACTACACTTTTTTTAGATTTTCTCAGTAACTATTATTTTCAACAGATTTCAATATGAAATGCAAAATAAGTAATTGTTTACAAAATGCAAAGAAAAGGGATACGCACCACGTCAGAAAAGTGATTTTACTTGACGAGTATGGTAAGTTTGAATCACTGTAGATAGTGTTACTGGTCGAGAGTTTTCAATTAACGTTGGGTCTCCCTTTTTCGAAATTGGTGTTACTGATCCAACTTTATTTTGTCAGGGGATTCAATTCAATTCAATTGACGGATTTATCAAAAACGCTAACGGCTCGCTAATGAAGTTCCTGATATTCTTAATTATTTTTGTTGAGATGCAGTTTCAACCGGGTTTGTATTTTTGAGTTGGGTTATAATTTCGAGTATTTCACTTGCATAGATTGGAGAAAAAAAAAGTATGATTAACATGAGAATTCTGTTAGTGAGAGATGATCCTCCTTCAGAGTAAGACAATAGGCGAGGACACGACAAATTATTATCGCTTTAAATATGCTTTAAAATATAAACGCATATATAAATGTACCCAGAAAATATTTACTACTACTAATATGGCACTATTTGTGACGCAAATCAGATTGATTGTGACATTTACCGGCAATGTTGCCAAGTTTCTTAAACTATAAATGTCGGAACTAGAACACTATTCGCAATGTCAAGTGACGATGGCGGATTTGAAGGGTGTAAAATAATTCGATTTGTCATAAAGCAATATATTATCGATGTTACAGTGCACATAAACCTTGTTATTTTTGATATTATGAATCATTACGGTCGCTCAAAACGATTTTTGATGAAGAGAAAGCCAATCATTTATTATTGTTATGGAGGCGCGGCCTAAGATTTGAAAATATGGCAACGTTTCAAAATTGTTTGAAGCTGTCAACTGTGGGATTGGTTGATCGGGTGACTATGTCACAACATTTTGCAATGGCGCTAAAAAGGAATCATTTGAATTTTGCCGACTTCAAACATTTTTTTCTAAGTTTTAGAAAATAAAAAAAAAGAAGAAAATTACCAACATGGTTTTTATAAGGTTAAGAAATCCATTAAACATATTTTGAAAATTTCGTGTTTTCGCCCATTGCGGTATGACCCACTATAGTTAGTAGTTTCAATTTTTGGTAATTTTGTATATCCAACATAAAAAATTGTATTCAGTTTCAAATGAAATGCGTCAAATATCGAAATATGGAACCAAAAACATTTCATTTCAAAAGTTGCCTACTCTAGAATTCCTGGGCTATAACATATGTATATGTTTTAACTACGAATATTTATAAGCATAGCTTATGTCAAGCAAAAACAATTGAAGATCAATTTTTAAATCCGAAGAATCATAGTTGAATGCGTATGCGTCAAAAGACATGTTCTTCCATTTCTTTCAAGTAACTGTTCCACGAGCAAAAGATTGAATTGTGACAAGCCTATTTTGTATGCTATAATTTTCCACTTTGGTAACATAACCACTAAAATCAAAGTAGGTGTGTATAGTCACAGTATTTATGTGTTGGGAGGATCTAAAAGAGCCCATTCATTTGTTGCACCGAGGACCAATCAAAACCGAAAAAAAACCTATCGCAGTGGACGAAGCTGACGAAAGTGCCAAAAGCGCCAAGTGCACCAATTATTTTTATTAGAAATGAGCTGCTCATAATATAAGTTTCGAAGGTGGTAAACGAAGATACATAATTACCAAATTTCAAGATAATAACGTTTCGTGAACCATTGAAGAGGCTGAAGTTCAAATTTCAATGACCTGGAAGTAATAGTTTATTGTTGGAAAAGAGCGAGATAATGGAGAGAAAAATTCTTGAAAGGAATTGAATACTACCGAGAAGTGGGTAGAAATCTCGATTATACTGACTAGACTTGGCTCACATCATCAAGAAGATCGTATCTCGATGGGTTTCCAACCAGATTGAAAAATCCCTCGGGCACGTATATTCAGCAGTCAATTCTGATACTTATTTATAATTTGATCGATTTTTTATGGAAAATAAAATCACTTTCAATCGTAATCGTCAATTCCGATATTTCAAAGGAAGAAATGTATTCTTTTTTCAAATATTTTCAAAACAAAATATATTATTCCTGGCAAAATGAACAGGTTTGTAATATGTCTTATTGGAAAAAACGTTGTATTTCTTCAAGCTGGTTTATTGGCGTTTGAACCTGAAAAACATGTAGATTACCACTGATAAATGAATGGACAATCATTTTAAAATTGGTTGGGAAAAGTCTTGCCCAGGTTGGAGCCTGTTAGCTGGTATTCAAGATTGGCTTAGGAGAAAAAATATATAGAATTTGATGACTCAATGTTGGAATGGAACGTCTGGCAACAAAAAATGTATTTCAACAAGTACCTCAACGAAACTAGCAGAAAATCAAAATAAGATTGTTTTGAATTTGCGACCGTATCATTGCGAACTCAATATTGGGAAGAGAAGAACATCAGAATCTGAATCGGAATAAACTAGTTTCTGTTATGAATTTTAACTCTTCATACTAAAATTTCCACATTGGAATGACGCATTAGGTTAACATTGTTTTTTGTGATAATATACATTATAAAAAAGAATCTTGATTCTTTGTAAGCGCAAAACGTGAGAAGGGTCGGGAAGATTTGCCTGTTTATATTTTTAAAGGTTTAATAGCCCGAGGATGGTTGATACGGAAATTAGGATAGTTGTCCGGAAATTGGAAAATTCGGCTATATGAGAAATTTGGCGAAGAGAAAGACTATCGAGTCATCTATAGTAATAACCAGTGCTCCTCAGACACCCTCAAGACCTGATGTTTTTTGAAAACCTGGATGAAGAAAAAAATAAGGAAAAAGAAGAAAGGGACCTGAAGAAACAAGAAGATAAAGACAAGAGAGAGAAAGAAAAAACTCAGTAAGGGACCTACAACTGTGATCTGGTTTTAGTATTAGTGCGAATTTACACGATCCAATAAATTGGTACCAATTTTGTGACATTGAATTTTATTGATAGGTGTAAACAGAAAATTGTCGTCAATTTTTGACCATTAAATTGATGAGTTTAGAATCAGTTCTAATTTTTCATTAATTTTTAGTAACTTTCGGCCATGAATTGGATGCCTGCTAGAACAGAGATTTTCAGGTTATATGTTATTATTTACGCGATTTCACATACCTACACTACCCTAACCGCGAGAAAAATGATAGTGCGAAAAAAAACACAATTTACGTTGCATTACATTCGCAGCAATGTGCATTGCTGAATACAAAAGACAGATGTAGAAGATGGTGGATTAGATCTTGGATTGAGAAAAGAGGGAAAGGAACCTTGACATTAGTTCACGAAAAAATCCTGAGTGCAGATCCTAATCAATTCAAACGATATTTGAGAATGGATCAGAGTCAATTCAATAAGCTATTGAATAATATTCGGAACTTTTTCTATAGGTGAACCATTTCTTGTCAGTATGTTGGTATTCCTGAGTAAAAACTGTTGCCAAAATTGACCAATAAATTGTCAGGTGTAAATATAACCCATATTGGTCAATTTTATTGTTCAATTTATTGATAAATTTTATTGGATCGTGTAAATTCGCACTTGGATAAAAAGAAAAATGTAAGTTTTATGTACTTCAAATATGGGAAATGGATCCATACATGAAAAACTATGAAAATAGACAAATACTTTGCAACACCCCTTACTTTTGAACCCCAGATTTTAAATTATATGATTCAAATTTAACAAGGTGAAATCACTTTGCCGATAGGCTGCTCAGATGGATACGGTTAGGCCGTGAGTAAGGTTCAATTAATGACTTTTCCTAGTTAATCAAATTTGGCCACTAAAAAAATTATACATTAATTAACTTGACTAGTTCAATAGTTGGGCGCCAGACTTGCTAAAGACAAAAGTCAAAGATAAATAAAATTAAATAAATGTTACCTAGCTTGTATGGGAAGGCAAATAAATATGCAATAAATCAACTTAACAAATTTATTCCAGTTGGAATTTTGAACAAGATAAAAAAATTTACAAATACTAGAAAAGTATTTAACTTCTCTTAAAAAAAATGGAAAAATTACATAAAAAAAGAACCAGTAATTTTGACTCTGATCAAAATTCGAACATTTACACTCGATTCCTCCAGTTGTTGGTCAAGAATATACCTTCGGAGATCTTGAGCGAGATAGAGGAAGGCTAGTTTCTTGAAGCTGGTCCCAGCGGTTCTAGGAGGAACTTGGTTTCAGCGGTTACGTTAAGAGGTGGGTGGTTCTATAGTTGGTTTTAGACCCCCTTATCGGCGTGAATTGAGTTGATCTTCACGGACCAGTGCTGATATTGATGTGCTGTAAGACCTCCCAGGCTACTAGTCCTTCCGTCTCCGTAGATGGGTTCCCTCCGTGGTATATATCATGCGAAGAAGATGATAGGAATCAAAATATGTACAAAAAGGGGAGAACGAAGGATATCCTTTGAACCTCAAGTTTTATGTTTCAAATTTTAATCGAGAGTCAAAAGATAGATGCAAATGATAGCATACAATAAAATCTCAATCTATATAAAAGACGAGAAGGTTACAGTGAAAGAACAAAGATAATAAATAGCAATTCAATCTGCTATTCTGGAGTTAAATTTAATTTTAATAAAAATAAAAAAAAAAACAAAAAAAAAAACACCTAAAACGTTATGTTCAAATTCAGTTAAGTTTTGAAACAAGTAAGTTTTGATAAGGTGATTCTATGTACCAGAAGGGTAAAAAATGTAATGAAAGGTATTCCAAAAGAAATATAAAAATTTCCTTGAAATTTTACCAGAGAAAAAATATAGTATTTTAAAGCAAAATACTATAAAATTGCCAGAGAAAAAATCTACTATTTTAAAGCAAAATATTTAAAGGTTGCCAGTACAAAAATATATTATTTGAAAGCAAATGCCAAAGGAAAAGATAGCGTTATAACCAAAATACTCTAGTAAGCTACATAAAAAAATAGGGTTTCTGAACAACGATAATAGTCAGAGTAAAAGTATACTCTTCAGCCAAGATAAGAAAGAGAGCACACGTCTTTCAGTGAGCACGACTCTCTTAGATAAAGATACAGTGAAAAATTCTTTTATTGAAGAATTTCCAAAGATAAACCGAAGAGGGAGACCACACGTCTTTCAGCGGGCACAAAAAAATAGGGTTTC